>JAPZEB010000012.1:23349422-23365362 GCA_029783705.1 Chaetodon striatus | reverse complement strand
CACTTTCCCATTGCTGGTTACACTCTGGCCTGTTCCAAGCAGCATAACAAGTAAGTAGTACTTTATAGCAGCATGACCAGAGTATGATTTCATACAGTTGTATTCAGTTTAAATCTATAGTCAGAAAGATGGATAGAAGCAAAGATAATTTAACTTTTGAAGTTTTAATGAGGTATTTTAATTTTTAAAAACAGAAAATAAGAAAACGTGTGTGGGTGATGGAAGGTGGAGGAGGTCAGGGTTAGGGGCGTGTAGGATGGTTCTCCTCTACTTTTCCTCCTTTCCCTCCTCTTCCTCTCCAGCCTCAACTGGACAGACTGCAGCCGCCACCTTCTCCTTGCTGCTGCTGTTTTGCTTCTTTTTGCTCCAGAAGCTCAGTTTCTTCTCCTCTTTCTCCTTTTTCTCCTCTTCTTCAGCCTCAGCGCGACACACTACAGCCTCCACCTCCTCCTCCTCACTGCTGCTTCTTTGCTTCTTTTTGCTCCAGAAGCGCCATTTCTTCTCCTTTGCCTCTTTTCCCTCCTCCTCCTGTCCAACCTCAGCTGGACACACTGCAGCCTCCACCTCCTCGTCCACAATGCTGCTTCTTTGCTTCTTTTTGCTCCAGAAGCTCAGCTTCTTCTCCTTTCCCTCCTCTTCCTGTCCAAACTCAGCTGGACACACTGCAGCCACCACCTTCTCCTTGCTGCTGCTGTTTTGCTTCTTTTTGCTCCAGAAGTACCGTTTCTTCTCCTCTTTCTCCTCCTTTTTCTCCTCCTCTTCAGCCTCAGCTGGACACACTGCAGCCTCCACCTCCTCCTCCACAATGCTGCTCCTTGGCTTCTTTTTGCTCCAGAAGCTCAGTTTCTTCTCCTCTTTCTCCTCCTTTTTCTCCTCTTCTTCAGCCTCAGCTGGACTCACTGCAGCCTCCACCTCCTCCTCCTCACTGCTGCTTCTTTCCTTCTTATTGCCCCAGAAGCGCTGCTGCTTCTTCTTCTTCTTTTTGAGGGCAAGCTCCTGTAAGAAAATAAGAACAGTACATATTTTATTCACTGCTTCAGGCTTATTCTGGCCTGTTAGAATCTTATTTTACGGAAAAAGCAACATACCTGAAGGTGTATGTTTTTGATAATCACGAGCTTCAGTTCCTCCTCTGCTTTGGTTGCCTTGTTCATCAGGGCATCTTCTTTCTCCAGCCAAAGCTTCTCCATCTCCTTCTGTCTCCTCTCCCAGCTCTCCTCTCTCTCAGCCAGCTCTCTCTTGAACTGCTGATCCAGATCATCACACTTCTTTGTGCTCTGGTCCAGTTCCAGCTGTTTGAGGCTGAGCTGGGATGAAACAATGAAATGCTCCTCTGTGCGAGCCTTGATTTCATCTCTGATGGTGCTGATGACTTTGTCTTTTTCTTCAGTGATCTGCTCCTGCAGTTGGCTCACCTGCTTCTGACAGTCAGCTTGCATTTGCTGCAGGTCGGTGCTCCACTGACTGTCATACACTGACTTGACCTTTTTCAGTTCGGTCTCAAACGTGGCCTTCATCTTGTCAGATTCCTTCACCCAGAACTCTCTGACTTTTTCTGTCTCCTCCTTCTGTGCACGGAGATCTTCTTGAAGAGTTTCCTCTCTCTTCTTGTGCTCATCTTGTTCTGACTTGGTGGCCTCTAAAGCCTTTTCCAAGTCATCGATGTTTTGTTGGGCCACATGCAGCTTTCTCTCCAGCGTACTCTGGAGGCTGGCAACCTGATTCCTCATGTTAGCGTTTTCTGAAGACAGCTTTGACTTGACCTTTTTCAGTTCGGTCTCAAAGGTGGCCTTCGTCTTGTTAGATTCCTTCATCCAGAACTCTCTGACTTTATCTGTCTCCTCCTTTTGTGCACGGAGATCTTCTTGAAGAGTTTCTTCTCTCTTCTTGTGCTCATCTTGTTCTGACTTGGTGGCCTCTAAAGCCTTTTCCAAGTCATCAATGTTTTGTTTGGCCACGTACAGCTTTCTGCCCAACGTCCTCTGGAGACTGGCAACCTGAGTCTTCAGGTTAGCGTTTTCTGAAGACAGCTTCAGATTGTCTTCGTCAGCGGACAGAAGAGCGTGTCTGAGTGAGTGTATATTCAGACTGGGAGGCACTGCTGCTGCAGGAGGAATGTACTGCTGCTGTGGCCTTGGATACTGAGTGGGGTTGCGAGGCTGACCTCTACCAGATGCCTGAAAGACATAAATACACATTTTAGCAATAATCTAAAGTAAAGGTAGCAACACATTTCAACATCTTCTTAGTTGAAATTCAACAATTTAACTGTTTCAATGTGACAATTCATGAACATAGCCGCACAAATAATTCAGTTGAACTTGAACTATTTACTCAACCAACCTATGCGGCAAAGGTTGAGTTAATAAAAATCAACTCAGTTATTCTGAGAATGTAGTGAACTATCACATAAACATCTACAGATAAAGCAGATCAGTTAAGCTGTTGAGTAAATGTCCACCACTGTACATTCAATAGCTGCTGCCATCACTCAATTAATCCTTCATGCACTGTACTCTATGCATAATATATTTAACAGTTTGTCTCACAATATTCCTTTGTACAAGTTATAAGCTGTAGCATTTTGCTATCAGGTAAAGGTATTTAAACCATGACATATTGACTCATCAAACTGTTTGAAAAATCAGCCACAAATTGATTGGCTATTTGTGCAAATGTAATTATTAATTTAATTCTAGCTCAGTGCCAAATGAAATTTGAAATTTGAAATCTTACCCTTGGTCTCAAGTTGTATCTTCTTTCCATGATGACAGGATAAAAAGATTGTGCAGGAGATCAGGATTCAGTTGGCTGAAGATAACTGTAGACAGTTATTCACTTTAGTTGTTCACTGACTGTAGTTCACTGTAGCTCACTGTAGCTCACTGTAGTTCACTGTAGTTCACCGAAGTTCACTGTAGCTGAGAGTAGTTGACTGATATCAGTTGAAGCACTGAGGGGTATATCCTTTGTTCAGGGGTAAGAAAGTTCTAGAATGTGTCAACAAAGAGATTGTTTTCACAGTTCCATGTTTTTTTTTAAACTTTATTTAAACTGAACAAAAGTTCCGCACCAATAACTTTATTAGTCGATAGTATGAATACTGGCTCTGAGGGCCTTTTCACTTTAGCTTTATTTTTATTACATTCTTCCACATCTCAAAATCTCAAAAAGGTTCATCAATACTTTGAGAATGTATTATCTTTTAATGCACAGGCAAGACAGGTACCTTGGTATAAAAACAAACAAACAAACAAACAAACAAACAAAAAAACATGAAATGAGATGCAGTACATTTTCAATGCTGAACAAAGGAGGTGCCATGACCTTACAATGAAAAAATAAACAGTGTCAACACAAACAACATCAATCAATTTACCAGTTGAAATGTCATATCTTAAAAAAAATAAATAAATAAGGTAAATTCAAAACCCACTTAAAGATACTAAGTCTGAATTAAGTGGTAAATGTTATTATTAGTGACTCCTGCTATGCATTTATGAGGTGACTTCACATTTATTACTGTCTGTGTAAATGTGTAAACATATTTACAGCAGCATTTGTAACAAGAGAAAATAAAAAAATTAAAATAAATACAACTGAACTTAACAAACGTAATTTTGGTTTGGTTGGGCTTTATCGTTGTCCCTGATGTTATCACAGTGCACAAGTTTATTTCAGCATCGGAGGGGGACACATATGAAACAGGGTTTGGGGGTCTTCCACCAGCAACATATGAGTATTTAAATTCTGGTGAATTTTTATGCACCAATTTGTGCCTTTTCTGCATGAATTTACGGTGTAAATTGCTCTATTTTTGTCAAAAGAAAAGTCCTCTGCTACATTCATGTTTTTATCGGGTCGACAAATGCACATGTCCTAAATACAGAGGGGAATGTGTCCCCAACACCCCCTAAATCTACACCTATGGATACATCTTAATGTAAGGTTAGTTCCTGCTGGTCGCCGGTAGAGGATGACAGAGACAGTTTACAGCTTTCAGCTGCTATAAATTAAACCTTTTCGTCCTCTCCCGGCTGCCGTCGCCGGTCCGGGCTGAACCAGTGAACGACAGCAGTCCGTCCACTTCAACGTTACCGTGAGCTAGCTGTCTCTCTGGCTAGTGACAAACATGGCGAACGTGGTGCTGGAGTTTAAGGCTTCAGCCGGTGACTCTGAGCCACAGAGTCGCCCTGTCCTGTTCATCGGACAGCTGACCAACCTGCAGAAAATCGGCTGGAGCCAAATCAAAGGAAAACTGCAGCCGGTCGTTAGCAAAGAGGTAAAATTGTGAATGAAATGGCAGCTAATGTTAGCGCTATGCTAACCCAAGTAAGCGCTAGCTAACACCGCTAGCAAAGACACTTGAACACCATCAGCTAGCTAGCTAACGTTAACTAGTCCCAGATATGTAACGCTAACTAAGCAGTTAATTAGCAAATAAATTTGTTATAATGTAGCTCTCAAATGAAGAAGACGTTAACTGTCTTGTCACCGATAAATAATGTTCAGTAGTCAGTGGAAAAGTGAATTTCAACGTCAATTTTGTCAATTATAACAAAAAATGATAGTGTTAAGTGGCCGAGGAAACATTAATGCAAGTTGTTAGACCTTAACTAGCACTTTACCAACACCAGTTAATTTACTTTTCAATTAAAACATATTACAATTGTTGAGGTTGAGTTTTCCATTTCCTGGCTTTGTGAGTAATTAATTTTCCCAGATAATGGCAGCATTGTATGGCCATGAGAGTAATGTACAGTCTTAAACTGGGAGACATTTTGTTCATGTAGTTTTTTTCAGGGTGGCACTGACAGGTCCAGTGATCAGACTCAGACAAAAATACCCTGCTCTCATGGTATCTAATGGAGCTGTAAGCAGACTGTCGTGCAAAGTCCTCAGAGGTGCTTGTGCAAAGGTGAGAGCCAGTCTATAAAGAGAGACTTGAGAGAGGGAGTCTGTGAGGTCAAGAAAAGGTCTCCTGTCATTCCCAGAGCCTCTCAGTATCCTCCGACAATGATTAACCAACATTATTGTTCTGCTTGTAGTGCTCTAATTATTCCTGGATGGTTAAAGGTCTTTGCCATACTTGAGCTGGTAATTATCACACTGTTGGGCTGCACCTTCTCATTTATGAAACGCCTTGTCACATTTTCCACTCACATGTTTAACGATTTCTATTTGCTATTGGCCGGTTCAGATGTTGGGACAAATTAAGCATTCAGCAATCTTTAGAGGTCCCAAACGTAGCACACATGCATAGACACACTGATGATAACAGAGGTCTTATATGGTTTGTAGAAAACAGTTAACAGTTTGTGTGTGTGTGTGTGTGTGTGTGTGCACACATGCATATATATATATATATATATATAGTGTGTATGTAATGTATTAGCTGCAGACTAGGCTTCCTCTCTTGCCTAAGTAAACTTTAACTGTGCAAGTGGCTGTGTCCACAAGGATTGATTATTTAATTGTAGATTAATGTGCCAAGTATTATTATCAGATTAGTTGTTTAGGCCTGAAAATTGGTTCAGAAGGCCCCAAACAATTTTCCAAAGCCCGAGGTGACAACTTCAGCTTGCTTAAATTGACCAACCAACAGTTCAAACCCCAAATATATTTAGTTTACCATCTCATAAGACTAAGAAAAGCAGTTTTCTTGACAGTTTGATCAATCAATGCTGCATTTGGTAACTTTTATAAAAATAACCTTATATTATATTTGCTGAAACTGTAACTATATCCACTAAGTAGTTTATGAGACGCTTTCCCTCGCCTACTGCTTATAATAGCATTTATAATAATAGTTTTTCTCCGTTTGAAAGGCGTGTACATGGCATACATATATTAATTTCTGGTCATACAAGAATACAAAGCATGCATTTTTAGAATATGGAGATAGACTCCAGCACATAAAGAAAAAGTAACAAATAAGTCTAGAAGGACAGAGAGATTAAACAAACTAACAAACAAAAACATGTCACACAATACTCTAATCCTGAGTCGTCTTACCAAAATACATTTCCATATACAGTGCAGTAAAGTTCCTATTTCAGTTGTACATTTCAACAGCTATTGTTATTTAACAACTTCATACTGTAGATTCATAACAGTGTATGATAATATCTGTGCAGTACCTTATATTGTGTGAGCTTCCCCCTCGCTTCTTTCACGCGTTGGTCGATCAAATTTTAATCAAGATTCTGTTTATGCATTGCCTATGTCTGGCCTCAGATGGTTTCAGAAAGTTATTTTAGTGTACTGTTTAGCTGTAAATGTAGAAAGTTTGCTCCATCTAGTGGGCGGTGCACTATTTGGGCTTGGCTGTTTTCAACATGGTGGCCAGGTCACAAACTTTATCATTTTACAGGTAAACAGTGCACCAAAACATGTTTCTGAAATGCTACTAAAATGTTTTAGGTGAGAAATAGACAATCCAGTGTAGCCTAGTTTGACAGTCTGACCACAGTTTACGAGCAGTGACTGACATGATTCTGATTGGTTTTTGATTGGTTGTTTTTGTTCTCGTGCGTAATGCCACAAAAAGCACTACAAGGAAGCAGATGAACATATTTTTTTCACAGATTATCTGTCTCATTTTGTGCCAGGTAAATATAGTGACAGTTTCAGTAAGTATGACAAAGTTATTTTTATAAAAGTCACCAACTACAGCTTTAATCTACCAATAGTTTCTTCTCTATTGTTTCAATTGTGAATCTAAAACGTTTTGTCTCAGATCTGGCAGGCGGCTCTCGGCGCTTTGAACCCGAACCCCACGGACAGCTGCCCTCTGTACCTCAACCATGCTGCAGTGGCTGCCCTTCCTTCACGGGTCAGCAGGCACAACAGCCAGTCCTCTGCTCACTTTGTGTCCCGTCTGGTCCGTTCCTGTCTGCCTGGAGGGAACAACCGCTGCATTGTGGTCAGTGTCTCCAGAATTTTATTTGCTCTTGTCTGTTGCATAATAGTCAGAGTGTGAAGGGAATTCCCTGTTCTTTTCTCACCTCCTTCAGGGAGCAACTTTAGCTACAGAGCAGATCTGCTGTTCAGAATACCGTCCTTCTGTGACTCCCTCCGGGAGTCTTATGGCACTTAAATCTGGGTCACCCAGTGGAAGGATAGCTTGTGTGGCCAAGTGGCTGATATGAGTGTTTCTGTCCTCTTCAGATGGTGTGTGAGCGTCCAGATGTGTTTGCGTCCGCCTGTGCCATTGCCAGAGCCTTCCCCCTCTTCTCTCGCCGCTCCTCGTCTTCACGCAGGGCAGAGAAGAAACACGTCAGTGTTGAGTTTGTGATTGTTGGGCAAGAGAGCAGTCCTTTGGATGTAGCAGAACTTGAGGTACTTTCTTGTTCTTTTTGTTTTTTTCGCCTTTTGTTTTCCTGTTGTTTTTTTTTTTTTAACATAATCTTTCAGGACCTGTAAGATGCTGCGTCGAAATAATATATTTTTGAACCATTGTGGTTTATGTTAACTGCAGTTTGCCATAACTGAACGCTTTTCTTCTCTTCAGTGTCTCACGAACGCTGCTCAGGGAGTGCGGATGGCAGCTCGGATTGTGGACACACCATGCAATGAGATGAATACAGATCACTTCTTAGATGTAAGTAAAACTATTCATTTTTTGTTGATGTTGTTGACTCCACTACAGGAATATTTCGCTGTAGCCCCCTGTCATTTCTGTTTCAGGAGATAAAGGCTGTGGGAACTGACCTTGGAATAACTCCAGTGATCATTCGTGGAGAGGAGCTGAAACAAAAAGGATTTGGAGGTAACGTGTCTGTACATGTCTCTTTATGTCTATGATTAACTTATATTACAACAGTAGGTAAAATAAAAAAAATAAAATAGATTACCCTGGCATTAATCCAGTCTGAAACCCAATTTACTGTAATTTTGTTTTTA
Organism: Chaetodon striatus; assembly: GCA_029783705.1. Taxonomy (NCBI): domain Eukaryota; kingdom Metazoa; phylum Chordata; class Actinopteri; order Chaetodontiformes; family Chaetodontidae; genus Chaetodon; species Chaetodon striatus. The sequence continues at coordinate 23,357,457 of JAPZEB010000012.1, read as the reverse complement.
CTTTGCCTCGATATCTTTATTAAAGCCAGTAAAACGTAATCCTTCCCAAAATACTAACTTCTTCTTTGAAAAAACTTAGTTAGTACTGGGGAAACAACAGGCCTCTATAGGGCAAAAAGCATGTATATCTGTCCTTATCTAAGAGATCATAAGGAGTTATGATTATTTATCTATCCTTTTTTTTTTTTTTTTTTTTTTAACCCTGTCAGGTATATATGGAGTTGGCAAGGCAGCAGATCATCCTCCTGCATTAGCAGTCCTAAGCCACACACCAGAAGGTGCAACCCAAACCATCGCATGGGTGGGCAAGGGTATCGTGTATGACACTGGAGGACTCAGCATCAAGGGAAAGGTACTGCTGTTTTTCCCCTGGAGATGTGACAGTAACTATTTTACATCATGAGCATCATTAGCATTGTTAGGCTAATGTCCTGGGAACATCACTGCAGTGATTATCTAGTGAAATTGTTTTAAATCCGCATATTATTTTAATGTTTTACCTCTCTGCATTTACGGTATACGGTGAAGGATTTTCCTAAAACAACGATGTAAAGACTCGTGGGATTAGTCTGCATAAACATTTTCAAACCTGTTTAAACTTAGCTAAACACCGCATTGGACCGATATACCAAATTTTACCATGGGGTGTCTTGCTTGACTCAGCCATGGACTGTATATAAAAATGGACAACATGTTTCCTGCTGCACTAAGTCAAAATGCAAGACACTGTATGCTCCAAAATTTGCAGTACCTTTCAATTTAATGTTCTTTGTGATTAATTAATTTTATGGCTTAAATAGCATAATATTTTCCATGTCCACTGGTAGTACCACCACAGCATGGCAAACACATTGACGCAGTGTTTTGGCCCATTCACTGAACACTGTTCACACTCCTGCCTTCAAAAACTGAACTCTGCAGTCGTGATCCTCAAACCTGCACTCTATGACACCCCTGATCTGTTAAGCTTTAAGCCTATTCGCAGTAATCCGTTCACATGTAGTTGCGGTTGCATGCAGGAGTTTATGTAGTACTGCAAACAAAGTTAGAGTGCTGAGACGAGGTTTACAAACCAGCTGGTTGAGCTTTTCTGACTCTAGATACATAAACAGCTGGGTCACTGTTTTGGTCAATGCATGCCAGAGGTTCAGCAGTAGAGTGACATCACAGATGAATTCCCATTTCATCACATGTAAATATGTATTTTTTTATTTTTTATTTTTCAGACCACAATGCCAGGGATGAAGAGAGACTGTGGTGGAGCTGCTGCCATTTTGGGAGCTTTCAGAGCTACTGTCAAACAGGTGAGTTTGTGGATTATCCCTCAGCAGCTGTCACAGCTGTTCTGGGCTCTGCTGTCTCTCTGTAGCAGAGTTATTTTAATCAGACTCTCTCCTCTGTTTGCTCCAGGGCTTTAAGGATAACCTCCATGCAGTGTTTTGCCTCGCAGAGAATGCAGTTGGACCCACAGCCACACGACCTGATGATATCCACACTCTCTACTCTGGAAAGTGAGACTGTCTTCAATAATTATAATAATAAAATAAAAACTACCTGATTTGATTTGTCTGTGCAGTCACAGTGTGATTGCACAGAAACTGGGCTGTGGTATAAAAAAATTAATCTGTCATCTGTGTGTTTTATTCTCAAGGACAGTGGAGATCAATAACACTGATGCAGAGGGCAGGCTGGTGCTGGCTGATGGAGTAGTGTACGCCAGCAAAGACCTGTCAGCTGATATTATTCTGGACATGGCCACACTGACTGGGGCACAGGTGGGTGACAGCCTCTTACAGTCTGTCTTTAAACCTTCTACAGCGAGTTTGAACTTGAGCATTTGCAGCTACAAGTCAATAGATCTAGACACAAAACACTGGCAGGGTTTTCTTCTATTTTTTAATAAACGCAGCCCCCGAAGGGAGCAACACCAACAGTGAATTTTGACTTCTAACAAGTATGGTCTTTGTATTCAAACCTTCTTTTTGCTTCTGTTTTCCAGGGGATCTCCACAGGGAAGTACCATGCAGCTGTGATGACTAACAGTGAGCAGTGGGAGGTTGCATGTGTGCGCGCTGGCCGTAGCAGCGGAGATCTTGCTCATCCTCTGGTCTATTGCCCCGAGCTGCACTTCAGCGAGTTCACCTCTGCCATGGCAGACATGAAGAACTCTGTGGCAGTAAGTGACAAACTAGAAATTCATCAAAACCAAATGCCCAAACAAGACATGACAAAGGTCATGGAAATCTGACATAACGTAAAACTTGAGTTAAACGCAGAGTCCCTGTTACTAGCCAGGCGGGGCTACATGTTTTGGCAAATAAATGCAGGTCTCAGTTACATGGCTATCTATTATTTATTGATATTTAACCTCTTGTGAATATGGACATGCCTACACACTGTTAGTTTGGTTAGATTCTCCACAGTTTAACTGATCAGTTCATTTTACTCAAACTATGAGCACCAAAGTATTATTCAGATTTATGTGTATGGTAAACAAGCGAGATGGACAAAAGTTGCGACTCCCTACTTTTGAGGCAGTCAAAGTCTGAATATGTGTCCATTTCTTGATAATTCATATTCCTTTTGTCCGTAAGGGTCCACTGATCAACAGAATCAAAATTTCAATTAGTCCGTGTTGGAAAAATTGTTTTCAGAGGATAAAGAGGTGTTATGTGGGTATGCTGTAATCCTCAGGTGTCCGAAAATGAGCGTTTTTAAATCTTTGTGTCTCTCTCTCTCTCTCTCTCTCTCTCTGTCCTTTGTCCCAAATATGCACAGGTTGAGTTCAGTTATTGAATCAAATAAGAGCTCAGGTTATTAAGTAAAGTTAACAGTATCTGACAGTTTTGAGGACCATAAAATTAAATTGTGCACTGTAAAGATACCCTTAAAGAAATACACTCCATAGACTGTCCTGGCACTTGTTTTTAGACATTCTCCAAAGTAATTGCAGTTCACCAGCTCGCAGTGCAGGCTGGATCCTTTCATCTGCAACTTAACAGGAATTTCTGCACTTCATTAATTGTACTGCATACTGTGCATAGTTTACTTCGTAATGTAAGGCTGAGTGAATAAAAAAAATTACAGCCACTATATATGATTTAAAAATGGCAGGTTTGTGCAGGCTGTCCCATGTCACTCAAGCAGTGATTCTGTGACCAATCACTGGTATGCAGTGTTTTAACTCACCTCCTAGTGTCTGAGGTGGTAGAGTATTTCAAGTACAATATTTGTTTGATGACTGATGTTGTGATTTATTTTGGGGAGTTGTTGTTTATCATCCTTTTCTTGTTTTGACAGGACCGGGAGAACGCCCAGAGCTCCTGCGCTGGCCTCTTCATTGGTTCCCACTTTGGCTTTGATTGGCCTGGTGTCTGGGTCCATGTTGACATCGCCTCTCCTGTCCATGCTGTGAGTAACTGGGGATTTGGTGTGTGACAGATATTGTGCAATCAGTTAGTGTTCTAACTTTCACCCTGGAGCAAATGAGGTGATGATCATAACTTAGTGAAGTGAAAGTTTTATTGGTTGCATGATGTTTTCTGCTGCCTGCCACTGGCTCGATGGGACTTTTCTAAAGCTGAATTGTGCAGATGAACAGAACAGGAGTGTGTCGTTACAAGTTACATGTTGCAGTACAACTTTGGCATCCAAAATTATTCTTGTTCACATGACATCTTACTGCTGGTGTGCAGACGTGCACATAGAGCTGTACAGGATTACATAAATCCATCTCCTGATATAAAACCTCCAGCCAAGGACTGACTGAATTTTATATTTCATTTATATTTCACCACAGAGTGATGGAAATATATTTTATAATGGTACAAAGTTATTTGTATCAGCGGATGAATTACTCTTTGTCTTGATGCAATATCAGTTGTGGAAATATTCTTGCCCTTTTATTGACTCAGTAACCTGAAAGAAGAGAGTCAGCAGAATGTGTAAGGAAGTTGGCTGCTGTGACGCATCACATGTCATCTTGGTTTGACTAAAACTCATGTTGATCATTAAAGAATAGGCCCACAGTTTTTCAGGTCGGTCTATAAAGAGTAGTCTGGTGCTAACATGAACACTGAAACAGGTTTTTCTTGCTGTAGTTGTTCCTCCTGTTCGTACTGGCATGGCTCAGGTGCATTAAAGTGACTGTTTTTTCCTTTATATTGGCATTTCAGAGTTTCCACTGTTCCAACAATCACCAGCACTGGTTTGGTGGAAATAAACCAAAGAGTTACAATTCACAGAGTTACATGTGAAAATATGCTGGTTTTACCTGTGGTCTTTCTTTGGCATTGCTGGCTGGCTTTGTTGCTGTGACATTATCCCCACCACAGCAGTCACCATGTTTCTCAGCTCAGCAGCCTGCTCCACCGGTAGAGAGACTGACCTCTGGTGGCGTGTGCTGTGTACTACTGTCACCTCAAAACAGAATCTTCACATTAGTTTAACAGAATTTTTGACTCTATTGAAAATTGTATTTTGGGTTTTTTTAAATACCTTGATATGCCATGATGTCAGGTTCACACTGGGCCCAGAAATGCAGCAAAACTTGCTGATTTTTCATGGAATACTACTCGCTACTTTTTGCTGCCCAAGTTAAGCCATTGTTCACCATTGATGTGCCGCAGCACCAATGTCTTTGCCTAGCCCAATCTACAGTGATAATTTTGATGTCTAGTCACACACACAGACACATGCACACATAAATACGCAGACGGGTGGCTACGTGACAGTTGACATATTGGGGCACTTCCACTTCTGCTGTAAACATGGGGTATTACCATGAGACAGGACAAGCCTAATGCTGGCCATTAAAAGATCTGCTCTCAGTGCACATTGATTGTAAATATTGGGGGACAAAATCCACAGTGTTTGATCTGTTCAAAAATAGTAAGTCAGTTAACATATTATCAGACTTTATGTTTAACTAGTGCAGTGCCCTCTGATATTTCTGCTTGCAGCTTTCTTGAGAATCGCTCATCTAAACAACTTCACACTTGACCCTGTGCTTCCTTGGGTCCTGAGCAATACACCTGCCATGACATAGTTGTGTCCCTTGATAATGCTGGAGTGTATGCATCATTTGCCAACAGCTAGTTGTTTGGGACCAGGCTATTTCCAGGAGTAAAGGCATTCATTCAGAAAGTGACACCACTGTTGCTTGAAATGTTTGAGATTGCCACAGTGTAACATCATTTGTTCTTGAATGTACCACAGCAAGCGACAGAGAGCGAGCTGTACCCAGCATGCCATCTGGCAATGTAACAGTTAAGAGGGACCCTTGTAACGCGCTGCTAATAAATATGTCCCACAGATGTCAACAGCTTGCACTCCACACAGCACTTCCTCAGGTTGTCAGCAATACACCTGCCAAGTGTGAAGTTGATTGGATGAATGGTTGTCAAGAAAAAAAAAAGAACATACAGACAGAGACTCCCTCCATTTTAGTTAAATATGGGTTTCATGTCGTACAGAAACCACTTGAGCCTGTTATATTTTTTTAAACACCAGCTTCCTCTGTGGATAGGCTGATTTCAGCTGCTTGTGCGTTATGAAACTCACAATGCATCACTTTTAAAGGAAGTAAAAGCAACTGATCTTGCTGTTCGTCACTGATGCTCGGTTACACTTGCTTAATATGTATTATTTTAATTCAAACATTCCTGCAGATGTGTCGGGATTGTGCCAGCTTCTCATATAAAAAAGACAGTGTGTTGCTCTATACTGGCCTTACGATTCAACTCGTAAAAATTTGGCAGATAATTACTTATGGTGCGGTCACAATTAGCAGATGCAGGTGATTGGCTATCACCTGCTGAGGTGGTTTTTGCTGAATGTGGAAGATGCCGGTTATGACGCACAAAAGTAAGTTAAAAGTAAGCCAGCTTGCTAATAACAGGGTTCACACAGATTCTTAAAAAGCTTTAAAGGCATTGATTATTCATCTTTATTTCAGATGCAAAAGTAGGTCCATATAAAAAATAATAAAGCGACAAACACACAACATAGGAGACAAGATAAAAAAACAAAACAAAAAAAAAACACACACTCACCTAAAATACATACAAACACGCTCGCCAGAAACCAGAATAATATCTGGTGCTGCTCTTTTTAGGCACGGTTAAAGCCATAATAATTTCATTATTGGAGTTATCCAACCTCACCAGAAAATTAAACATAAAATTCCTGAGGACAGCATCCAGAGTGGGAATACCACTACACACAAACAGCTTAAATTCATTTACCTAAAAATAAGGCTTTAATTAGTATTAAATGTCTTAAATCAATCTTTCAAAAGTCTTAAAAATGCTAAGACAGGAAGTAGGGTTTTGTAAATCGTTTTTTTCTGATGTTTCATTGTAAAATCTCAAAATAAATGGTTAGATCTATTTTTCTTAGATAATTTACCGCATGCTTCTTGCGTTAGCGTCACACAGATCAGTGTAGCCCAACCAACAGCACTCATACTTTGTTTTCAGCCAGAGTGCTCAGAGTAGAGGATCCACTGTCTGCTAGCTAGTTGTCGCTGTAACCTGGACAACACGGGGAATTTCCAATTCACTGATAATTGGCTATCTTATCAAGACTTCACAGCATGCCTAAAACCGATACAAGGTAATGCATACGAGGCTCAGTGTACTTTTTGCAAACGTTTTTTAAACCAACAGTGAGACTCAAGGCAGTGGAGTCCCACATGCAGCGTGAAGAACACAAAATTGCCCAGAAAACTTGCTGACAAACAGCAGGGATTTCCAATGTCTGTTTACCCTCGTCTCCGCCCTGCTTTTATGTGCAATTAACATTTGGGCAAAATTTTCCCTAACCCTATAGAACTGATGTCAGTTCATGGTTTTTTTTTTTCTACTATTTTGGTCATTGTAAAATTGGTCTTAAATGTCATTCTGAGTGGATTCTTGCCTTAAGCTGTAGCAACCTTGAAAGTAATGCTGGGACTTTGCCAGGCAGAGTCCACACAGTGTTAAGATGTGGATTTGCTTTGGCACCTGAAATGAATGTTTATTCGCCCGTCTGCTCACATTGAAGGGAAGTGGAGGCAGATGTTCACCAGTGTTAATTTCACTTGTGTGACTGTACCTTTTATACCACACTGAAGCCTGCAGTATATGTTTGTTCCTCTCACCAGTTCATTGTTCTGTCTCAGAAGTGATTTGATAACTTTACTGTAACGTTTATGGAGAACAATGTCTCACGTGTCAGTCACAATAACTCTGAATGAAAAAGAGAACTGTACTGGTAGTGGAATAAAGATAACCACAGGATAAGTTTACGGTAACAAAGCTGGAATCTGACCCTTTTTTTTTTTTTGTCTTGTATTCTGTCTCTGCAGGGGGAGCGTGCCACAGGATTTGGTGTTGCTTTGCTTATGGCCCTGTTTGGTCAGGCATCCGATGACTCCATGCTGAACCAAGTGTCTCCTCTTGGTGCAGCCACCAACGTGTCTGAAGACCAGATGGAGCGTGACTGCAAGAGACGGAGGCTGGTGTAGGACAGGCGCAATGGTTTACTCCCTAAACCCTGACCGCTCCGCTGCCTCCACACACCGAAACAGTTGAAACAAGTGCTCACCCGGTTAGAATTAAAACGTTTTAAACTGTGATTCAACTTCCTGTGTTTGAGTAAATTTCACGAATAAAACAGTTAATCAGAAGTCAATCAGGTGTGTTATACATGATGAAACACAGGCCTTCATTTGTCCTCATGACCTGGAACTTGCTGCACTGATCACCTTGGTAGCTTCTCCATCTTTCAGTTGCTCTTGAGGAAGATGCATTGATTATCATGACATCTGAAAAAAACAGGTGGTCTATCTTCCTGACAAATGAATTAACCAATCTTTACTTTTCAATTTTTCCAGCAGTTATTCTTTATAAATGTTTATATTTTACATTGTTAGTACACTTAATGACAGTTAAAAGTTTTACCTCATAAAACCTTGTTTTTTAAATATCCACCTGTACGTTGATACTTTAATGCAAATCAAGGATTATGGCATACATGTTGTCTTTGTGAAAAA
>JAPZEB010000012.1:23304938-23349322 GCA_029783705.1 Chaetodon striatus | reverse complement strand
CAATAAATTAATGGATTAGAATTGGGGGTTTACCTTTTGTGTGGCAAAAAATCTAGATGTGTTATGGAAAATTCATTCAGTCATTCAAACCTTTATTTAAGACTCAGGAAACCAGTTGAGGGAGACCCTCATTTTCAGGGCCAAGCATGAACAAAGACATTTAAACAATCAATAAGCAAACAAAGAACAATCATGCATGTCAATTAAAACAAATGAAATCATTCAAAACAACAGTAACAATAAATGAGCACTAAAAGTAGAAATACAGTGAGATTAACATGCCAAGGTGTAGATTAATAGTTATACATTGAGTTCAAACAAGATCAGACATAAGGCACTTAAACAGAGAGTCCAAGTTTAAGGTGTTTTGGAGATTATCCCATGTATAAGGAGCACTGTAAGTGAATGACATTGTCCCTAGGTCTGTTCTGATAAAAAAAAAAAAAGTAGGGCATTTTGCAACTGTGGTGACTTAAACCTGCAGTAGTGGTGCTGAAGAAACAGTACATTGTGTTTGTTATCTGACTGCCTTCACAGAGCTTACTGTGTATCTGTGTCATGGCTGTGTTGTGTGTGTCAAGTGACCTGTGACTTCCTTGTACAACATGTGGGATGTGATTTACTGATCACATGACAGTAGTCTCGGTACCGGTTTATCAGCACTGAGCTCGCGCACTGACACAGCACTGTTGTTGAGGCTGTCTCTGCTGAAGACTCCAGGCTCCTCTTCCTCCTCTGCGCCTCCCGGTTACCGGTACTTAGTGTGAAGTCAAACATGGCTCGGACAGTTTTACTTGTACTGTTTTCAGTGGTGCTGTCCTGTGTGAGCGCTGGGGTGTTTTACAGCCAGAAGGAGCCGTGTTATGTCCGCAAACCCAGGAGAAACGACTTTGGACTGAGGTAAGTTGAACATATCTGTGTGCTTTTTAAAAAGCAAATATTAAGAGTAACAAAGAAGCTAAACTAGTCACTGCAGAGAGCGGTTTATCTGACGTTAGCTAGCTAGCTAACATTAACGTTAGCTTCAGCTGCAGCCGTTGGTCGGCTTTATCAGAAGTCCCACCCAGATGAGATAATGTTATCTTACATTTACACTCAAATATGACCAATATGCTTTAAATATGAATTTATAGCTTACTGGGGTGTGGGGGAAACAAACAAAACAGTCAGTGGGTACATTTTATAGTTGTTTTTCTGAGTTCTTGTGGTAAAACGAAACTAAAGAGGAAGATTGGATCATGTCCCTTGTCATCGCTTTCTCCAAATCACGAGGTTTAGTGATCACAGGTTGAGGAAGTCAGCAGCTCTGTACACTCCCTACACTTCAGGTATCAAACCTGAAAAGACCCATTGTTTTAACATCTATTGGGGGGAGGGATCACAGTCATGGTAAACCTGGAAAAAAACATTTTCCAGGACTTGGAAGTCATGACATTTTGTCGTTTGTAATGAAAGTGTTTCAGTAATCTTCTGTGGATAACCTCCCACATGATGCAGTGTCACAGATTTTATTTTCTGTAGCTGTTGATGAAATCTGATATGTTTGCATAAGAGTAAAATAATGTTGTGACAGTGTGTTTAACATGTAGGGTCATGGATCCCAAAGTTGCCATAGCTATTCTGTGACCCACTACTACTTTTAAATGGCACTGCATTTTTGAGACATAGCAAAATTTGTGTTACACATGGTGAATGGTCATGGAAATTCTATTATGGGCCCCAAAAAGTCATGGAAAAGTCTTGAATTTTTGTCAATGAAAATGTGTGGGAACCTTTTAAAAAATGCTATATTTTACATGTTTTAAAGCATTAAGTAGTATACATATCATATGAAACATGATGAAGACTATTCACTCTGTTTACTTTATTTAAAGTGCTCAAGATAAATATAAAATATCACAATTAGTCTTAAAAGCTACAACTGGCCAATATTGGATTGTGATAATTGTATTTTAAAGTATAGTACAGTAATGTATAGTTTTCAAAATCTGCTCTGATAATGACCTAGAGCTAAAATGATTTGTCCATTAATCAACTAGTGGATTGAGATCATCTGCACCCACTTTGATAATAATAATAATAATCAATAGTGAAACTGATTGAATCCTTATAAAAGCATAAATGCCAGTATTTTCATGATTCCAGATGTAAGACATTTCAGGCATTTTGCCTGTGATGTAAATGATTAATCAGCCATTGAGTGTGCTGCTGCAGAGCTATTTATCTAATCGCCTGTCCCTTCACAGGACCACTCCTCGCCCTCATGAGTATTTAAACATTTCTGATCTGCCCAAAGCCTGGGACTGGAGGAACATCAACGGCACCAACTATGTGAGCACGACCCGCAACCAGCACATTCCCCAGTACTGTGGCTCCTGCTGGGCCCACGGCAGCACCAGCGCCATGGCAGGTATGTCTAAATGTAGTTTTTCTGTCGGGGACTGAAACACACTGAATCATGTGGTTTGGCTGCAGTGAAGAGCAGCATGTCCTCACATGACTTTTCAGACGCATTTTAATATAGAGTGGGAGTTTCACTTCTACTTTGCGCTGAAGTGATTAACAGGAACTGGTTGTGGCATTTTCTCAGTCGTCATTTATTTTTTAAAAAGCTCTGTGTTTGCTCTCTCACCAGATCGCATCAACATTAAGAGGAAAGGAGCTTGGCCATCTGCCTATCTCTCTGTCCAGCATGTGATCGACTGTGGTGAAGCCGGCAGTTGCCATGGAGGAGATCACACTGGAGTGTGGGAGTACGCTAACACACACGGGATCCCAGATGAGACCTGCAACAACTACCAGGCTAAAGACCAGAGTAAGTGTCCTTCAGTGCTCAAAGTAACACTCACCCTGTCTGAGTCTGAGCTGTAACATGTTCTGTGTCCCTCTCTACAGACTGCAAACCCTTCAACGAGTGTGGCACCTGCACCACCTTCGGAGTGTGCAATATTGTGAAGAACTACACTCTGTGGAAAGTGGGAGATTTTGGAGATGTTAGTGGGAGGGAGAAGATGATGGCAGAGATCTACGCCAGAGGACCAATCAGGTTTGCAGCTGTTCTCCTGTAGATAAGTAGATGCTCCACATTTGGCTGTGTAGCACATTTGAGTACAAGTAAACTCACCCAAAATCTGTAAGAAACCCACATCCTCCTTACAGACCAACAACATGCATAGACACACACATACAGTAACAGATCAAAAGACTGAGACACATTTCAACAGGCTTTCATAGAAGACATTTTAACATACAGGTGTAAATAGAAAAATGTAATGATGGCTGAATTCCATTTAGCTGCTTCAGTTCTAGGGTCTCGATATTGTGCATGCTGGCTCACTGGCCCACTGGGACACTTGAACAGAGCAAAGCCATTGTTAGTGTTAGTAACACTTGTGCCTTTTCTGCTATGACAAGTCAAAATGTCTGCTGTGGCAACGACTCAGTTGTGACAGAACAGTCTGTTCAATAAGGATAAAAGGTAAAGAGTCTGTCACAACCGTGTCTTTGCACAAAGGAGCACAATTCAAATAAAAAGAAAAAAAGGAATGAAAAGAATTCAGCTGATTGCAGCTCTTAGACTGATTCCTCTCTCTCTCTCTTAAATGGTTACTGAGGTATTTTTAACCCTTCAGAGAAAGACCTTTTTGTTCATCAGAAACAACCCATACTGTATATGCCATCACCAAACACATTACACTCCATTTAAATAAGCAGTAATTTTATTATCATAAAACACACTTCATTTAAAGTCAGCAGAACCAAATAAATATATGGATCCTTTCCATAATGCTGTCAGACACTTAGAGTGACAGTGACTGTCAGTGGCAAACACAAACACTTAAATGGACGTAAACTGACGGTGTAAACATGCCCCAAGTAGTTACATTGCAGCCTGTTACACCACTGCTGGCTGCAGCTCTCTCACCCAATACTGGACCCATTTCAATTTTTTTCACAGCAGTCACGTAGACACAAAAATATGGGGAAATAATGCTGAAAAATGCTGTAAATCAAGAATAGGTACAGTCACATGACATTTCTGTGCAACAACATTTCCTTGTACTCAGCCGTTAGAAAGGTGTGATGATGGAGGTAATACATTTTGATCAGAGCAGTCACAAACTGTAGACAGTGTTTTATTGTGTTATTGTGTTCAGTGAACAGCACTGACCCAAATTAGAGGATCTGCAACTTCAAATGGCGTCAGTGTTCAGCTGCTCGGCCCCTCCACTGCACACTGTTACACATGGAACACTGCATTATCATATATCCACATCCTTGTTCCAGCGCAGCTCTACACTGATTTCAGATTTCAGTCATTGTTTCATTTGTACCCAGATGAAGTAATCAGTCTGCGGTGTTTGTTTTCTTCAGCTGTGGGATTATGGCCACAGAGACGCTGGATGCCTACACAGGAGGTCTCTACTCTGAATATAAGGAGAGTCCCTTCATCAACCACATCGTGTCAGTGGTGGGATGGGGAGTGGAGGACGGCGTTGAATACTGGGTTGTACGCAACTCCTGGGGAGAGCCATGGGTAAGTCTCCAGAGTACTTGACGCAATGAAAGAAGGAATGATTGTCAGATCTATAGTCAAACTAAAGACCCTGCTGTCTGACAGACGACTTGGAGCAGAATTACTTTTAGGTGAATTGTAATATGAGTCACTTTTTATCTGTTTGCAAAAATATGTCACTTAAAGCCCCCTGAAGAGGTCTGTTAAGTTCAAGAAAACATCACAGTCAGGCAAAACCTCCTGCTTCATAAAAAACTGTGTGATTGTGTGGTTTAATCCAATTTGACTTGAGTGGTATCTTCCTACGAACATGAGCAACCAGCTCCGTGTCATGGCATTCAAATACTGCTAAGTACATGTTGCTAAACTTTGGTGTTTGGTCTGTAAAATGTCAGAAAAAGCATTTCTATTGTCTTGTCATTTTGAAGGTGATGTTTTAAAATTAATTGTTGTTCAACCAACAGTCCAACGCCCACAGTTATCTAACCCACTATCACCTGAGACAAAGAAAACCAGGAAATCCTAACAATTAAGAAGCGGGAACTAAGGAAGGTTTGGGATTTTGGCTTGAAAAATAATCATCACAATAGTTGCTGATTAATCTCCCTCCTTTCCCCAGGGTGAGAAGGGCTGGCTCAGGATCGTGACCAGCGCTTACAAGGGAGGAAGTGGAAGCACCTACAACCTGGCAGTGGAGGAGGACTGCATGTACGGAGACGTGATTGTCCCCAAGGCCTACCTGTAGAGGAGAGCAGCCCCTACAGTGTCAGGTCGTCACTGCACTGCACGGCTTCCTATCTCGAACAGAGGGAAAACTTTTATTTGTAAAATCCTAAAAAGGGAATAAGTTCAGATTTTTTTTAAGAGATCTATTTTTTACACCTTTAATCAGGTTGTCAAATTTCAGTGACGAGGTCTTCCAGCTGGACATGAGACCTGCTTGAATCACTGCAGTTTTTCGGATTTCTACCGCAGTAAAGTCTGAATTGAGTGGGAGGGTTGAGACACATCAGTACTACTTTCTGCAAATATCATGCACTGCATGTTGAATAGCCATAAGAGAAAGAAGAAATAGTTCAGTTTACATCATCAAGAGGACAGTGACAGCTTTTTATAGATTATTCAATGCATATTGACTCAGCCAAAGAGCACAGTGTTTATTTGTCCTTCACTGCTGCAACACTGAATGTTTTCAGTGTGTAGGTGTTAATGTATTGACAATATTGCACTACACCCTGATTTAAAAAAGGAAAAATATCAACTTTAAGCGTGCCTTATAGACACTGGCATTCAAGTATAGATTTATGTAATGTTTTGTTTGTTTTCACACTGAACAATCTACACGTCAGAAGTTTTGGAAATATTGAAAACTGTTTTGTTGCTTCAAACTGTGCCAATAAACAACAGTTAAAACAAAATCTGTCCTTTCAGTATTGACCACCTTCCATCTGTAGGCCTGAAACATCGCTGTAAATGGTGACATTATATTAATATACACTTAACCACGTGTGCACAGTTGATACAGTATGTGCCAGGCTTCACGTTGTATTAGCCTCAGTATCTGTGGTGTGCTGTGTGCTATGCTGTGCTATGCAGAAAATACATCCGATGCTGATCTGTAGATTCTGTGTACATTCCGATCTTTATAAATATTCACTGACGTCACATACAACAGATGTTAAACTGTCTACACTTGAGAATGAATATCAATAGACTTCATTTGCCCCACAAATGTGTGAAGTCTGGACCCATTATGGGGAACTACTTTTACTGCTGTGTTACTGTGTGACCACAGGACACGAAAGTGAGGAGCCATTTTATGACTGCATAAAATTCAAAAATGCAAGAAAGCAAAGATTCAAGTTTTTATTTTAAAACGGCTTGAACGAACATAAAATATAGAAAATCAAATATACAGGTGAAAGAAAATGTTTAGCTGCATCTTCAGAGGCTTCTGCTTCGGCCAGTCTGTCTCATTACCGTACTTTCCCATCAGCTTATTGACATTTGCCTGTTTGTTGACTCGAGAAACAAATAGTTCACTTGGTCAAACTGAACAATGGAGTCTCTACGTCTCTATGTGCTTCAACCTTAGAGTGTTTGGAAAACCGATCTTCTGTCTCTGTGAGGTCTTCTGGTACAGTCTCCAACAAGAACATATTCAGTATCCTCTCCACATCAGTTTATCATGATGAAGTTGGACTTGCAATGAGCTGAAAAACAGGGAAATAATTACTTGCACTTAAGTGATTCAAGAGGAAGTTTTTACACATGATTTTACAGTCTAGTTTTACTGTCAATTTTCATGTGTGAAAACCACTTCCTGGTTCTTTTTTTTGCGCATGCAGCGCTCTTGCTTTACAAGGAAGCCCTGATTAAATCAAGGTACTTCATTTTCTCTCTCAGTACAGTGCAAGTGTACAGACTTCAAATGTAAGCGTGTGACTTACCAATGAACTCTGCAACTGGGTCGTGCTCTCCCTCTGTGCGGATTGTTCCTGCAATGCTGTCGTTCTCCAGGATGGGCAGGAAGAGCTGAACAAAGTCTGATGTGTAGGGAGGAGCGATCACATCCAGCACCTTTTAAGAGAAACACTGGAGTTAAATTAGTTTGTTCACAGGTTTGTTTTAATGCACAAGTTACAAATGTTTATTTATGTGAGTAATATTTGTAAATGTCAGTAGAACGTCATAGCTGCAATTCCCAGTTTGGCCACTTGAGGGAAGCAGAAACAAGTTCTGAATATTGAAAGTTAATTCCTAACATTAAAGTTATCTTTAATTTATACATTAAAATACATATAATATTCATACAAATCTTTTAAATATATTCATCTTTTTTTCAAGACCGTTTTATTGAAAGTTTGAGACTTTCAGGACCTGCTGACAACCTGTAACTTCTGTGAAGGAGGAAAATACTCAAAGTTCAACATGTGAACTAGAGGTCACTTCCTGTTTCACGTTTTATCTCTTTACCGCTAATCAAGATTGGAAGCAGCCTGTTACCTCAGTGACAAAATATCTAATGAGTGAGATGTCCGTGTTCAGTTTCTCCAGACACTTGCGAATGTAACCGACCACAGGCAGGACGTAGCCACGGCTCAGCAGATGAACCATTCTGTCCAGCAGAGTCTTCTTCAACTCCAGCTAAGGGGGAAATTAAACTGTCAGCTGATGTGCAGCGAGGTTACAACAAACCCACTTCTACTGAAAACTAAAATAAGAAGCATCAGAGCAACATGAAGGCACCTGCTCCATGACGTCCAGCTGAGAGTGCTCCGTCTCAAAGAGCTTGATGAGCAGCTGGAGGACCTGCGGGTGGAGCAGCTGGTGACACGTACAGATCTGTGTGGAGGAAACATATTTAAATTTAGCTGCTGTCTTAAATAATAAAAATTTTAAAATTGTGATCTGGTAGTACGGTTGTACCTCGTCCAGTAAAGCTAAATGTACTGGAGTGTGGTCTGTCTGCAGCTGGAAGTACCGCGGCTCAGACACTGTCCAGTCCACCCATTTCAAAACCCCCATGGCAACTACTGGAAACCTGGAAACAAACACACAGACAGACAGTGCCATACCAATAAGTATTGAAAACTGACAAGTGCAAAAGCTGTCACTGAATACATCATCTTTATTTTTTGAGGAGATAGTGTATTTTCTGATTTATTTTACACTTCCTGGTCACATATATGAATCATGTTTAGCCTTTTATTTAAAGACTGTTCATGCTCTGATAGACAAAATGAGTTTTGTTATCAGTTTCATTTTACTAAACAGAAAACGTCATTACACTCAAAGATACTGAAATAACATTATGGTATAGATACCAAAGCTCAAACAATCAGATCAGCCATAATGTCTGAAATTTCTACCCATTTTTACCCAGTCCCAGGTCAGATTTAACTGGTTACAGCTTGTTTTTTCATGGACTTCAATTTTATAATTAATTTACTCCTGTACTGACATTCCCTTCTGATTGCATTAAAGGGCGGGACCATCTGCATTCTTCTCTGAGTTATTTCAAATGGAAACGCCCATTCAGCTGTTTGCAAAAAAGCAGTTATGTAAGATAAAGCAGTGATCACCAATTATAATAATAAATAAAAGGGATAGTTCAGATTTTTTTAAGTGGGCTTAAATGAGGTACTTAGCCATAGTCAGTGTAATATTTCCACAGCTTTAATTTGCTTTCAGAAAGCCCTTTCTAACCGGGAACTGAAACCGTAAAATCACTCTCTTTAAAGCCACCAGATTCATTTGACAAAACATGACTTTTACCTCTAAGAGCACAGGAGTTGCTGGTCTAACATGGTGTCAACAGACGTACATTGCAGAGAAGAGTATAGCTAATTTGGAAGATCGATAAAAAAATTCTCGAAGAAGGCTTGGCTCAGGCACGAAGAGGCACATTAGAAGGGCTATAGGGTTTATGTAACAATGTCACCATGCAGAAATCTATGTCAGGTCATGCACGAAAACCTTTTCAGAGGGGCTTGGGACAATAGCATTTTGACACTAAAACATACGTACTTGGACCAAAATTTGAATGTTTGGATTGGAATAAATGAAGACAACTACTGGGAAGGGACAAAGCGATAGACCAACCTAGAAAAATAATGAACCCCCTTTAATGAATGTTTTGCCTTTTGTGTAATGAGGTCTTGGTCGTGTTCTCACCGGATGCACTGGTACAAAGTGCCGAGTTCAGCCACCAGCTCTGTGGCCCCTTTGTTCTCATTGCAGCACAGATTGTGCACAGTCTCTATGGCCTTGGAGGTCGACTTCAGCTCGTCTTTATTGATGTTGACGCGCTTGTTCTGGGGTTGAAGAGAGAGAGAGGTGTAAAGCAGCCGTGAAGGTGAAACCAGTGGGCTACAGAGGAAACACATGACCATGGGAATTCTGTAAGGAAACAAGTAGTTTACAATGAACTAGCTTAACCAGTTCTCTGTACCTTTTTCCACGTCTCAACCACACTGGCAGCATACGCCAAGATGTGGATGTATTTGTGTTTATGGTCTTGGTTGATCTTTGATCCAGGTTTAAACAGTGACTGCATGAAGAGGTCGAGAAAGGCGGGAACTCTGATCTAAAGACGAGAAAGATAAATATTTTAGAGCCTTAATGAGCGTGCAGTGGATACAAACAGGGTCAAAGACGCTCGGTCCTCACCAGCTCCACAGGTGGAGGGTCCATGCTGCTGAACATCTTGAACAGAACTGTGATATCTGCAGGATTCAGGGCTCCTTTAGACAACATGGCACCCAGCGCCTGGCAGGCTCGAGGGTAGGCTGCCGCTGTGCCGAGCGCGAGGGTTATCTGACTGGCATCGTGACCTCTGTGATATAAACCACAACCACAGAATTATTATCATCCAGATTTGAAAGGATCCCTGGCTGTATTTTAGCAAAGTCATCCAACACAACTCAGACATCTTGCTCCTGTGATCTTGCAAAGTTAATTGAATCCACTTGATCAGTTTTACCCCCTGAAACAATAGAAAATAGAAAAAGAGCATGTCATGGTGAGATTCTGCTGAAAGTCACCTCTCGTGCGCTGACTTCTGCACCTCCTGGCCGATCCTACGAACAGCTGAACCCCCCTGCTCCTCCTGAGAGAGGATGGACATCATCGCCTGGGCAAAGAGGTAGGTGTGCTCGCCATGACACACCATTTTCTACAGGAGAGAGAAAGAAATGACTCAGCAAAGATCGACATATGCAGCAAACAGGAACAGAAAATCACCACATGCACTGACTGACTTTCACACAGTGTGGTGTTCATATGACACAGCTTGTTATTTTATCTGGGACTCAACTCCAACTTCACAAGACGAGAAGGTAAATAATCAAATAATCACAGGAAATAATAACCATTTCATCCATAACATGTCTCAAGAAGAGCGAAAACATCACTTTTGATATTTCTTCTCCTTTGTTTTGTCTAACTGACCAAGAGTCCAGACTTCAAAAATATTAAATTTACAATTGTATAAGTAGAAAAGCAGGAAATCCTCACATTAGAGAAGTGGGAATCAGTGAATGTTTGTCAGTTTTGCTTGATAATATTAATCTGTTATCAAAAAAGGACATAGGGAGACTGATCGTTCGATCGTTTCAGGTTTTTAAAATATCAGCCATGTATTAAAATAACTGCAAAGTGCTAAGATGCAATATAAAAAGTAATTAACATTGAAAATGTGAAACCAAATTAAAAAATAGCTTACTATCCTCACTGTGAATTAACAGAAGCACAACTCTAAAAATAACTGTTAAATTGAGACAGTGCTTATATTTCATAGCACCATGGTTAGTGAAACAGAGAAGGTAACAAGCTCACAGCAAATTCTGGCAGGTTCTTCTCCAGGTTTTCTTCTCCTCCGTCCAGCAGCGTGGCCAAAGATGTCCTCAACACCCGGGAGAAAACTTCCAGCTGCTGACACGCTGTAGACACACTGGTGATCTCACCCTGATAACCTGCGTCTGAAATAAGCTAAACACAAAACATATGTAATGTGATAAAGACAGACACATACAGACAGGGTAAGTCTTCATCTTTTTAGGCCTTAGAATGTAAAAACTGAACAAAGCAACCAGCTGCATTGGCAATCTATGTAATGACCTCTTTTAGCATTTAACTATGAATTAATTTGATTGTTTAGTATGTAGCATGTTAAACACAATGACCAGCACCTATGTACAGTTGCTTGAACTTTCAAAAAAACTTTAAAATAGGTGCAAATCCTCACATTCAATTAGCAAAATTCTAGTAGATTTAACTGAAGTAATAATAGATGCTTCACCATTATGTACTAACCTATTTTCCATTTTTCTGATGAGGGAATCAAATAAAAAAAACAATGTATGCTTTACTTTATTTTTACTTTTACTTTACAAATTAATAAAAGAGAACACATGATGGTGACCTAAACACTAAAACTGACTCCCTTCACCCTAAAACATGACTACATGTCCATATCGTCTGGGCAAGGAACTGGTTTCCTGTTACTGCTACTACTGCTGTACCTTTACAGTGAAGTTAAGCATCAGGCAGTCTGGGTGCGCCTCTGCCAGCTTATAGAAAAGATCTCTCCAGGTAGTGTGTGCTATCATCTGCTCCAGCCAAGCAGGAGTCTGGAAACAAAAGAGACCAGATCTGTTTGGTTATATTTAACCTTGAATAACTAAATCTTTTTGCACAACATGTTCAGGATTTGATGTGACTCACCTCTCCCTCAACAGTGAAAATGGAATCAGCTTTCTGGGGGTCAAAGTGTTTTATCAGGAGACTCTTGAGGTGATTTTCTACTCGTTCTTGGACCTGTGCGGGCTCTACACCTGCAGTAATAAAGAAATGACAAATGAATGAACAGCCACCAATGAGGCACAAGTTAACAGTCAGAGGAGGAGAGAGAAGGGAAGCCCAGAAAACATGGCAGGATCTTGTAGTCTTGTCTACCTACCCATCTGGATGAGCCACTCTGCCAGCAGATTCACAGTCTGAGCCACAGCAGAGTAGTTTTCAGAGAGAAGCTGGATGACATGTTCTGGAGAGCCGCCTGACTGGAAATACCTGAGAAGTAATATGGTCTCAATCATCAAATTCTCAGCGAGTCTGCAGGATTCATGTGTGCTTACCAAACTGGTCAAAACACCAGTCATCCCGAGCAGTTTACACCTATTTTGTCATCTCATTCTCAATTAGAAATACTTTGTGTTTCTCTCAGTGGGATCAAGGTGATAATATTGTGTTTGTATGAGGAAACAGGTGCTCACGTTTTGAGTGTGTTGAAGATGGCAGGCTCCATGATGTAATCCCTGCTGGAGAATTTCTGCAGACAGTCTTCCTGGATTTTCCCATCATTTTCCCCTTCCACATAATCCTGCTCACAGGAACATTGGTACATGTGTTAATGCTCCTGTAATAGCATGTCTGTCTTAATTAAATCTCCATTCTTACAGTATCATTTATTTTCACAACACTATCAGTATATGACTATGAGCATCACCAGACTCAAAGCAAACTAAAATATGGATAAAAGCTCAGTGCTTGAACTTGATAGCGAGGTAAAAGTTCACCAAACGTCTTCAACAGTGGACTTTCCATGAGTTGCACTTTGGGGTCCTTCTTCCTGTCTTTTGTAGATGAATGCATGTGTAACATTACACATAGCTGACTGGTATCAAGCCTGCATTAGATATTTGCCTTCTTCTACACACCTTCACAGGTTTACCTGAACAACATATAAACATCTCATGTCACGCACAGTCATTTAAAGTGAACAAAGGGCGGAGATACATCTAAGCAGATGGTTAAGCTGTTATACATGTGAGGTGAGTAACGGTTTAAGTGTAACTGTAACTGCCATGTCCACCGGCTGTAACGTTAGTTAGCCTGTAGCTGGCTGATGGAGCCGCTAAACTGCTGTGAGTTCAACCCATGCTAAACATCTTCTTAGTACGGATGTGTGGACACATTTATCTCCGCATATAATCTCTGTGTAAGCTGTCAATGTACAGACAGCAGCGCAGCAGGTAGTGTAGCTGCAGGTAAGCTAACGCCGCTTAGCTAGCTAACTAACTGTGCACTCCGCACAGCAACAAGTCGTCATCTCACCATGGGACCTTCTCCCGTGCCTTCCCAGTCTCCACCGCTGCTGTAATATTCCTCGTCCATGGTGACGGGGGAGAAGTAGCGCTGGACTAGCTACAGTGGCTCAGCTGTACGTTTTAAATATTGACGTGACTTTGTTTTGCCGCTGATGATGCTGGAAGCAGCTAGCCTGTGTAGCTAGCAGGCTAACAACAACAGGAGGAAAATGGCGAGTCGGCGAACAACAGGCCACGCCCCCCGCTTTCAAAATCAATGTGTCCATCCTTCCCTGAGTTCAGTCTGTCAGGCTGTTAACGTCAGCGCGCCCGTTAATTTAATATTAACTAGATTTTAAATTTGAATTGTTAAACTTCTAAATTAAGACACAAAGAACAGTTTAACCAAACATTAATGATGCCAGATTTGTAGGTAAGAAAGGTAAGGTAATTGTGAGAAAATTGTAAGTAATAATAATTATAAACTAATTTATTAATATTAATAAATACATTAAAAATGACTAAGTGTGTAATTAATCCGTTTACTTCCCGTGATTACTTGGAAACCTGAAAGTTATGGTTCCAGTGCAAAATACTTGAGAAACAGTAATTGTTTTTATTTATTTATTTATTATAGCTGAAACTACAAAAGGATTTCCCTTGTTGAGCATGTCTGACTGATTTAAATGATGGACAAAACACAAAAACATCTGTCAGTATGACTCATTACAATTCAACAGCACTCAGCACTAAACTCTATAACAGATTCAACAAAAACTGAGCATAATAACTTTTAAGAAAGTTAAATTCATCGAGTGTTGATGTATTTGACTGCATTAGTTTTGCTAGGTTCACCTAATAGACTGGCAACTGAGTGTATGACACTCAACCACTTTGAGGGGAGCGGTGAGACGATTACAAAAGGTTACACATATTTAGTGTTACACGAGAACTGAACTTCAATCTATCCTTTCATTCACAAAGCTTGTCCGGCTACATTGAAATAAGCCAGCATATAAGGAAATAACACAACTGGGCATGATAAAGAGATCCAGGTGCCTTTTCTACTGAGAAAGCATACAGAAAAATAGCTCTCGGTTTATATGGACTGCAAAAACCTAAAAGAACATCACAGCTGTACGACAGTAGCAGGTGTTGAGGCCACTCAGGATGTGAAATTTTTGTATTTACATATGTTATACTGAGTTTAAGTTGGGCATTTATGCAAAAAGTGAGTGTATTTGTGCACACATGAGCATTTTGTAGCAACAACCCGATGTTAGCAGAAATATACACAAAATTAGGAAGTAACCTCCATGTGGGTGAAAAAGGCATGACCTGATTTTTTTTACTGATAGCATGTCATGTTTTCAGTTTCTTGATGAATTCTTCAACTTAAGAATCAGCTATGGTGCTTTGAGGGTCACAGAGACAAAAGTCAAACATCAACATGTTTGCTTTATTTAAGCATTATTGTATCCAGAGTGTCTGTGGACTAAATGTGTTAAAATGTGTTACTTATAATTAATAGACATAAGAATCAGCTACATTTTGATTTAAGATTTAAAAGTCTGTAATGAGTGACGATAGCTGGCTCACATCATAAAGTTGGGTAAAATGTGAGCAGGGTTGGTTGTAAAAGGAAAAGTTGTTACTGTAACTGTATTCTGAGAGATTAAAAACTATTCAAATGAACAACACTAAATTTATTGTTAGTTGTTATTTTTGATCATCAATGGCAAAGGAATTCTGATATTTCTTCTAATGAACTGCTTAAAAATGTTTAATTCTAAAATAGGGAGATATTCTGTTAAATGTACATTATTTCTAGTTCCTGTCAAACTGAATTTTAAAATGATTTCTTTTGGTTACTTATTTTTTGTAACTGTAGCATTTTAACATTGTGCCAACCATCCCTGTGTTGGGTCTGATTGGCACAAATGCACGATAAGATTTAAATGACGGATCACCTAATTTAAGGAAACATTTGCCGAGACCTTTGCTTTTATTTGCTGCTGGTTAGAATATTCTAATTTAAATTGTGCCAGAGAAATACAGCAGAGCGTGAAAAGTGTGCCAACCAAACTCGGTCTTTCCTACCTTGAGAGTACATGATATAGAAAATAAATGTTACATTTATTTCTCACTTGTACTGAATGATACAAACATACATTTCCCTCATAGCTACAGACACTTTTCCTGTTGTTGTCTTGAAATCTTGAAATAGACAATTTGAGTACAACAGTTCCCCTTTTGCAGATACTGTAACGGTCAGAGAAGAGTTTAAAGTCAACCCTCAAAATCCACCAAGACAACAAATGACACATTGTACTTGTATGGCATTCAGCATATAGAGGATTGATGAGTCCAGGCACATGGGAACAAACAGTTTTTATTTTATAATGCAAACTGCAACATATGAATTATATTATTTACCCAAAGGAGCAGAAAAAGGTCATATACCCGTGGCAAATAAATCACACAGTCTGTGTTAAATCTAAGTCCAACACAATATTATCATCTAAACCATAAAGGGAAAATCCACCCTAAAACAAAATGTACATTCCTTTGATGTCGGACAGTTCATTCTCATTTTGTGAACATAAAAGTCTGACTCAATGCCAGGACTCACTTTTTTCCTCTGCAGACAGCGCAAAAGGGACCAGACTTTATATCAAAGTCAGTGATTTGTTAAGGGATATGGGCAAATACCAGGTGCAAACTTTTGCACATATTGGATCAACAAGCTCAGACATACAGTCGTTGTTCTCTGGTTTCTGATTCGGGCTCTGTTCACAAATTTTAACTGAACTGTGTAAGATCATAGGATTCATAAAGTGAATTCTTCAGGGTTTTTGCTTCAAGAAGGCAATCTATCAAAGACTTTCTAAGCACAAATATAGCTCAGGTGAAAACTGAACCTCAATTAGTCGGTTCAGTTATTGCTTAGATAAATAATATTTACTCTACAAGAGAAAGATAAGTTTCACATTGTTCAGATGCATGTAAAAAAAAAGCAGTTCTAAAATGTGGCGTCAAATTGACTTTTTTTCTTTTTTGGTTGAAAAATCCCTGCGCTGTTGAAACAGTTTGCCATTTTGTACATCTGCATCAAGTCTTGGAAAGTTTCAGAAAAGGATTAGTTGATTGGCTGAAAAACCAGCCATGTGACAAAAACAGTGACAGAAGTCTTTTGTAACTCTGGAAAAAAAACAAAAAAAAAAAAAAAAAAAAAAGTAAATAGCACCATGTTCACTAAGGGCAAGCCAGAAGGTAAAGGGGGAGAAGCCGCAGGAGCACACAGAGTTCAGATGTGCACTTAAGTGCTGCGGCTCGCAACAAAACTGCTGATCCTTCAAAGTCACTTTTTGGTCTTCATTCTCCTCTGTCGTAATCTGGCTGTGTGCAGCTTATGCAAATATAGTCCTCCCTCTCTGCTCGCTCAGCAGACAGTCCTACACAGATCTGGTGGAACCACTGATTGCAGCTGCCGTCACATTGGACCCAATTTACCTGAAAAAACAAAAGACGAGAAAGAAAAGACAAACATGAACACTGTGTGTCAGTGAATCTCCTGCCATGAAAACGTAATGTAGTATATTAATTAGGAAGCCTGATATAAAACACACCTCGTCGCCCTCTGGCTCTCTGCACCATGGTGCAGCACACAGTGAGTAGTCCTCCTCTGAATCTGA
The DNA here is from genome assembly GCA_029783705.1 of Chaetodon striatus. Taxonomy (NCBI): domain Eukaryota; kingdom Metazoa; phylum Chordata; class Actinopteri; order Chaetodontiformes; family Chaetodontidae; genus Chaetodon; species Chaetodon striatus. The sequence goes on along the minus strand of JAPZEB010000012.1, from coordinate 23,332,523 downwards.
AGCAGCGGGGTCAGACACTGTGTGTGTGGGAGAACAAGTTGGCTTGGCATCTTCGCTCTTCTCCTTGCTCTTCTTGGACTTCTTTTTGCGGCACTTCTTGGCCTTCTCGCTGTGCTGAGAGTCGGAGCTGTCCTTACGTCGCTTGGTCCTCTTGCTCTGGCCGTTCACTGCCTCCTTTTTGAGACTTGAAACTCCATTCTGTGTTGAGACATAAATATTCCAATAAATATACCAAAACGCTGTGATTATATATCTCAGTGTAATAGAGAATATGATCCACAAGCAACAGCCTTTGCTGTATTTGTCATTACCTTGTTGTGGTGGGGGCTCCCTCTCTGAGACTGTTGGTCCTGTTCTGTGTTGTTCCCACAGGGGGCGCTATGTGAGGGCAGGGGGGCCAGTTTGTACAGCAGGTATCTGTACAGCTGCTCAGTTTCAGGCAGAGTGACCTGCAGCAGGAATCCCTCCACCATCAGCTCCTCCAGCTCAGGACCAAGACCTGTGACAATTATGATAAGTGGATTTTTTTGCTTTTTATTTCACCTCTGTATTCTCTGCCAAAGTATGTGTAGATGAAAAGTTTGTAAAGCAATACTTCATCCACAAAATGATCATTTGTATATCAGTTACTCGCTCCATGTTACACTGAATAGGGAAGAAAACTTAGAGGAGCTGCGTGAGAGTTTGTAAACAGATGTTTTGATATAGGTTTGCTCTTATTAAACATCAGCACCTATGATTTCGATTCATCGAGACTTTTCTCCGTTTTGTTTTTTTTGTTGACTGTCGAGGCATGCAAGAAAAACTGTTTTCTTCACAAACTCATCGTAACAGTGGGTAATTGATGTGCAAATGATCATTTGGGGGTTAGGTATTCCTGTAAAGCTGTAACACTCACCCTGGAGTGGGACAGACTGGTGCTCTATATGAAAAAATGACCCGTTTATTTCCTGAGTCCGATGTGAAGATATTCCGAGTCCAACTCTCCCCTGAAACAATAAACAACCAGCATAAATGTGCTTGCCAGTGATAGGTGCATCTTCATTGTCTCTAATAAAGTAAACAGACCCTCTGATGGTGAATTATATCAACAACAAAAATCAAGAGCAACATCTATTCAACTACATTTACACAAGTGATTACATGTTCCCACTGACCATCTTTGACACTTTCTCCAGCACTCCCTCTGTGCAGGCCTGCTGAACTCTGTGCTGCCATCGCACCGTCCTCTCGATGAGGAAGCGCAGTGCGTCCCCTTCTGGCAGTCTAACCCGAATCCTCTGCAGCGAAGCCAGCAGGGGCAGGACCTTGTCCAGAGGGGGTTTCCTCGACCGCTGGCAAATTGGGCAAAGCCAGGCTCGGCCGTACTCGAGGTCTGCAGTTGTTGTTACACAGCCGCAGTGGAACACTTCTCGACAGAGCTCGCACTGCACCATGGCACCCGAAGGGGCCTTTTGGCAAACGCAAACACTAAGTGCACAACAGTTCTCAGCAGGAACAAGCTTGGACTCATTTGAAGCACGCAGAGCCAACAAGATTTCCATCTCCCTCTGGCGGACCTCGGCGAGTGTGGCCATCTGTCAGGGAAGAAAATTAAACTTAATAAATAAAATTAAAGACCAATCTCATTCTCAGTCAACAGTCTGACACCAGATTAGGTCTCATGACCCAGTGTTGTTATTGGGACTGTCACAGTAACATCACCACACTGTGCTAAAACAGTGTTAATGATTAATAAAAAAATCAATTATGTTTCCTTGTTCACTTTATGAGGCATTCATCCGGTCTTTTGTTGCTTTGAGGCTACCATAGTTAACCACAGGACCTTAGTGACCTGCACTAGGCCTGTTAGGCACCACATACTTCTCAGGTTTGAGTTTTTGGGGCAATATATGCTGTCTGAGGCAGTGCTTCAGGGTAAAAACAAGGTCCATTTTTTACTAGTTGCTCAAATGAAATTTCTAGTATATGCAAATGTTAGACTCAAATATTACAGAGATACAATGTTTCATAACTGACAGCCTGATGCTATTGGAACTACTAACAATACAGGGGTATATGTATATTTTCTATGTAAAGTATGCTTCACAGCCCTCACAGCTGGACGTATTTCGTTTTTCAAATAAGTTTTCATGATATATTTGCCTTTGTATGTTCTGTCTCATTGTGCGGTCATACTTTCAGAGAGCTGGGAGGAATCCAGAATTGAACAGGGAGCATAATGCCTTAAATCACCCGACCACCAGGGAGGAATATGTGAAATAGGGTAATTTAGGGTCACTCTGGATAAATGACAGAATTTTTTATGTCTTTTGGTGATTTTTTTGAGTGTATTTTGAGCCTCTCTGTTAAGTCTGAAAGTCTCACTGAAGTGCTATAGGCATTTCAATGAGCAGCTTCAAGGTCACCTGGACTTTATACAGTTAAAGACACTTCTTAGCTGCACTGGCAGGAAAAACATGGAAAACACTGAGTCTTTAAGGGAAAACTGCCACCTTGTTTTGTGGATGTCTAAACAGTGTTGGCGTAAATGCAGTCGACTGACGTAATAAATGCTGAGTTCACAGCTTCAAAATCTGTTCTTCCTGCATCCAGTGCCGTCATTTGACATTTGATGTGACAAGAGTTGACTTGGAGGCAAGAAAGAACTACAGCCAATTTCCGCTTGGACTTTAAGTCTCTGCCTCTGAGTAACCAGGGGTCATGTTGTAAATACCGCTCAAAAACAGAAATTCCTTGTTTTCTGTGCTTGTATTGCAAACTAGCTACATTTACAACAGGGAAAATGGCACCGAACAGGAGTGCAGAGAATGTTATGGAGTAAAGTATAAAGTATATGTCCCAAGTAATACAAAGGAGAGAGGCCGAGGCTGCGGCTGCCATGCAGGGGATACAGCTGGCAGAGAGCACACGCTGACTGGTGGTGCCTTTGCTGAAATTGCCCTCTGATGCCAACAGAAACTGTATGATTCTGTTGCACAGATTTTCAGCGTGGGCAGTTTTTGTTGAATGCCGTGACCACCGCCGACCGCAAGATAGTCTGCGCGTGTGTTACTAGGCATGAAAGTTTTTTATTCCTCACTTAGACTGAGGTGTGCTGGAGACCTTCTTCAGGATCACAAAGATAAACTGGAAGACAACCAAGACAAGCAGGGTCGAGAGGGCAGATGACCACTGAGTGAGTAAATTTGTCAGCTACTTTTATGTTTTGAGCTCTCATGCAATGCATCCTGGGACATGTAGGCACTACCAGCACTGCTCCGCAAGCAGAGGAACTCTTTCTCAGTCAAAACAGCACACACTGAGAAATGTATGGCTTCAACTGACTACAGTTACCACCAACACTGATTTGACAACCACATAAAAAGGTAGTGAATTTCCCCTTTAATCAAGATCGATATTTGGACAGAAAGGTTTCTTGCACATTTGGAAAAAATTTAACTGTTAACAAAAGATGAAATATGCAGTTTACAGTTTTTTTGTCAACCCTAATTGTACTGTAAGATAACTAGTTGTTGGTGTGAGAAAGAATTAAGTCCAACAGCTACACTCACAGCAGAAGCAGAGTCCTTGCTCTCAGAGAGAGCTCTCTCCACGTCACACACAGACTCCAGTTTTGATGAAGATTTTTTACAGATCTGTGGAACTTCTTTTGCTTTTTTAGATCTTGACTTCTGATGTCCAGTCCCTACATCACATCTCGGGCAAAGCACCTGAAAACATAGAAGCAAACACACATTATTTATTGGTCCTGACATATTTGGTAAACAGTTTTAAAATGAGCACATTAACTAATATTTTACCTCAAGGAGAGAGAGGGGGGAGTTTTTCAGTAGGAATGTCTTTGCTGCGCTCTCCTTCCAGGTCTGAACATCGCTGACAAGGGCCTCCAGTCGACTGAGCTGGTCGAGCCTCACTGGGATACCCTCTGCTCTGAGAAGCAGCTCAGAGAGGCTGTCCAGCACAGGAATACGGCCCCCAAGCTACAAGTGTACACACACAAGATTTATACCGAAACTCAATCATCATTGGCGGAGTGCTAAGTGCTCGGAACATTCAGCATGGCTTAAGTTTAACTATATTTCACCTGAAGTGCTTCGGCTTCATGGAGCCATTTCTTGGCCTTGGTTACGACATCCTTCAGCTGCAGACAGTTGGGCAGATATGCAGGGATGTTTTCTACTTCTTGTAGAGCGGCGTCAAGTGTTTCTACATTGTGACATGGCCTGTGAAAGGACACAAGCTTTAGTAAATACACTGTACATGTTCAGGTTTTTGTCTGGTGTGTTTTAGTTTTGAATCTTAGTTTTTAAGAAATATTGCCTTTTTGATGGACTTATACAAAGATCAAGTATCAGATCATATGGCTATGGCAGAGTTTGGTGTTTTACAGTGTGTAGTCTCTGTGGAGCCATCAGTGGGTTAAGCACTGTCACAACACCATGATCCTGTTTATCCACCATGATCCAGCTCTGCAGACTTGGCACATTTTACTCTGCACAGTCTGGAGTTAAAGCTGATTTCACGTTTTCACTTCACATCTGTCCCCACTGTTTAAGAAAATTTTAAATTCACAAAACAAAGTTTGAATTCAGTTTAGAAATACAGACTGTTTTAGAAAAGTTACAGAAGAGAAGTAGAATTACCACCTCTCATTTGTATGCCTCCACCATCTACCACCTCTTCTATCTAAGTTACCACTATGGTGACATGTATGAGACTAGAGTACAGAAGGCTGATAGAGCACTTCATCACATGGTGCAACAACAGTCACCTGAGGCTCATTATCAGCAAAACCACTGCTTATGGTGGACAGCCAGAGAAACAGGATACAACTCACAAGTAAATAAAAGCTTCAAATATGGATGTTGCTAAAAGGAAGATACAAATTCTAAAATGTGGATGTTTCATACACATCTTCATTACTCAGAGGCACATAAGATCTATACAATCAGCACAGTTACAAGGTGGGCAATAAGATTAGTGTCAACAGTATCTGACCAAATGTCTCCCCTTCTGTTCCTGAGTTACTGCATTGAATAATGGCCAGAAAAGTGTTTTTGCAGAACATTATGATGTCACAGTGAGCTTTGAACTTTGGCAACCAAAACTCTCATCAGGACCTCAAGTCCAAGTGGACGTTTGTGCCAAATTTAAAGGAACTCCCTCGCGGCATTCCTGAGATATCAAGTTTGCAAGAAGGGGGCGGACAGACAACCTGAAAACATATTGCCTAAGGCCATAGCTGTCCCCAGTGCAGAGGCATGAAAAGATTTTCAGAGCTTTAAGAGTGTGTCACTTAGAACTAGTAAGAAGTAAGTGGGGTGGTGTGTTTGTACATTTGTAATGATAACTCCACCATCGCTGTAGTTGTAATTAATCATGTTTTTCATGGTTAATTGATACTTTATGACAACACTTTTCCAACTTGTACAATTCTGTTTCTGAAGACTCTTTTATACAAGACAGTTAAAAAAATTAAGAACAAAAATGAATAAACTTTGAGAAAAAAAGTAGTGTTTGAACCTGGTAAGTCGATCATACTTTCATTAAACCACTGACCACTCCGGACACAAAGTTAAAACTTTTAAAATATGACCTAAGGCCCAGTGCAGCTTGGTGTCCTCACCTGGCTTCCATGAGGCTGAGCACCCGCTCCTCCCACTGCTCCGACACCGTCAGCAGCTCCTGCAGACGAGCCATGGCTCTTTCCACAGAGCTGTGAGGGGCCAAGCCCACGCCCTGGTCTATCAGCCTCCTCATGGTGTCCAGACAGAGGCTTTCTGGCCGGCTGCTGGCTTGCTGCACGGCCTCCAGCCAGCGGGCCTGCTCCAGTCTCTCCCTCAGCAGGGGCAGCTGAGGCAGCTCCACATCCAGGCCCAGGCTCACGTCCAGCAGGTCCTGCAGCTCCAGCGGGCTGGGTGACTCATCAGAGAGAAGACGCTCGCTGCGCTGCTGAAAGTCATCCACCCGGGTCAACAGGTCCTGTAGGACACATTCAACAGGCATTTAGGGAGTGAAATGTACTACTGGCACAAGAAAGCAAAAGCTCAGCCAAATTCACTCACATAAACCAAACATTGAGGCACTGTTGGACTGAAAGTGTGATTTACTATGGGCTGATTTTTCAAAGTAACCACTTAAAGTTCACATATATTTAAGATTCAGGTAGGCCTTTAAGAAAGTTGATGCCTCTAATCAAAGCTTACTAACCTTCAGTAAAGGAGCCTGTCGGATGTTGCACGGCAGACTGTCTAACTGTCGGACAAAAGACCTCAGCTCCTCAACAGTCAACTCATTCTGGTTTTGAGACTTTCCTCCCCCAGATCGATACCTGAAATACAAAAAAAAAAAAGAAGATCTTAATAGATCTATAAAAACAGTGCTCAGAATGACAGAATTGTCCTAAAAAACAAAAATAAAAAAAAAGGCAATGCTAGCATCTCAAAAATAAAGTCTGTATTCTGCCACCTTTGTCTGCCAAGTTGAATAGAAAGTACTAGCAGTAAAATATCTCTTTTAAAATGATTGAATTGAGTCAATAACAATAATAAAGATAACCACAGTCCAGCTCACACCAAAGAAAACACAGACACCTAGAAGTAACATTTAAAAGATCACCTCACTGAGTCATCATTGTACAATTAAACATTGTCGGGTATGTTGCATAGGAGAGCAATTTCAAATCTTTTTGTCGTACCTCGTCTGTCTCTTTCCATTGAGGAGCTGTTGTGCCATCACTGCAACTTTATCAGCCTCTGACGCGACTGTGCGTAGCTGATCCAGGAGGCTGATCTGTGGGAACGCCTTCGTTTCTGCCTGCTCCACCAGGCTGTGAAGCTCCTCCAAACCTGACCAGAAAGCAGTACAAACTCTTAGAAAGTATATAATATATGCTGAAGTAATAGAATACAAAGTGACAAGCAATAGGTAATATTAATAACTAAATTTTGTAGTACAGAATGTTTCTAACTTCTTTTCTTGTTTCCTTTGTTCTCCAGGATGTCCTGCATGCTACAGAGCCAGTCTCTGTAGGACTCGGCACGCAGCTTTACTGATGCCATCATGGAATACAACTCATCCAGTGTAAACTTGTAACTGTAGGGGAAGACAAAACAAGGCAGTAGATATACGATCATGATGGACATTCATCAGGGTTCATTAAGAAATAGTATTTGTTCTTCCTGATGCCAAATGTAAAATTACCATTTTGTCTAAATTTACATTTGATGTGAAACTGGGCGAAGGAAAGCAGCCAGGCTTTTTTTCATTTTACATTTAACAGCAAATTTTCATGACAGTGAGGAACCATTAAACCACTACTAATGAATGTATATTACTGCAAAAGCCAAACTGCTTTACTGTTTATATGACACTGCAGATTTCCTATTCTCTCTCTGAACTTAAACATTTTCAGCAACACTGGAAATCTGTAAAAATCTGAGAAAATGTATGCTTTGTAGAAAACTAAATTTGTATATTGTAAGAGCTATCAGGGTTAGGATGTTCTGTATCACCTAATAAGATTAAAATTTAATGAAATCCCCTTTTTATTACATAATAGCTGTTATTTTGTTTTTAAGTAAAAACACAAGTCAAATTCAGAGGTGAGTATGTTCTGTCGTTGTGGTTACTGAAGACTCACTGGAGTGTAAGATTGCTATGAGGACAGAAGCAGAGGTCCAGGGTGTGGTACAGACAACCCATCTTGCCAGGACTGCAGGCACAGGTGATGCCAGACAGGTAGCAGGTGGTCCGACACTTGAAGCACTGCCGCTCCTCGTCTGGGAGCACCTCATAATCAACTTGTCGAGATTGCACCACACCCTGGGGAAAATCATTCACAGTCATTGGAGCTGCAGAGGACTCAGAGGAGATAAATGAGACAGTTGTGCAGAGAAAAATCGTCTCCTTCAAAAGTTCAAAGTTCTCTCCAATGTACTCTTAATGACATGTTATTAACAGTGTACCAACTTTGGAATAACTGCCTCACAGGAGCTAATACAACAAACTGAGAAATGTATGGGATTCAGACATTAACAAGTCATCATAATAACCGACTTTCCATAACACTCACCTTATTTACTGGATGTCTAGAGTATGTGCTGAAATAATAAAACCACCACATCCTGCCATCACTGAGCTTCATTTATCAAATAAATAAAAAAACAAACAAAACAAAAAAAAGACATATTATGTTCTTGAAACAAGAACTCCTCACCATCTTGCTAATCTTCTCTCTCAGTTGTTGTTCTTCTCGGACCATCACAGCCATCTCCTTCAGCACTGCTTCCGCCAGATCGACATCCATCGTGTCTGCTTTATAGGCCATGTTACAAATCATCTCGTCATGTGAGAAGACGCAGTACCTGCTCAGCTGGCGATAGTGTGCCACACAGTTGCGGCCGATGGGCATCTGTCAGAAAACATATCAATGAGTTTGAGTTTAGGAGTGACGCCCCAGCAGGACCAAGAAACAGTAACAACAGGTCTCTGTTCCTGAAAATGTGATTTCACCATAAAATCTGTGTTGAGGGTCTAAAAATTGTTTTCAGTCCTGTTTTGTAAATCACTTTGGGCTGCATCTTGGCATGAAACGTGCTATACAAATAAAGTTATCATTGTTATACAATGTTTTTATCACTTAAGTTTTCCACAGATTATTAGCATGCTTTAATATTACTGCCAGTGAAAAATATTTCTCAGTAAAATTTAAGAGTATGGTCACCATGATTATACAGCAAAATGACTACAAAAATGATCTGGTCTAGTGTAAACAGAGTTATTTTCTTACCCAGTCCATGGTGCAAAAGTTGACAGCTTCAGCAAAGTTGAAGCCCTGGTTGAATCCACTGTGGTACGCTCTGGGGAAAGTGATGACAAACTCGCCTGCACACTGGTTGGTGCGATAGATCTAGATATCAGCAAGAAAGAAAAACATTACAAGATGTACGTGTTTAATAGTGCATGTCTTTACATGTTGTAAAGACATGCACTATTTTTTCTAAAAATGTGTATCTACTTGTTTGATTCCACAGAAGCATCACATCTGATTTATATTAACTGACCTGCTTTCTGTGCAACTGTGATGTGTGACAATTAAATATAAGGAATTTTGACCTCACACTTAGTGGATAAAAATCTCACTTTGTCTATGACATTTAAATGTGATGATTAATAAATGAGTGTAACAGTGAGAGCAGGTTACCGGGACACCGTTGTTCATCAGCGTGTTGGGATTCATGATAGTGACCAGCTGGTGAAGGAGGTCTGGCTGAGTCTCAAACAGCTCAGGTGCCAGGTTCTTCATGACCGACTCGAGGTGCTCTGCAGCATAACCAGGGGCCCCATACCACGTTTTCGGCTCCCCCCTGCAAACATGGTCATTACTATTAGTGGAAGAACACTTAACACCATGACATAAATTTCCTTGACAAATAAAAGACGAATGTTTCAGAAATAAAATACAATCTGCAAAACTGCATTTCTTTTTTAAGTACCAATTGTTGCTTTTCTACATTAAAATCACTATAATAGATTCACAATAGAGTTTAGAGAGTGCACTCTACCAGTGAAGGTAGTTTATGGAGTAGCTCCAGTGGTCCTCAATATGCCAGCAGAAGGAGGAGAAGCACATGCCCACGTACAGCCAGGGTAACTTCATCCCACAGATGTCGGCTGTAATGTGAGTCAGTACGGAGGCGTCCAGCACCGGCATGTTGTTCAGGTTCCAGCCACTGCTCAGGTAATGCTGCAGGTCAAACACAGGTCTCAATACTCAGCTTTACTTCTAAGCAAGTATAGCCCTCTCCAACTGGTATGACAGTGGTCATCACTTTTAAAACTGATCATAACATGATATCAGTGTTGTTACATTTCCTAGCGATCAGCCAAAAATCAACACTGCTTCAGCAAATACTAAGCGCTGTTTTGCAAAACCCAACATTATTTGTATTATTTCAAAGTTATATTTGATTTGAGGATCAATGTTTCTGACATATTGTGGATGGGCATGTTTTTTAGACATCTTCGAAGGTTGTGGAGGTAAACTATCGTATGAATACTCCCTCTTTACAACCCCATTACAACTTTTATTTTCAGTGAGGTTTCAGAGACACAAAAGTATACATATTTTTTATGTTTCCACTATTGTTCAAGTTCAGTGAATTAGGTCAAATACACCAAAATATGGAGACAAATTAATTGTGGCTGAAGACAAATACAATACATCATCTCCGTAACAGCAGACAGGTTGTACCTCATCCTCGGGAGAGACCTCAAAATGGCCGTTACTCAAAGGAAAACCACTCCCAAACTCCTTGGAGGCGATGTCTGCTCCGTACTCCACAGTGACATCCTCCTCAATGGTGCTGACGAGACGCCAGAACTCCTTCTCCACTAGCTCAGTGGGAACCATCTGAAACACACAAAGAGGAGACATGGTGCGATTGTGTCAGAATATGTTTGCTGTTACCAATGACAACAATGTCACCTTTGTCAGAAATTCAGCTTGACACAATTTTCTGTCTCAAACTCTTTGTTAATAAGGACTGCTTTTCCCTGCTCCTCACTAAAGCTCTTTTCACATATGCAGTCTGTCCCTGGAATGTTCAACATTTCCTACATGGGGTCATGTGTGAACAGGAACAGGGATTGAGATTCAGAGAAATCTGTGGTGCTAATATCCCATGTCAAGATGTAGTAACATTTCAGGGAAAATGCTGGTATGGTTGTGTCGTGAATCAATGCAGCAACATTATAGGAACAAGCACATAAGGGGTTCTGATGGTCTGATAAAGGCGCCGTCACAAGGAGTGAGTAAATTGATCACAGGACTCAGCTAATGATGTAATCTGCAACTTGTTTCTGATTTAGCAGCTATGCAAACGCTTTCGCGGGTAGTTATCAAATACAGTTCAACAACATTGGCACGGCACAAAGACGGCTCCTTGCCCGCCATGTTCCTGAAAATAATGAGAGACGTCTTTTGCCGCATACCTTTACATCCGACCTTTCCCTATCTTCATCTTGTGTTGAGTTTCATGGCAGTTGGCATCTATAAGTGTTGCAACCATCTGTTGGACTGTCCCTTACCCCATCTATGCCAGCACTGCCATGGCATGTGTGAAAAGGTGCAAGACGCAAATGTTCCTGAATGTAGTGCGTGTTTGAATAGCATGAATGACTTGCAGAATGTCTTGCATAGCAAGAGTGACTTGCAGAGCCTGAAGGGTTGTCCCAGTAATTTACCAGGAGCTATGTTTAAAAGAGGCTCTAGCCTCTTCCCCCTTTTTTACTCTCTCCTTGTAGTAACAGTATGTTCACAGGATGTGAGAGTGTGTTAGAGGGGGAGAGCAGCATCTGATAAGACCAACAGGACCCTCTCTGGAAGTGTGTTATCAAAGCATTCCTTCGTAACGGACCAAAGTCATAAAACTGAAGTAACAGGACTGTTCCCCTCAAAGATCTTCTAAATTCTGCCTCAAGTCTCAGAAAACATAAAAAGAATAATCTTCAGTTACTGAAATATTTTGTGCATGATAATTTTACAAGGGGTTTGGTGGTTTGAATAAAAACATTTTATTATACCAGTAGTGATGTCAGCACAACCTCTGTTTCCACTGTGTCAAACAGTTTCTGTTTTATATCATACTATAACGCAAGTTATGACAGCTTTGGGAAAACTACATTAAGAGTAATATCTGGTTTAACATACAAAATGTGTTCAACTTCACTGTAAAACAGCATCCAATAACAGAGGACCAGTCCTCTCACAGTCAGCCACCCCTGCATGTTGCCATATATACTGTCCATGCAACACATTATATTATCTCTAAGATCTTAATAATAGAAGTACTATAATTCTCAGCCCTGTAGGTGGTAGTATCCATAAACAATCAAGAGTTATTAGAGCTAGTATAATTATGTATTTTCCCACATTCTCCTCATATTGTAAGTTTGTTCAGTAATTGATTACAACCTTGTGCTTGTTTTAATCATCTGTCCTGACTTAAAAAAGGCAACATAACTATGATGATTTCACTATTTATCAATAGACATGGCTATCCTCGTCAACATCCCATATTTCACCATGTATCACCGCTTCTTGTCCACATTTAAAAAATCCTTCACATACATTAGGGAACTTATATCAAAGAGCAACTTTCATTCGTATATTCCTGCAGCCATGGACCCTTTGACATCAGTGAGAAGTGAGAACAGAATGTAACCCATAACATTTTACACTGTGATTTAGATGGCATGTAATTACAAAGAAAACATGTTGACTGAGTAGAATGGAAACCACTTGGATGTCAATAAAACAAGTGATGCAAACTCACATGAACTGGCATGTTGAAATAATCAGACTTGAAGGAATCGGCCATGTCTCCAAAAGCCTGGAGGGTGTAGCTCCTGCTTGCCTGCTCGAAGCCAAAAGCGACAGGAGGTTTGCCACATTCCTGACATAAAGGGAAAAAAATAAAAAGATTAAATATAAAACACAAAAACATAAAGTTGTATTAAATTTGTGAATACCAGACAGACGATCTACTCTTGTTCCTAATTATCAGCGTCTCTGCTGGGATTTAGCTCCCTGAGGGTTCAGCTCACCTGAGCCAGGCACTTGGGGCATCTCCAGTCGCCTTTGGGAACATCTGGGAGGGGCGGGATCAGACAGAAGATGTGATAGCTGTCGTCACAGCCGTCACACAACAGCAGGCGGTCCTCCGCAGTCCCACTGCCACAAACCAGGCACATGTACTGGTCCACCTAAGAAGAGGGGACAACTGTGAGCGCTGCCTTTGTTCTGTGATGTGTAATTTTCTCTGATGTGTGTAATTTAGAGCAGAGTGCAACACTACAGCAGGAAGATGTTTTTACTGGCACAATACTGGCATTATAGTGATGTTAACCAACTTTTCAACACAAAACAATATACTTACTTTATTTGAGGGAGGTCTGATCATCTTATCTAATACAGTTTCTTCATAATCTGCTGGATTCTCCTGTTTAATGGGCTCCTGTTTCACCTCAGTGATCGCCATCCTCACTGAAAGACAGAGATAGCTCATGGCAGCTTTAAGATAATAACACTTATTTCATCCAACACTTTTTGACACCCTTTTTTCTCTGTAAACCAAGCAGCACTGCTTGCTTTGTTCTTACCAGGCTCTTGTTTGCCAACATACGTTCCCATCCTCCTCCTGAGATTGGGACGATTCTGACAAACTTCCCCTGGTTCGGTTTTGATGCAGCCTCTCTGTTGGAGTCACAGTGAGAGTCAAGGGACAGTTGTACAGTTTACTGGGTCCTCAATAAGATATGAGGGAATACTCTTTTAAACCAGACAACTGGTGAGAAAAACACGTGGCCATATTCACAGTATAGATTAAGATGAGCCCGTTGTCTGTGAAAGCATTTGTGTGTCGACTGCACAAGAATATGAACATTCAGTTAAATATTCATCCACCAATCATCGGCATATCATACACATAATGAATTAAACATGGCACAAGTGGCAATGTCAGAGCTAGAGAGAGAGAGATCAGACTCACCTCAGATCTCATGCGTTTCGCTCGGCGAGCAATGCTGCAGGTCTCCTGGGGCTGGACAGACTGCCGCTGCGGCAGGTCGTGAGGGGTGTACTCCTTATCTTTAGTGTCATTGGTCAAGGTGGCTTTCTGCAAAGAGAGGCAGGTGAGTGTGATGAAAGTGAACACTGAATTACCCTGACTAAGAAAAACTAAGCGAGACAAAACTCTTAAAAGCCTCTAATTTTATTTTTAATTGCATTTGGGCTAAATGCATACGTGTACATCAACAAGATATTTGAGGACATCATTTTGGGCTTTGGGACACGCTGATCAACATTTTTCACCATTTTCTGACATTTTATAGACCAAACAACTAATCGATTCACTGAGAAAATATTCGACAGATTAATCAACACTGAAAATAATTGTTAGTTGCAGCCCTAAATCACACACTCTCAATATCATGATCTCATATCTTAAGTATCAATACAATCTCCCCCTACCAGTCCCTTCATTATACTTCTTCTTGACAACAAACACAATGAGAGCTATGATGAAAGTGTGGGGCTTTTGACAGACTTCGTACTTTTTACTAATGACACTGAGAGCAACACAAAGTTTAATTTAAACTAACATCAGTCAGTTTCAAAACAACTGTAAGACATATGGTTAACTCTACTTGCAGGACACTTTGCATTTAGAAGAAAATCACTATTCTTTCAGGAATGTGGGGAAGAAATGTTCACTTAAGCACTATAACCTTTTCTTTGGCACAACATTTTAAGATTATTAAAGGTATCTACTTAATGAAAGGCAATAAAACACTGTTGAATTTATGAGATCTTGCCCTTCCTCAGTTAGACACCAAACATTCAGAACCTGGTACTGTTTCAATGACACTCTCAGGACCAATATAAGACTTAAGTCTATTAAAATAGAAATTTCCCCAAATTATTATGCTGTCACTTATAATAGTACTGTGTGTACTGAGCTGGTAGAGAAAAGTCCTACTTATGGTTTATAAAAATAAACTGGGTAGCTTGAAAATGGCATTTAAATGGACAGTGAATTCCTCCAAAAATATCCATCCAATTTATAACAACAATTCTATCTACTGCTGCTCTGCAGGGAAAAGGAGACATAAGGGATAGTGGACGTACAGGCAGATTGTCTCCAGTCTGGAACAGGTTATATGGGTAGAGGATCCTTTCATAGTGTGCCCGCAGATGAGAGCCAATAGCCTTGCCTGGAGCAAAGCCCATCTTGACGGATATCTTAGTCCAGCGGCGCTCCTTGCAGACGGCATCGAAGCCTCCCTCTTCATTCACCAGCTTGGAAAAGAGAAATTACATATTCAGTCTGGGAATTTCTTTACACAAATAGATCTTAATAAAGTCCAGATTTCACAACCAGCCAGGATTTGTACGCACCTTATTCAGCTGGTAAAGATCCAAAATCTTTCTTTCCACGTGAGGGATTTTCAGAGTGCACCCTTGCAGCTCCCAGAATTTTGCTATTTGATCAAGGAAGTTGAGCTTAACTCTGGTCTGAGCCTAAAGCATAGTGAAACCAAAGGTTGATGTTTTGAATTAAACATCTCATTTTTTATTCTTCAACACAACATCTTACAATACTAGGTATTTTGAAGCTGTAAATTGTTTTAGAAAAATGGACAAAGACAGGAACATCAGCAATAACTTCAAATTTAGAATGCCATAATATAATAAATAATTGACAGGATTTTTTAATTTATCAAACAACCCATTTACACGTATTGCATTTTATGTATCCTAAATAAATAAACATAGTAAGTTAATATACCTCCAACTCATTAAGTCTTTGTATCCGTGGTGTGAATTTCAGTCTGTCAACATCACAGGCAAATGGTGGCTGCCATTCCTGAGAGAATTACAAAAACAAAACATTTTAAGTAAAGTGACACCTGGTAACACTAAAACACAAGCCAGTGAGACCAAAGTTTGTTTGTCAGAAAGAGTATATCATGTACAACAAGGTCCTAATGAATATTACGCAAAACAAGCCTCCTTCAGGCATAAAACTGGCATTACTGTAGATATGTTGGGTTTTTTTCCCCCCACCAAGAAATCCCATGAAAACACCAAAACCTAAAACGTGTTTCTGGCCTCCTCAGCATGTCTGTGGCTTTTAGCTCCAAATCATAAATTCTGATTGAAGACTTTATCTTTAAAACAGGTCACAAAAACATACTTTCACATTTTTAAAAGGAATTTCCTAAACAAGGTGAGCACTGTGATTTTTACTCTCACAGAACAGACTTTGTCTTGTTGAGGACTATTTTCAGCCACAGATTTGGTGCCCTAGTGAATATGTTTAGCTGTAGGACAGTGTAGGTGGGACGGGCCTTCAACATTTTCCTTAAACAAATAAAAAAACTGTTCAGACCACCAGAGTTTTCTTTATAATAAAGTTAGAAATACAATCTTAACGAGTCTTTGACCTAAATGAAATGGAAAATAAGAGGAGAAGAGACCTCTGACTGTTGCTTCTTATCACTTCAGTGTGATATTTTAACATCTATCATCTGATTCTCTTCTCTCAACCATGTCAGCAGTCAATAAGGTGGAAAAAAATAAAAACTAATCCAGACTACACACCCAGTCTGCACATCCAACAGACTGCAGTTATTCAAGTGAACCCAAAGACTGTCATTAAAAGCAGAGATACAGGAAGTCATAGCATGTCTGTGCAAACAAGCAAAGATGCTGTGCACAGGAGAACAGGTTTGTCAATGCTGGTAATCTAATAATGGTTGATTAAAAGATTGTTTTTTTTGTTTGTTTTTTTTGCATGCACAAAACTAGATGGAAAATAAGATTTACACAATTTGCATTCAGCTGCATGGCGAAGTTAGGGGTGATGTCAATCTAAACATTGAATGTCATCAAATATTTATCAGAGCCTTTGAATGAAATTGTCTTATTTATTAAATAACACATAACTGTCATCAGGATGTGATTCCACAAAACACAAAAATACCACAGTGCTGCCTGTCACTATGTGAAGGACTGAACTACACCAACGTAACAGCACCATCTGTCCTACTGACAGACTAAACACTGACATGTCTGATATTAATGCACTTGCACACTGTATTAAAACAAACCTACTCCCGCTAGACCACACAACTTCCTGCCAGACTAGAGAACATGGTGTCAGTGATGGCTCAAGAGTCAGCAAGATAATCTCAGTTTTACATCATTAAATGTGTGATACCACACTCCTGCTGTCACGACTGAGAAGATTTACAAATGAGAGCAAAACAACTTGTGAAACTGTTTCCTTGAGTGTGACAGAAAAGATGCTATCCTGGCCCACATGAAACTGATAATTGTCATAGACATAGTAAATTGTTACTTTGGTTGCTAAAGAGCCGTTATAACTATGAACAAAACTCCAAACACGTAGAGTTGAATTGTCCGGCTATGTCGTCAGAGATTTCCAAGATCCCAGAGTCATTTCTGACACTACGGAACACACAGAAATGCTTATCTAAGAGACAAGTTTCAGGTTTCAGATTTGCCCTTCAAACAGTATGCAAGAAATGTTCTCAGACAGCACATCAGCCAGTTTTTACACCGTTTTTGATTTGTTTAAAAACACAGAAATCAATAAAATCTACATAAATCTGTAAACTGAAAGTATGCATACCCACGCCAGCTCTGATACAGCATTGAGTGGATGGTTAATTATTCTTAAATTGCTCAGATTTTTGGCTCAACATTGTGTTTAGGCTTGAAGAAAAACCAGACCACATAATAAATACCAGTCTAAACTGGATTAACTCAACAGGCTTGCAGCAGCTTTACTAGCAAGGTACAATTTTTTTTCTATTAGTTTTTAGCCTAGCTAAAAAGTAATAAGTACAATCTAAAGCTACAATTTGGACTTTGAAATGTTTGCAAAAAAAAAAAAAAAAATCACTCTTAGTACAGAGTCATTAGTTGAGATATCGTATCTCAGCTACGACTTATTACATAATAACCAAATGAAGCTATTCAATTTTGCTTTCAAAATCACCAAGTTCACATCTCAGAGCCAAACTTCAACTTACATTGCAGAGATAAGTGAAGGCATGGCAAGATGTGTAAACATGTGACTTGACTCGGCTAGGCCTGGAAATGGGGCTACAGCTCCAGATCTAATTCAAACTTTAACTAACTCACAATATTTCTTAACTGGTACAGTAGCACATCCTTAAAAATAGCCAGCATTTTCTTTACAACTGACCACCTGCTGCATGCAATGTTTCTGTAAGGGTTAAGCACTTTTTTTTTTTTTTTACTTGGATGGAAATGCTGGTCAGTGTGGGGACAACAATAGCTGCATTAACACAACCTTATCATCTGTAGACAAAGCTGGATTAGGACCACAAATGTCCTGGCACAAGAGGAAAACAATCACTGAAACATATGGATCTGCACTTGGAACTGTTTTATTTTTTTAATCATCCTTCAAACACAAATCTGACCACACCAGTTAAGATTACAAGTGCAATTTTGGTCTGAACATGACAGGCCTTCCGCCAAACACAAAATGACAAATACAAGTGGTGAGAAGTTAACCACAAACAGCCTTAGGATGAAAATCATTTGCATATGTGCTCCTAACATCTACAGTCAAAGTGTGACCCGTACAAAACCTTGGAGGAAATACTGACCGCAAACTGTGCACCCAGAATTCACTAATCAAAAACAGGTTGTGGTGCAATGTCTTCATCCTTCTAAAAAAAAAAAAAAAACAAAACTCTTTTTGTTTATACTGGAGAAAAATGAAAGAAAGAAAAGGATATCTTAGGCAAGATCACATGTAAAAAAACCGCACGGGACGTTACATTTACATGGTGTGAACCTTTGCCATACAAGCCTCCAGGATACCCAAAGCCCTCTTTACACAAACACACAAAACAAACAAAAAAATTGCACACTTGAAAATTTACTTGAGTAGAAATCCACTCTCATGAGCTCAGAGTCACATTGCTGAAGGATTCAAGATTGTTTATTGGTTTGTTTGGCCCACACGCCACCCTGGAGCCAAATTTTGGTCTGAATGTTCAGTAGAAACTACTGGTGCATGACACAGAGCTGCAGACAATGGTGCTTACACAGTGTTGGACAAATGCTGGAGTCCGACCTTAAAAAGTAATTTTCTTCTCCCTTTGGTTAAATCAGTCACTTTTATATATTTATTAATGAGCAGGCATTGTAGTTGAACTTTTTGGAAATACTGCTCCTTACCATATGGTATTTAGTTTTAAAAAAAAAGAATTAGGCTGCATTTTAAAGCCCCCCCCATAAAGATGCCACAGTAAATACAAATGGCTTGCAGTAAAAAGAAGCTGTTCAGACTAGGGTGTAGTAGGCTACAGCTGTGTTTCTGAGTATGTCTAAATGATAAAAATCTCTTTTTCTAGGCATTCGTCAACAAAGAATTCTTTAGTCTACCCCATGTAAATATAAACCTAGACTATCTACATCCAATCTTTGCTCAAAGCTTTTGTCACAGCCTTCTTTTGTTTACATGAGCTGTGCATATCCAGCCATGCCTTCAAATGTAGGTTTCTTTAAGGACAAGCAAACACCAGGCAGTCCTCCATCCACCCTTTATTTGGTTATATTGGCTCTTTCACTCCTACCCGTCCGGTTAAACCATGCAAAATGGGCTTTTACAGCCTCCTAATTTCTACCAAAGATGAGTCTCATGTTATCTGACGGCATACAGATTGCATAATTTCCACTCATGGGCTTAATGTTTTTTAAACTGACACATAGATAAATGCCAGAAATTATGTCATCAGTCATGGTAATATAATTTATTCCAGTAGAATTTGCCTTTTATCTAATTTGCGTGGAGGCTTGGACACACCCTTGAATAAGCTGTCTTCCCTCTCCCGTCATCACAATGTATCAGAAATAAGGTCAGTGTGAGATTAATTTGAATTCAGTCCATTTTGGGAGAAAATCTATAACTATGGCGTCTTCTTTCTGCCCTGAAAATTTTAATATTTGACGCATGCGACGTGTAAGGGGGTGTAGATTGATGGCAGGGTTCTCACTTTACATATAAAAAATACATATATAAAAAATATATAAATACACTATCAAGTCGGAGAGTTGTTTTTATAATAACATTATAAGGTTATTCTGCAAGTTGGCCAAGAAACTAACGCTGTCGACAATGTGACACAATCGCATTTAAGTGTGTTTTAAAGATGATAAAGTGTGATAAAACAGAAACAGAGAGTCCGTTGGGCTCAGTGTAAAAGCGTCGCTTCTCTCCATAAACAGTTGGTCACCGAGCACGTACGTAACGCTAGCCAACGTTAGATGTCAGACAACTGCAGCTTTAAACGGGCCTGATTAACGTTAGCTAGGTCACCTCATACTGGCTAAATCCATCAAAATCCTGAAGGGAAAGTTATGCTATACATTTAGCTAACTATTTAAAAACAGTGGTTCAATTATTAGTTCAAATCTTGGTGAGCTAATTTCCGTGCGCCCAGTCCAGGAAGCATTTCATACTGCGCTAACGTAAACACTTTCCATTATATTTGCATACAGGCAAACTTTAGCGTTTGAAT
Organism: Chaetodon striatus; assembly: GCA_029783705.1. Taxonomy (NCBI): domain Eukaryota; kingdom Metazoa; phylum Chordata; class Actinopteri; order Chaetodontiformes; family Chaetodontidae; genus Chaetodon; species Chaetodon striatus. The sequence goes on along the minus strand of JAPZEB010000012.1, from coordinate 23,312,369 downwards.
TATTTTTAAAAAATTATGCTCTTTGAGTTGACGGTTATAATAAATACACGTCTGTCTCTTTGGGGGTTTAAAACTTGACCAGGACACAGATTTATTAGTCTGAGAGTGCTTCACCATCGTTGTTGCAAACACAACACAGTCCAAGCTCTGGCTAGCTGACAATTCAACTCGGAGCCGCAATCCGCCATGTTGAAACCTGTCTAAAAACACAACTTTGCCTGCTAAATTACCAACAGCAGCTGAGGCCGACACGCAACACCACAAACAAAACCTCGCATAACTGTCAAGATGAAGAAATACTCACCGGCGGCGGTCGGACCTTGCAGATGCCAGTTTTCTCTGCAATGGGTCGTATTTTGTTGATGTACGCAAAAGGGTCGGCAAATTCCTCCCAGCTGGGCTCAAAAACAGGGCACTCCGGAGGGGGAATGAACTCATTCAGCTGTGGTTGAGTCATCGTTGCATCTTCGGTATGACTGCAGCTGAAATATTTTTTCAAAGAGGCTTCGTCACGCTCGGGGTGAAATTCTTGTCTTTCAGTTCATGTCCACTCTCCACTCATTGAACTCAAAGACGAATTATCTAGTTGGAAGCGAGAGGTGACAGTCAGGGATTGTGTGCCTCCGCCTCAAAAAGTAGAAACCCACAAATTATTTATGCTACAATCATTTTTAAAGCCAGTTCGCAGCTATATTTCACACAGACACACTATTTGGGCACCATTTCACATGCAACCACTGACTGTGTGTAAAACTGTTTTAACTACACTGATTCAGTCCTTACATATGTTTGAAGTAGTGCAGGACTGTGTGAGATTAGAGTAAACGCCTCAGACGTTACTTCAGTATACTTTAGTACAATCCTAAATAAAGTACAGTGGAGTCTGCTCGCGCACAGTAAACACTTTGTGAGCACAGTGCTCTTTAGTTAAGGATTATATAGTTTATTGGTTCCGTGGTTTCCTATCAGATGATTGCCCCCCTGTTGGATGTGTTTGATTCATACACCGTATTGTCACGCGGGTGTGCAGAGTCGAGCCGGTTGACAAATGAAAGAACTGGTGGCATGCGGCTCTTCCTCGCCCCGCCCGGCTCAGCCTTAATAATAGACGTATCAGACGGTACGTTGAGATTTCCAATCGAACACACCCACTAGATCGTTGCGCGCTGACCGGCACTTCGTTTTTAAATGGTCTAGAGGAGCTCGTTGATTGGTAGAGACCACGGTCATATGTTGATAGTTCAGCTGTTATGTTTTAATAATAAACATTTTAATTAAATCATTCATTCTTTGCTGACCCCTGAACGCCTCTAGCATGAAGTCGAGTAAAAAGTCTTAATAAAATATCACATTTTTATTTTTTTATTTAATAATTTATTTACATTTTTTGCCATGCACATGAGGACGCTTAAATACTGTGGTACCAATCACACAGAGAGAAAGAGAGAAAAGATACTACCATTATCTACACATATTTGGGGGTAACCATTTATCTTAAAAAGTGCTTTTATTGTGGTCTGTGTTTAAATATACAAGATTTTATAGCATTCTTTATTTATGTATTCATCATTTTGTGTCATGCACACAAACATGTGCACAGTCCTCATGGGTTTACAAGACACCATTACAATACATTATTTGACTGCTCAGTCTGCCTTCTAGCCCAGATCCGGCAATTCTGCCACAAAACAGTTCCCCTTCTAAAACATAATTCAGATTTTTCATGGTCTTCCAACTAGAACAAATCAATATAAACGGAGGTCATTTTAATGAAAAGTGCATCCCTTATGTCTCTGTATGCAGCTCAGTAAATAAAAAATGAACCTCTATGTCAATCTCCCCTATGTTACACATCAAACAAAGTGTGTTTTCCTCTGGAGTGGCACTAAACCTACAAATCTCTGGGACTAATGGTAATGTTCCTGAGTATAAATGTGCACATGGGGATCTTTGTCTTTTGTTCAGATTACACTTCGCATAAGGCTCTACACTGCAGCTGTTCTTTATGAGACAGGAAGCTGGTAATTTTGGCTTATTGTGCATATAAACAGACCACTTTCTCTATGCATAAGAAACATTTTCCTGCCCATACACTGTTCTGAAAAATTAATTCAAAGTTGTTCAAATGAAATAAGGATTTCAACTCATTAGTACAGGTATGACCATGGGGCATGTTCCAATTAAATATCTAAATATCTAAATATCTTTAGGGACTGTTTGTTACTTATGAGGGGGGAGGAGATGGTGCAAAAAGAGGGAGGTATGCCAAATATTTTTTTAAGTACTGGGAGGGACTGGTTGTATTTTGTATTTATTTTACTGCCAACCTTTAAAGACAACATAACTTACTTACACCAAAAGAAAAAAAACATAACCAAATCCACTTAATGTCTCACTTCAAATTTGGCCAAAAACTACTTGCACTAACTAACCAGTGTACATGACGAGTGAAAAACCATGGCTTTTTTCAACTTTCAATGTTTTAAAAATGTAATGACTAATTTATGATGGACGGAGGGTCAGTATTTTCTGCCAGTAACTCAGGGAGGCTGAAGGACTAATATTTGTGGCTTCAAAAACAAAGTCACACCCCAGCGACCCCCTCCTCTGATAAGTAAAGAACACTCCCTCAGTGAGTCTTTGATAGGACATCTTCAAGTCTATTTCAAAGCTGAAGCATTTGACATTCATGTCTGATCTCCACTGATGGCCAAAAGTGAAGAAGTAACTGGTGATTTTCATCTTTCTTCACATATTTACATGCTGTTGTACATTGTCTGACATTATCTATTGTCTGTTTGTTGACACTAGTTTTTGTCTATCTATTGAGTCTATTTTTTTGTGTTGACATCTATTTATTTTAACTAATAACTCTGTCTCAATAACATTGTTTGTAAATCTTACATCATTAATCTCCCGATCTTGAACCACTATTATAAACGAGTAGCAGTTGTATCATCTGCTGACAAAGTACTGCCTCCCACTTCATCTGTTTCACTGTCTTTACGAGACTGATTTGAATGTCCCTGTTCTCTGTTTCGTTCTTGGTGGATTTTGGACAGTGCACTCTACCGGATACACATGACAGGTGTCTTTCAAAATCAATAGTAAGCTACATATTTAAATTTAAAGGTGCTCATGATCACACTCACAAAAAACTTCTGTTAGGTCTTAAAGGTTCAGTGTGTAGGGTTTAGGGGTGTCTATTGGCAAAAATGGTATCTAATATTCACGACTATGTTTTTATCAGTTTATTATTTCCTTGAAAATAAGAATGATTGTGTGTTGTTACCTTTGAGTGAGCAGTTTGTATCTACACACAGAGCAGGTCCTCTCTCATGGAGCCTGCAATGTTGTTCTACAGTAGCCCAGAGCAGACAAACTAAACACTACTTCTATATACGGCCATTTGCATGTTCATGTTGGACACTGTAGTTCCTCTACATGTTTGGCACAAAGAAGTGTTAGTTCTGCAACCTCTCCACTATCTTCCACTAAATCCTACTGTGCACACTGGACCTTTAAACATGTTGCACAGGGTCATTTGCATACATTTTTTTTAGAAACCAAATACTGCTTAGACCTGTTCATGTAAAACGATGCACAAACTGCTGCAACTCCACATGTATTCTCTAACACCTCTTTTTATAATATTCTGAACATATTACTCTACATCCATAATAGCACATTTATGTTTGAAAACACACAAAGGGAAGCAAACAGCTCCACCACCACCACTCGCTGTAGCCTACTGACTGACACCACTGCTACTGATTTGGCAGCTGACAGGGTGGGGGGCAGAGCTTTTACTTGATAGGTGCACAGCACACACAAAATAACAATGACCACGTCATATAGGAGATCTACCAGCTGGTGCTGAATAATAAATGCCTTTGTCAAATAATGAAATCTCGACATCTAGTGGCAAAGAGTAGCCCTACATCTTAAAGAAATGACTTTTCACCCAGCCTGTAGGGTGTTACTATAAGGGGTATTTCTTCAGTGTGTGCAGGTAACAGCAAGGACTATGGATTAGGATAAGAGTAAGTAGGACATGGGCTCTGAAAAGGGATGCATGTTTACAACGTTATGTGCACCACAAAAATTATGTTAAATTCTGCAACCTAAAACTAAACCAAGGGCTTCAACGACCATCATGTAAATTTACTGTACACAAATTTTCCTGCACATTGAGCTATAAGACTATCTTGGCTGTTATACACTGAGCAAATTTTATTATGATTTGGGTGTGTGTGGAATTGTGAGACCATGTGTGTGCTTTAATAACAAATTTATGACTGAAAATATTGAACAAACTGGTTAAGTTACTGGTAAACGCCTCTTTCAGCAGAAAGACAAAGAGCAAGCTGGATGTCAGGCTGTGATAATAAATGACAACATGGGCTTCACTCCCTGTGTTTTTTTGGCACAATTATGCAAATAAATGGGGACCAGGTTTTCCTCTACAATGGTAATTTTTTAAGGGCTGAACAAATGATTATTTCCAGCATTTAATAATCTACAAAAAATATTTACTATGCAGGATTTTCCTTAAAAACAAAGTATAAACTCATACCAAAGTAAACTCGTGAATGAAAAAAATGTGACGCCATTGGTGGGTTAATGGGCACCTGGGCACAGAGATGCAAAAGGCCCCTCCACCTCTCCCACATAGGAGCGAGACAAAGAAACTTTGTGGAAGTTTTGTGTCTCTTGAAGGTAATTTTGTGTCTCCTCATGGTTGTTTTATTTCTCTTTGTGGTCATTTTGAGCCTGTTCCTGGTCAGTATGTATTCATTTGATTGACATTTTGTAAGTGAGGTCCAGGAGGATCCTTAGGCCTGTGCTTGGTGGGCCTGTTCAGTCATCCATCCGTGTGTGTGGCAGTGTACTTATCTGCAGAGACCCTTTCCTCTGCCTGTATTTTCTTATTATTTTGCTGTGGTTTGGACATTCCTGGGCACAACGTGCAGGTGAGGTCAGGACTTTATAAAAAGGTAGCGGCCAGGTGCCAGACTGCAGGCAGCAAATTGCGGACCTAGCACTGACAAACAGAACTAAATTGAAGAGGAACACCGAGTGGACAAATTTTGAGCTGGCTTTCACTTCACTTGTGATACTGTTTACAAACTCCTTTGACTTATACGATGTAAAAAAAATAGTGACAAATGCCTAGCACCATTTCACACAGCCCCATGTATCATCTTCAAACTGCTTCTGTTTGATCAAAGTATAAACCCAATAGCATTCAATTTACAATCATAAAAAGATGTTAAGTAATAAATACTCATATTTGTGAAGCTTAGAGTCACTTTTTCAAACGACCTTAAAAATCTACAATATTAAAATTTATAAATAATTTATAAATAAAACAAGCACTTGTATTAGGATGGATTCTGACATGATTTCATAAATCTGATTGGAATTTATTTTTTCATGGGTTAAAAGACACTGAGACAAAGGAATTTACATCATAACATCCAGGAAACAGCTGCAGGATGGTATTCAACATCAGCTTCCCCAAAACATCTTTATTGGAACAGGATGGTCATACTGTTGTCAGTGTGATAGAGGAGAATGAGAGTGACACAGTCCTGTTTTCATGATCAATATGCACCTAACAGTATGTGTAAGTGTGTGTGTGTGTGTGTGTGTGTGTGTGTGTGATGGATTAGATTTGGGTCAACTCTGGGAGTAAATCCATGAAAAGATGCATAGCCTGCCAACACATTTTTTTAAGTTCATGTGGGCTCATGTGCATTTAGACTACGCATGATTCACCCTTTCCAAAGCGATGTAGAAACTCGTCTTGTCATCCAAACAGTGCCAGCCGATTGGTCCGATCTCACAATCTGCACAGATGAGATACTTGATTCTCCCCACGTCCTTAGTGAAGCCCACATTCTCAAAAGTGAACATGTCCTCCACAAACCAGTGGGCAGTCAGAGTGTCCCCGTCCACTGAGCCCTCTGTGTTGCTGAGGCCGCTCTTTTTCCGCATGGATGGTAGGAACAGCTGGTGGGAGAAAACAAGCCTCAGATGACACAAAAACACTTCAGAGAGAAATCAAAATCAGAAGTGTAATATGAGTTTTGGACCTAGTATACACTTGAACAGGTTGTCCTGATTAGTGTCTTTGTTCCTCTACGGTTGGACCTTACTGTAATATAAAGATGAGAAAGATAAGACTACATCACTCTGGTCTCCAGAAACCTCCACAGGCTACCTGTTGCTTTTAAAGATCCTCCTCCTGGTATACAAAGCTTTAGATGGCCTCAGTATATAATGTTTTCTAAGAGTATAAAAGCTGCAGATTTCTCAGGTGCAGAGGCACTGATCTCTTTCATATTCTTTTAAGCTTTTTTACAGTCTAGTGTCGGTGTAACATGTATGCACCTAAATAATCCAACAGTCTGCCTGTTGATCTTAGACTATAATATGATCATGTCAAAAACCTCAAGACCTTTTTTATTTGGTTAATCATTCTTCTAAACTAATTTACCGGTGTCTAAGCATTGCTGCTCTTATATGTGGAGTATGTCTGTTTGTCTGAGTTTAACTGTATAGGTATCTTTCTGCTATTAATGCTAGAGAAAGTTTTTCTTTCACAATGCAGACTTTTCTTTTTATTCAGAGTTCAAACAAACAAACAAAAAAAAAAACATCCATCACAAATAATCATCATATATGCACACAAGCTCCAAAATACATACAGAGATGAGAGGAAAAAGAATAAATACAACAACAACAACAATAATTATAATAACAATAATACTGACACATACACTCACACACTGACATCATCTCTGAGGTTAAACCAGCCATTTTTCAGTTACACTGGATTACACTGACCCTTAAATTACATGCAGTCAGCCACTTAAAGGGCCCATTGTATACATATACTGGCTAGAGAACGTTTTTAGATCCTTTACTACTGTAAAAGTAAAAATAATAGAAATTCTCCAAAAGCTATCCATTTAAAAGGTTAATTAAACACAAAATAACTGCACTTACAAATACCAAAAGTAAAAATACCCATTGCGTAAACATTGCCTCTGTGATTGTTTTACTGTCAGATATTATCATGTGAGATTATTATTACACATATAATGTGTAAGTGGGATTTTTCTGTTGCAGCTGGTCAAAATGAAGCTGTTAACTTCTACTGTTAGGTAGTTTAATCTGTAACTCTGTATCATATTTTAGAAATGTATATGTTTTGAATGTTACATCTCTGTCTGCAAAATAATCAATTATTGATTAATTACTCTTTATAATGAATTAATTAACTCCAGCTGCCTAGTGGAGTAAATATTGACAATATTAACTTTATTTCCCTATGAGCAGTATTGGAGTGCAAGTGTAAAGTAGCATAAAATAGAAATACTCAAGTTATGTGCCTAACATTTGTACATCAGTACAAAACTTGAG
>JAPZEB010000012.1:23273433-23285029 GCA_029783705.1 Chaetodon striatus | reverse complement strand
TGACAGCAATTAACTACTGGACAATAAAAACTGAATTCCTTCTCTGCCTCATGGTCTCATTATAATCAGTAGGATTTATTGTTGTGTCTTCTTTACAGTGACTGTTGTAGCACCAGAGTGAAAGCAGATGGCAGTGTTGCACGTTCATAAACATGACTGCTGCTATACTACAGGGCATGAGTGAGAAGGTTTGCACTCAAAATGACTGTGCTTGATGAGTTTTTGTCCAGCATTACTGAAAAGAAAAAGTGTGTTCCATCTTACTCTGTGATGTCTGCTCTATCAAAAAGAAAATACAAAGTACAACTCAGTAGTATTGTCTACATAGCCCTGACGTATGACAAAACTTTTGAAAGGGTGCACAATGCTTTGGTTAAGGCATAAAAAGCATTAACGTCTGTGTACTCTTTTCCCAGCCTTCCAAAAGAATCCAACCAGGACCACTTCACTCACAAGCTTATTAATGCTACTAGTGGCCACAAACTTTGCACTAAAATCCATGTAAACCACACTCTGTTTTACCCAGTCCTAAAAAGTCGTTCAACAAGAAAGGAGTCATGATGGATGGGCTGTGTTACCTTGTCTTGCTGGAGGAGCGCGACTTCTTGCTCTTCTCGTAAGGCTGGTCGAGACTTGACTCTGTCCACGGGGAGTGCTGGATGGGGGGAAGGTCACTCGCGGGGCTTGAGTTAAAACTCAGTTTAGAGTCGAGGCTTGGATGGGGAGACTGGCATGGGGTCAGAGGCAGGGTTTGAGGAACAACTATTGGAGACAAGTAGGAGCCGTTTATGAAGGACTGTGATGACACAGAGGGAGGCGGAGGAGGATCTGTCTCGCCGGGACAGGGGGGTCCTGAGGACAGCAGGGATGACTGACTTGTCACTTCTAGGGGAAAAAATAAGTGATTATTAAGTCTGTGATACCTGCAGTAAGAGATTAAGTGTTAACAAACATTTATCTCCTTGAAGAATGCACCAATTTATCGGCCACACATCGGTATTGTCTGATTCGCGCCTTGTTGACTGCCATCAGCCTATCAGCAAATAAGATGACATACACTGATGGCAGTGGCCAATGTTTATCTGTTGCGTAACATCAATTTGGCACAGGGTTGAAAGCAGGGCTCGAAACTGATGGCGTCCCGTTGTCCAGAGGTTAAAAGAAAACATGTTTGGGACGAACAGAGATCTTCCCTGTGTTGGCTTAGGGACGAAAGGGGGAATAAATGACAAAATGAACAACAACAAAACATTGTTATTGCCCATACACTAAATTTAAACATCGGTGTCAGCCCATCTCCAATCTCAAATCTCTTCCTCGGATTCTTTATGTATTTTTTTATTTTACTAGAAGAAACCATGAACACTTAAGTACTCAAGATAAATGTTCACTTTTCATATTTCCACATTTTATGGTTAAAAATTTCGTGGCAAACATTGTCCTGCCTGTAGATATAATAAAGTTGCTCTAACTCTCATCAACACTAGATTTAAAAAACAAACAAACAAAAAAAAAACAACTTATAGAAATTAGTCTTACCCTCATCTTGCACTACAGAATCAGACAGAGAGCTGTCATCAGATGTACCCAGATCTGAAAAACAGAAAAAAAACCCCACTTTGATTCACATGTGAAGTATCAAATGATACATTTCTACAAATCTATGAAAAGCCGAAGACCGATCACTTAAAAACAATGCACAGGTGGTTATAAAAAAAAGGGATTTGACTACAAACTATCTTGTAGTCTTGCCGCATGCCTCTCACCGTGTTGTGCAATATTAAAAGCAGGGAGTGGTGATGATCGGCCGTGCTCCAGTCGCAGCTGAAAGGCCGACTCTTGAAGCCGTTTCAGTTTTTTCTCCTCTCTCTTGCACTGCTGTATTCGGCTCTTTCTAACAGCCTTACTCAGGTGATCTTCATCGCAGAGCTTGCGCGCTGCCTCATATATCTTCATCTGAAGCGCCAGCTCAGCATCCACTAAACTTAGTTCTGACTCCTGTAAAATAATGGCGTGACAAGAAAAAAACAGTGTGACTCCTGAAACATTGTCCTTGAGGTTTACGCATTGTTTATAAAAGATATTATTCAGTCTTGTGGTCTCTACATGCTGCTTGTACCTCTGCTCCTTGTGGGATGCTTTGATCGTCCAGTTTAAAAGCAGCTCCAATACGTCTGCGAATCTGCGGAGGCTTCTCTCCTGGCAGCAGAGGGTAATCATCTGACAGCCGGCCTGTCAACTCCTAAACAACACAGACAACTTCACAAATCCAAATGTCTACAAAGCAAAAACTGAATGTTACAAAAGGTTTATTTTTCTGGAAACAGTTTCTGACATCTTTTCAAACACTAATAAATCCTTTCAGTTTCATTGTTCAAATACACACACACACAAACACACCTCTTCAGAGTTTATTCAACCACATCTGTGGAAGTTTTGAAATGATGTAACAGTATCTCAATCTGCTCTCTTTACATGTTGAGGCATATAGGTTCGTGGAATCTCTTGCACAATTCTGCGTTTGCAGAGATTTCCTTTCACAACACATTCTTTGGGTCTCACTTTCTCACAGCATCGAGTATCCGTGTCTAAGTCAAACCCAGAGCGCGACAACGCACTGTTAACTGATTTCATTATAGATCAGTCATAAAAACAGTTACTTTGAGTCACTCTTAAACAGCCACCTTTGCAGACAGACAAACACGTAAGCACGGCCAATGAGCTTACTTGTTCTTTTGTCACTAAAAGAAGGGAGAGGCATCATGCCTCCCATTAGTTCATCTGAGCGTGTCCCAACAGGAGTGCCCAGCCCGAGTGTCAACAGGAAAGAATGATCAGTCCTGGGATTTTACCCTGGAGCACCGACGCATGGCAGAGATACTCCCACAGGGATATGTGACCAGTTTCACAGTGATTCAATGTGCCAATGTTTTGTCTCTACTTGATAATTCACAGCGCAGCGAGAGAAAGAAATACAGAATATATTGGAAATGAAGGAGTGACGTGTGACAAAAGTCTCATGCTGGAGCTGGATTGAAAACCAGGCTGTCATGGGAACACTGAAATCACTCTGGCCAACTGAACCACCAGGATACCTCTTCAAAGGCTATGATACATTAAAGAAAATCTCACTGCAGCCACATCGCATGTTCTAATTCAGTACACAATGTGTCTGAAAGGAAAGGGCTGATGTTTGTATTCTGCTTGGCAGTAAGAGCCAAAATAATAACGTCACAAAGGACAGGAGGATAGATTAAAAGACCTTTTGTTTCCTCTCAATGGACTGTGACTCAACACAACCACTGTGACATTAAGGCCACTTTGAAGCTAATGCAGACAAATTTGAGAATGCGAAACATGTTTTGGACATGTGGACGACAGAACTTTAAAATCTGCTGGCTCACAAAAAAAACACAAGTGAAAAAACACAAGTGTGGACACAAGACTTGCCTCAGACTCAATTTGCATTTTCTAATTCATCCACATTTGTATGGACGTGGCTGAACACATCTCAGAAACATCCCCTCTTGCAGGTTACTTTGTAAACCTGCAGTAAAATGTGTCATCAAACATCCTGCTATAAACTACTCCACCTATTTATTTGGAATCACATGCAATACAGCAAGTACACTTTGTATTACCTCGCCTAATTACGTAACAGTTGTCTTCAGTCTGACTGTGTCTGGGTCTGCTAAAACCTCTCTTAAGATTATCATGATTATGTGACTCATTTGTCCTGTGACATGTTTAGGGCTGTCGCAAACAGTTTGCAGCTCCAAACCCTCATGCCTAACATTGACATTTAAATTTTAAATCAACATTTGAATGCTGTGCAGCCTTTTTTTTTTGCATGTCTAATCATTCTGCTTAAACCTGGTATCTCTGCACAGTTGCAGGTAAAGAGTAGGCTACACTAATATTATAAGTACTGTACTGTTTGCGGCATTAGATTCCAGTGGTGGCGGTGTATCTTTTCTGTCTCATGTGATCCAAACATTTCCAATAACTCCAATGTTGTAAAGTCCAAAAGTCCGAATATATTGAAAAAGATTATAAGGTGTAATAATTTCTAAAATGTACAACACATTTTTACCAAAGTAAATATTCTGCTTCTATCCATATTTGTTGGCATAAAGCCTTTCAAAAACAACATTTTCACGTGTTCAAAAACGCTTTGCTCTCCTGATGCTGCGCAAGCTCCTGTATAAACGTGGCGGTCTAGTAGCAATCTAACAGCACCATAAATTACATTTTTCATTAAAGCAAGTTGATTTAATTTTAAAAACAAGACTAAATCATTTTGTGCATTTAGTTTTTAAACTGTTGGCCTAATGATTTGTAGAAAGCTTTTACTTACAGCTTCTCGGATGCAGAGTTTCTTCAGGTCCATCAGGCATTTCTCCAGCTGGTTTTGGAGCTCCTGATGTTTGACCTTCATGACTCGCGTGTGCGTGGTCACATCCTTCGTATGTGTCATTGGGCTGTCAGAGCCTGCGTAATGCAACAAGAAAGAAGCATATGGACTGTTAAACATTCATTATTCAATACTAAACACATGAGACCATAAGTTAAGTGTCAATCAAAGTTAGAAATGACTAAGTAAAGACCAAACTTAAAGCAGTGGTACATTTCAATCCAAAGGAAACACATAAAAAGTCAATAAAAGCAAACTGAACTTCAACTAAAAATTACTTTCAACACCATTTAGTCTATAAATCTAAAATAATTCTGGATAGACTGATTGATTAATGGACCAAATGTTTGAACCATAAAACATATATACATACACACAGTTCAAATACACAGAGTTGCCAGTTTAATGTGAACACCTTGCTGAATCGTATGCAATCCAATTCAGAAGCCGTGCAGTAAATGCTCACATTTATAGAGCTTACCATGTTCAGTTGTTGTTGACACTGTCAATGAGATGTTGATTCAACACTGTGACAATTTTGACTGCTTGGTGCTGTTGATTTGTTGCATTGATTATACTTAAACTAGTGGTAGTGGTGGGGGAATTGTTTCACTGATTGATTGATGCATCATGATTCTCTCTTTAATGATTATGTTGTGATCCAATTAAGTCAATCATTGAAAATTTAAAACCCAGTTCTCTGCATTATGATCGACTGTAACACTTTTGTCAGGCTGGGGTCTACGTTCCTTACGCCTTAATCAACTGGATGGTGAAACGTAACAAACGTAAACATCTACTTCATGTTTACATTCTAAGCTAGGCTACTTCTTGTCTTTTGGCGAGGACAGCTGAGTGTGAGCAACTGCATATGAATATAATCCAAGTGGCAACCCCTCTCCTAAAAGCTAGCGTATGAAACAACACAGACAGTGCAAAAACTGAGGCCACTTGAGGCGGGATCTAGAAGCCAGTCTATCCCCATATACCCCCATGTTAAAATGTCCAACTTTGCAGCTGAAATAAACAACATTACAGCCTGGTACAAATATCACTTTTGGTCTCTATTGCTAATTCCCCCCTTCATGTCAACTGTACAGGGAAGTAAAGCTTTATATAACTCCTGATTACATTTTAATAAGGCGTTAAGTTACATATAAGTAAGGGCGGGCCGCTTTGAGTGACAGGCTGTTTGCAGATAGTGTCCTAGGGCTCAAAGTAATATCCAACCCTCGCTCCTCCATGGCTCCACCTTGTTGGTAACTTCTGGTTCCAAACAACCAACATGGTGACAACCAATGCTGAACTCAAGACTTCAAAACGGTAGTTAACAAATCAGTGGGTGATTTAATGGTACCTACGTCCATTAATTTGTATAGTCTATGGTATAAAAGCATTGTGGCTTCTATTCAGTTGAAAGGTGAAAGGGACCTGGACAAGAGTCACACTGTGTGCATGTTGGGTTCAACTACATGCATATTGGTGATATTTTTAGCTAATGTTGCTACAACTGCATTTATCAGTCACATGTCCCATGTCATGCTTAAGCAGGAAAACAACTTGTAAAAGTTAAAAATGTCCATTGTAAAATTAAATTTCTTCTCATCGTAACATTGTTGTTATTGCTGTTATTATCATTATTATTATTTCCTATTCCACGACCTTCATGTTGATTATAATCTTTGCCTGTTCTATTTTATTTCATTTTTACTTTGTCTTCTGTTGCCTTGTTGAGAGTAATCTGGCATGCTAATACTATGCTAACCATGACTTTAATTAGAAAGTGCCCTTTCATTACACTGCTTCAGACACTGCTCCACTACACACACACACACACACACACACACAATGGTTACATTCAACAGAACGTACCTTCTGTTTTTATCGTTGTTTTCTTTAGTGGCATGCAGAATGACTGGCAAGACCTTCGTAACTATTAACAATGTGTTAGTGTTCGACTGGTGGTGTCTGCAGCCTTGGTGACTAATGACATTAAGATTAGTCTCAGGGCAGTGGGAGTGGCTTCAGGCAAAATGCATTGACCGCCACATACCTTCAGAGATTATTAACAGAATCCCTGCAGGTACTGACAAACATCTGAGGTGCGACAGGAAAGAAGTGTGACAGCATTACAATAGGGCAAAGAATTCCTCTTCTGCGAGTGACAATCCCCCTATTCTTTGCAGATTGACACTTTCTCATTGTATAGGGTAGACATCACGTGGCTTAATTAAGGCGCAAGGAATGTCAGAGAGGCCAGAACTAATCAGTAGACACTGCTGGGCGTAGCAAAAACAGGGCTGCCAAAGTTTGCTGTTGACTCTTTGGGATTGTTACCATATGGGACAGAGAGAATAATCTAGGCAATCAAAGTCTGTGACTCTCTTTAATGAAGTTGTGGCAACCCCACAATACGGACTGACTTACAAAATACAAAGAGCAACATATTCACTAGAGTTGCACCTGTTAAACTGGTTAATGTTTGGGTTAGACGAGAGCCAAAAATGCCCATCGCACACAAGGTGACACATTCAAACTGCTTGTTTTGTCTGATCAGCAGTCCAAAATGTAAAAATATCCAGTTTAATATCACAGATGATTAAACAAACAAGCAACTATTCACCACTGAGAAGCTGCAGCTATAGAAGTTTTTACCTCAAAAAGACAAATGGTTTATTGATCACCAAATTTTGTTGGTCAATTTTCTGTTCATCAATATTATTAGATCAATTGTTTCAACATTAATATTCACAAAACATGTTAATCAAGCAAAAGGTCAGAATTTCCTCCTGAATAAAATCCAGACTTGAAAGAGGTACTCCACTTAATTTACACACCAAAGTGTTATGCAGAGATCTCAGGGAGCACACCTGCTCAGGTGGAAAAATAAAAAATTGTATAAAGCCTTTAATGGCTCCACAAGGAGCTGCATAAAATCTGACTTGGGGAGGCTTTAGTTTGGTCTGAAGACTACATAAAGAAGTTATAGGAAGGTAAGTTCAACCGACCTCTGTAGCCCTCACCTCGTCTCAGCTTGAGGCTAGCAGCTCGAGGCTACATTAGCTGCCATTAGCATAACAAACCCAAACCTCTGACAAAACCGTGGTTGGCAAAGTTGCATTGTGGGCAATGTAGATGTCAGGTTTTGACAAGAAAGAATAAATGGATCTAAAAAAGACTATCTGATTTGATTCAGTTTTCAAAACCGTCCATCATGAGGCCGACTATTTTAAAGTGCGCTGCTAAATCAGTGCTCTTTTAATCTGGATCATTTGTGTTGCGTTCTCCATGTTGAACAGGATACTTTCAGTTTTTACAATGGGCTGGAATTACTACCTAAAACTAACTTAATTTGGTGTGTGCTGAGGTCGGGAGTTGATTTTAGAATGTATATTATTTTATTGAGAACACATTGACATCACTGCTGCAAAGAAATTTACAGCAGCAGTCGCTAACTCAATGTTATTTGCTATGATTGAGTTATTCTCTGAAAGGATGTAATTTTGCTAAATATTGGATGAAGCACAAGCTTGAAAGATTCGAAAATGATGCTGCAATAAAAGAGGCAAACTTGTGTCAGGGCAAGATTTATGTTACCAACTGAGTCTAAATTTAACAGCGGTAAAGGAGAGAATGAGTAGGTAGAAATAAATTGTATTTTGGCAGAAAGACATCAACATCATAACAACTTCGTCACATGACAGATAACTGGGCCTTAAAGAGCAGAGATGTAATGTAACGAAGTAGGACGACTTCACTACCATACTTAAGTACTAAAAGGCTATATCTGTACTTTACTGGAGTCTTATTTTTTTCTCCTACTTCCACTTTTACTTCACTACACATTTTTGATGAGTCGAATACTTTTACTCCGATACATTTTCTATGAGGAGCATCGTTACTCATTACAATTATGAATATTTTGACGGACTGCCAGAGCAGTAGATGGCTCTGCCACTGACTACAAGCAGGTTTGGTGGAGCTGGCTCCTCACTGACAGTGATCAAACTGCCTTATCACAATATCGCGTACTACGTCTTGTACATTCCTAGCCTTGTATTGCTGCTATAGCCTAAGGAAGTGTGGGTGTCCTTCAGGCTAAACGTTTGAAGATATTGCATAAACAATATGATATTCAAACTTTGGACTGCTTTCTTTATTAACTACATAACATATTAAAACTTCATACTTGTACTTTTACTTTCAATACTTGAGTACATTTTAGAATAGAGTACATTTAATATTTAAGTACAAAAAAATATTGAATACTTTAATACTTCTACTTGAGTGTGGTGCTTAAAGAAGACTTCAACTTCTACTTGAGTCATTTTTTTGGAGTATCTGTACTGTTACTCAAGTCTGGGTCTCTGGTACTTTATACATCTCAGGTAGATGGTAGCCAGCCCATCCTACTTGGTGACTAATAGGTTGTTTACAGTCACTCAACTATTATGAAGTGCGAAATTCAGATGAGGGCAGAAGGTGATTAATCCGTCTACTGCATGAATTGAAAATAGAGGAACATACTGTAACTAAATAAAAGGGTTGGATGAACTGCAGGTAGCAGGTATTATCAGAAGATTGAAACTCGTGTTGGATGTGATCCATACAAAACAAAGATAAGTGATTTTTTCCACAACTGGACTGATTATCAGTATTACAAATGACCTCATCCCCCAAACTGAACGTTAACGTTTAACTTAAGTCACACAGCAAGGCAATGAAAGCGTGCAGGAGTCTAGTGGACTATAACTATTCCATGTTACATAATTACATTCAACTCAAGGCAGGTTTAACACAAGGCTTTATCGTTTACATTTAAAATTAGTTGACTCTGCTTGTTTTTTAACTTTTCCCCTTTATGTCCTACTATTTTCAGGACATAAAGTGCCCTTGGTTTTTCACAATTTGAAATCATGGGCATTTGTTCTGTGTTGGTAATATCTAGCAGTCTGTCCTTCATTTGGACAGTGCACCCATGTCTGACATCATATGCTACTGACTATCTAAAATCTATAGTAATCATAGACTGTGTCAATGAACTGCTTGCGAAATGTAAAAACATATAATGTAAGTGTCTATGATAGTGCTCAATGGATATTTATTTAAAACTCAGTACTGAGTTTTTTGCTGTGAAAAGAAAACAGTGGGTGAGAGAATAGTTATGTTCTTTATAACCTTTCCAATTCTAAACAACCCAGTCACCAGGAAAATATTTCGGCTTTCTACGTTTCTGTAAACCGCAGATATGTTACATTTGCACGTTATTATGTAGCAGATATGATGAGACTTTGAATTTTAACAACACTGTGGTTAGCATGTGGTTAGGTTTAGGCACAAAAACCCCTTGGTTGTGGTTGGGAAAAGATCATGTTTTGACTTGAAATAGCTGGTTTTGGGGCCAAAATCCCCGCTGGAAAGATAGCAATGGTTCGCTAAAAATGTACCCACGCTTGGCACCTAGAAAGCTGCAGTAAAACAGCAATGACTCCCTAAAAAACACCTAGTTTTGTTGTTTGTTGGTCTCAAACAGTCAACTGCAACTTGGCAGCCATCTGATAGATATGATAAATATGAAAAATGAAAATGTAACACATTTGTGGTTTGCAAAAACATACCATGCCAACATTGTCTTCTGGCAACTGCAAACAAGACCTTTTTTTTTGGAGGGAGGGGTGTTTGTATCATCCCAGTAATTTGAAATATTTAATTTGTATTTTGCATATTTTTTAAAACACATTTCTCCTAAGTTCGGTCAGACAGATTTAGAACAGAATTTGAAAAGTTTGGGATCTCCACAAAAGTTCTGAAAAAGTTCTGACTGTTTGAAAAGTTTGTAAGGATGGAGCGGCTGCGGGTCCAGCAGAATTTAAAAAGATATTGTTGAAAAGTGAAATCTTGCCTGTGCAGGTCTGCAGTGGTGAGTTTCGGTGGACAGATTCCTGTTGCACACATCCACATGTACATGCACACAATCACACACACACACACACACACTGGAAGCGCATAGCGGATGCATTGGAGATGTGTACCAAGGTAACTCATTTTCTCTCTAACACTCTCCCTCGGCATGTAGTGCCAGGAGTCAATAAAGCTTAAAGGAGCGAGGGACTTTGGCTGGTCTGGCCTTTTGTGTCCAAACACACTGCCGCTCGCACAAAAGTTCCTCTTGAGAAGAAAAATAGACAACACTGGTTCCTGTCATCCATCACAGGGGGCCATTTAGGGGAATTGCAGAGTGTTTGCTCAAGCCTTAATTAAAATGCACAGCCCATCATTGTGTTCCTGTGCTTAACCTTGGCTCGCCCACTTCTCACTTGCTCTCTCTTCACTTGACTTGAGAGAGCGAACATCAGGGTGTTCAAATGCATGGGAAAGCGCGCACATGCACCTACACACACACACACACACACACACACACACACACACACACACACACACACACACACACAAAAACAGTGTATGTATGCCAGGGCTGGCCAAGTCAGTCCTTACTCTGGTGATTCACTTCATTAGCATTCTTTACATCTCCCTCCAATGCTCTTAGTGCTGAAGGACATCCACCAAACACACACACACACACAGACACACAAACACACGCACACACACACACACACACACACACACACTAACACACTGATGCTAGCCTTAACTCCACCTCCGGTGTGGAGCTGCTCTCTGGACGAGGTGTGCTGCTTTATCGTACCAGCTGTCGTGCTACAGCAGGCTGGCAGGGAGGCGGGTGGGGGGTAATGGTCGTCCTGCAGCCTGCTGGTGGCTAACTAGATACCCTGGCAGTGGAAACTGAGAGGAGGGGGTGTGTTTCCATGTGTGAGGGTGTAAGGATGATGGGGCGAGAGTTGCCATAAGAGATAGGGTCTGGAATGAAAACAACATTTTAAGTCTAAAGCTCTACCAGCAGCTCCCTTGAAACTGCAATGTTTTGGATCATTATTTGTTTCGAGTCATCTGTTGAACAACAAGATTTGCACAACACTAACACTGTACGATCATATTCTGTAATTAAAACACATTTCCATTGAAAGTCAGAGAGTAATCATATTTAGTTATTATTATTAAGAATGCACTGAGTCTCTGGAGAAAACAAGCAAAAAAAAAGTTGTGCAAAAATTAGTAACTCAGTAACCTGGGCATTTAAATGACTTAATTCATACTGTCAAA
>JAPZEB010000012.1:23255375-23273333 GCA_029783705.1 Chaetodon striatus | reverse complement strand
AGGGATATTTAGAATAGATAAAAATGTGCGATTAATGATTAATTCAGAGTTAACTATGACATTAATGCGATTAATCGTGATTAAATATTTTAATCGCTTGACAGCACTACTTTTAATACTTAAGTACAAAAAATATTGAATACCTTAATACTTCTTCTTGAATGTGGTGCTTAAAGAATACTTCAACTTCTACTCCAGTCATTTTTTTGGTAGAGTATCTGTACTTTTACTCAAGTCTGGGTCTCTCGTACTTTATACATCTCTGTTAAAGAGTCAAAAAGCCATTCCATTGTTTATTACTGTTGATGTAGGCATGGGACTGATATTTTGTTTCACCTGTAAACACTGACTTTCTTTAGTCCTGAGCAACACAAATATCTTTGTGTGTTTTGACTTAACTTTAGTTGGGATTTTCTTTTATATGTCTTCTGTTTGAGGTAATTTCATAACAGCTGCTGTGATAAGATTACCATGGGCTGGACTAAACCACACTGTAAAAAGAAACTATTCATTTTAACTTAAATTTGTCCAGGTAGCCTTAAAATTTTTGGTTGACTGAATTTGAGAAAATAAGTTTGAACTTTCAATTTGAATTCTGTTGTGTGTCAAAATCCTTTGCTTTATGTAACTAATGTTTTTTTGTACAACTAAATTAAAAAGTATGTGTACTTAATTTCAACATTAATTTGGGCCTCCAGCAAACTCTACTGGCTAAAAGAACATGAAGGATTCCCCACTGAAATCCACTTCCTGTTTTCACATTAATTAATGCAATTCAATAAAGCTGTCCAGTGTCCCTCAGACATATTTGGGCAGCTGACCAAAGACAATCTGCCGTCCAGTTTGTTTTCTACTAATTTTAGGTCTCACATGGCCAGCCATTGTCGCTGATTTCTAAGGATCAAGATTTAATGCAGCCAAACACCAAACCTTGCTGCAGTGAACTGCACTCCCATAAATGATAACACTCATGATGATGCACAGGTGTACTTCTGCAAGTTTTGATATCCTGAGACTGCAAAAATGGAGGCCCTTTTTTTTTTTTTTTTTTTTTTTTTAAATCTAGCCTTGATGATCAAATGCAATTGTTGTGTTGCATTGGAATTAGTGTATTCGACATGGAAAGACTTCATTGCCTGAATGTACATTCCTTCATTTAACATAAAAACAGGACTTAGACAGTTACTCTACGCCATATTTAAAAGAAAAATGCTATAAATGATAAACAAAATGTTTTACCTGAATGAAGGATGATGCCGCTGTCAGTGTCACTAATCTCTCCGTTGCACTCCATGTCAGTGGATCGACTTCCTGTTGCTATGGTTCAGTGGATAACGTTGACACTCACCATTTCCTGTTAAATATGATTTCAACGTTAGCATCCATTACAATTTTCAAGCTTTTTCAGGTCTGCATCAACCTGAATTTCACAAAAGTCAGGAATCATTTGTGACAACACGGTCTTAAAAATAGACACACTGCTGAAAAAGCTGTTTGGAAATTTTTTGGTGTCATGCCTAACACAGAAAATGCAAAGTCCATCAAGAAAAACTAAAATATGAGTAGGAAACATATTCAACTTCACACACCATTGTTCTGTCATGAAGGTATCTTTGTCTTGTGTCTACCAAAGGCCTACCAGATCATATTCACACTGTGACAATTAAGCTCAAAAAGCAGCACAGCATTTAAACCTGCAGCCTGAGAGCCCATTCAGAAGGATTACAAACCACTACTCAAGCAATAAATGGTTAGATAAAATCTAAAACCAAATCTAACGCTCTCCAGAGACTGCACATTACTTTATCTTATGACCTGCTAATGGAGTGATTCAGGTGTGACTTTCCCTCTTGACCCTACAGTCAGGTGTAGTCATAGTCTTCCACAGCATGAGTACACACACATGTTCCCCAAGTCTCGGGTGTTTCCTGTGACTGCCTGTTTGTTAGTCTCTGATGTCACATGATCACCATTATCTCACTCCTTCAGATAAGAGGCTCAGAACCCATGAGCCATATATTCAGCTGGTGTCAAATACTAACTGTGAAACTTGTTGGTTTGATTATTAACCAAGATAATACAGGAATGTGCTGCTGGTGCATACCAACACACAGGGGAGGTTCACCTCAGCTAGGAAGCTCCCCCACAGTCCTTGTTTTGAGGAACAACTAGATAAGGTGAAGTCATGAGCAACATGCAAGAGTTGTTTCTATCATATGTTGGTCCAGCCTCATGGTGACGTTCCAGGATCCATATAAGGGCGTCCCATTATCATCCAGAACATGACACATCGTCCAAACAGCTCCCATGACTGTGACTGTGACACTTCACTCCTCCAAATCACAAATAATTGGCTGCTGTGTTTGCAAAATGAAGGCGTAACAGCTTATGCACAGGACATTGAATAACAACAACAACAACAACCTACAGTGCTGAATTCAAACTCAATCAGTTTGAAAAATAAATTTAAACATATGCTACTTGTGCTTCTGGCAAACAACTACACAGTCAGAGCGTATCTATGAGTTTAACATGGGACTGTCCGCACATAACTCTCAGCATGGCGACGGCTCAGCCAGTGGCTAGCAGCTCTCTATGCTAACAGCGCGAACAGTGCTAACAATGACAACAGTGCTGACAGAGCTAACAGTGTTGATGTGGCCAGGCGATGGAGGGCAGGCGCTATTGCTTATGACAATCACATTGTTCTGCTATTGTGGGTTGGGATGGCGTTATCAGCGGTAGTCATCATATGAGCGCAGTGCAGAGACATGGCGATTAGCTAGCAAGTGGGATAAACTCACAAGGACTACAAGCACGAACATGCACGAACATGCATGCACGGCAAGTCTACCGCAACAAAGAACAGAAAGGCTCAGATTACAACACACGCAGAGGGAGCGTGACCTCATTCTGTGCTCAGGACGGCATTACTCCACTACATTTTCACACAGCAAGTAGTTGTTTGCTGCTATATTAATGCTCTGAATGTCAATTATGGCACCTCTAAAGATCACATCGATTAATTTAACAACAGCAAAAATCTGAAAGGTAAAGGAATAAACCCACTGGAGGTGCAACTTAAGATAATTTACATCATTAATCAATACATATTTTGTTTGAATAATCAACAAATAATTTATTAAAAATGTCTAAAAATATTGCCATCACATGTTCCCACAGCCCAACATGACGACTTCAAAACAGTTCAAAATCCAAAGATTTTTCATTTACAATGATACCACCCAGAGAAAAGCAGCAAATCTTCACATCTGATAGACCAGAGTCATCAGATATCAATTTGCCACTTTTGCTAGATTCTTAAAAAGTTATTTTTGTTTTAGTAATGCCGGTCAGCTACCTGATTGGTCAACAAGCCATTTCAGAACTAAAACCAAAATAAAATGGTCTAATACAGAACTTAATTTATCAGGTAGGTAACTTAATCCAACAGTCCACACAAAGACAGGCTGTACATAAAACATTTGGGTGTGCAGTCACACGTCTTGGGAATGTTTTGAGCTTTCGGATTCCAACTCACTGGTTCAAGGTGTGCTTATCACTGAAATCCCCTGAAAAACCAGCACACTCTCATCCCTCCGTCACACAAGGATGGAAGTGACACTATAAGTATTTTGATGCACCGTAGATGTGCAGTATCTTGTTGTCAAAGTATACAATATGAACTGTTGATATACTGAACAATTTTTCTTATCAAATGTTTTCTTGGAAATATTTTTATCTGCGTTAAATGTTTATGTTGTGTGTCATAATTCCCCAAATTTTCCTATTTCTAACAGAATATTAGATAAACAAGTACAAACTGGGCATTTCTGTGGGGATGGGTTTAGAGAAATCAAACACATATACAAAAACAGGTTGTCTGGGAGTTGTCTCACCCTGAAGGTTCTAGGAAACTGTACAAAACAGACAAAACAATCACACCACACTCATACAGTGTGTAAATGCATCAGTGTATCAATATGAGATGTTAACTTAACAATACAATCAGCACAATGACAGTTACCCCACATTAATCAAAAAATAAATCACCCAAAGGATGTTAAGTACATCAAACACTGCCAACTGGACCACATGTATAAAAACGTACTTACTTTATGAAAAACTTAGGGAAACTGTCAAAATCCAAACAGCGAAAACTTTCTCTCAGAACTCCCAACTTGAATGGAAACGCACAAAACCTGAGCTGTGTAGAGTCTGGACAGGAATGAGAGACTCGCCCACTAAGAAAGCGCTGCCTGCTGTAGAGGAGTGGCCACATACAGAGGGCTGAACACTTGAGTCAGTATCATATAACTCAGCGCTCACGTCTGAGTTTGAAACTGTGTCAACAACAATGAAAAAGATACCGAGAAATTACACCTCACTTTACCCTCTTATCAGCATCCTAATAGACGGGTGGTGGCAACCTGAGCGAAACATGTGCCCCATTACAAAAGCACTACTACTATAAAAAGTAGTCACACAGTATGACATACACTGAAGGCCCAGGTGCAACATATGACCAACAGCACATACTGGTAAGTACAATGTTCATTTTAAAGCTGAAACGATTTGCCAAGTAGTCTATTAGTGGACTGAAAAATAACTGTCAACAATTTTGTTAATTGACTAATTGTGTAAATCAATTTTTAAGCAAAAATGCCCCAAATTTGCAGATCCTAGCTATTGAAAGATGGAGATTTTCTGCTTGTCTTTAGATTGTTTGTTAGTAAATTGAGAATCTTGGGTTCTGAACTGTCTTTTTAGACCAAACAAAGCATACAACAACATCACCCTCCAATTTGGATACTTGTGATTATACAATCGTTTAATCGTTAGTCGTTTAACAATCATTTAAGTGACAGAGTATTCCACACATTAACCAGTATTGAAAATATTAATAAGTTACAGCTCTACTCAGTTAATATTTACATGATGTTAGTAATCAACACATTTTAGCAGCCTATGAGTCTTGTTCAACTCTTAATTTTGTAGATAATTTCTTTTTGTCCAGGTATGTGGGTCAATATGCATAGCCAACACTCGTGCTTTCATCACTGGTAAAAGATGACTCAGTGACTTGATAACTGACTGTTGATGACTCTTGCACTGACTCTTCACCTCGTCTGTTTTCTTAACAATAAACTGTCAGTGTCACAGTTCAGCTCTGCATATACAAAGGTCAAATATCTGGCCAATGCATTTCTGCTGCCATCTCCTGGATGTTCAAAGGGCCAGTAAAAATGACGAACCAATTATGAACTTACAAATTTACTAGTTTGCAAGTAGCCTTCTAAACTTTGGCACCTCTCTTCTTACTTCCAGGCTACCCATGCAGAGTCCTTTTTGTAGCCTGACATTTTTGCCTCCACTAAAAAGAGGGAAACACATGTTGGTGGGATAGTCCGCATGATTTACAGAGACCCAGATGCAGCACCTGCTCTCTAACTGCATGGCTCACATTCATTCTGAATCTCAATATTCATTTTGGCTTTCCGGGAATGTTGGTGCTCAGACACGCTGAGAAAAGGTCCAGCAATTCCCAGACACTCAAGAATCAGTTCTCAAATGACACGGCACCGAGAAAGCAGCAGCCTCTGTGACAAAGCGGGAGATATTTGGTTCAGTGACTTCCACATTTAGGTTTCACAGTGTGAAGAGACAGGGTGCATTTCACAGACGCCTTCATGCTTAGCATTGACAATGTAGTGAAATATTAAATCTGATTTCTTACACTGTTGTATTTACTTTATCTGACCAGTATTATGAGCTAATATTGGCTTATCACAGATAAGTTGACAATATATATTTTTGCACTGCTAGCCAACAGCAAAACATCAGCCACTGTGCACTACCTCCATTTAACCTGGAACAATAAATTATCCAGGCTGTTAGATTGAATGATGTTGGCTCAAACGTCAGCCGCTAAATGCCAAGTACAGAAATACCAAGATATGTATTGATATAAGTCAATGCTCTGTAGTATGTCCATAACAAAGTCCTGAAAAGTTTATTCTTCAACCGTAAAATGTCCCACTCAGTACATGTGTTGTTTGCAAATGCAAAAAAAAAAAAAAAGATTAAAATAAGGGAACCTTATCAAAAATATTTATTTATTTATGTGCTGTGTAAATAAATTCAATATTGGCCAATGTCATTATCAGATTTATATGAAACTCAAATGTCAATATCAATACCTGCCTCAATGGTCGGACTATAATCTCTATACCAATCTGTAATTTTTGTTTCTCATATTTTGTCTGCTGCATTTATATCTGTGAGGATGAGCTGAATAACAGAAACATCCCTCTTCATGATGCAGTACAGCTGAACAGCAAACCAAACAACACCCTCCAAAATAACCACAAAGTTGAATCAACACCTCTCTAAAACAGTGCAACAACAAAACTAAATATTCTAACCTTAATGAAGGCAGCATTTATTGCAGGATTGTTGTATCAGACTACTTTAGTCATGGCTAGGTGTACCTAATAAACAAGGAAACAACTACAAACTACCAGCGCCTGTATGGTTAATAGAATACAAGAGCAGCAACAGCAGCAGCGCCTTGTGTAAACAGGCAGCATACCAAGCACTTTGATAACCTAAAATCAGATACAAGGGAAGTGCAATTATATAAATGAACAACAATCTCTTCCGTCCATGGGAACCAAGGTTTAGAGGTTATATCAACACTAATGCTAGCAGTATTTTGGAAGGAAATCAGTTTTATCACCATTGTTTGTCCTTCAATAAAGGAATCACAACAACTGTGCAGTTAAGTCCATCATGCTCGACATGAAGACTACAATCTCCCTCTGCACTGCTGTACAACACAGACACTTGTCCTGTGTTTAAGTAGCCAGTTGGTGGATGTCATGGGTAGTTTATAAAAACCAGAGGTCCCCAGGAGACAGAGACAGAGCTTTGTGTAGGCAACACAGCAGCTGGCATAACAAATTCTTTAAATATTCCTGAGTCCTTTATAAGTGTACGGCTAGACTACCGCTGCCAGTGTGTAGAGCCATCAGCTGCCAGAGGATCACACATTTTCCCTCAATATTTTGCTACTTGGCTCCTCTGCCAGGCGCTAATATATCACCTCACTGTCATGATGCCTATATCAAGGATGGGGATGGAAAAAAAGCTGCTACATTACATTACATTAGCTACACTAATGGACTACAAATCCTTAAGCTTTAAAAGGCAAACAAAGCAACTCTTGGAGCTGCTGGGTCTCCACCCACCACCTCCCCCTGCCTGCAGCCAGCTTTAAGTTTTATGTTGCCTAAAGGCTCTAATTGACTGTAATAAAGATGTGAAAAAAAAATACCACGTGTATCTCAAATGAGCAAGCGTGCAGAAGTGGTGTGTCTGATGTGGATTACTGAATTAGAAGTTTGTGCACACCCATGCAAATCAAGGTCTATTCTAAACTGTGGCCAAGCCCCAGACCGTGGCTGAGAGTGAACAAGCTTAAACACATCAACACCATTACATACAGAGACAGACATTTAAAGTTCTTCTTAAGTAGCTTTTAAATTGGAAAAGTAGGATCGTTCCACAATGTCT
The DNA here is from genome assembly GCA_029783705.1 of Chaetodon striatus. NCBI lineage: Eukaryota > Metazoa > Chordata > Actinopteri > Chaetodontiformes > Chaetodontidae > Chaetodon > Chaetodon striatus. The sequence goes on along the minus strand of JAPZEB010000012.1, from coordinate 23,265,758 downwards.
TTATAGTACTAAACTGTATGTGTATTCTGTATCAGCTTGTTCAAGATCATTGCTGAAGCTGTTTAATGTTTATACTGAGTATAATATCAAAACCAAAGATCTAACATAATTTTATGCTTGTAACATTACAGCAAATTGACCTACTCTTAACCTTTTTGGCAAGTTTAATTGTTAATATCTCTGGAATATATCTCTACGCTCTCCATTAGAATGTATGAATGAAGTTATATGGGTTTTAAGAAAGTTTGGCTGCACAGCTTAAGTTTGTAATAACTGTCCCAACAGCAGTTCACTGAGGTTTCAGGGGTTAAGCCACTCGTGTCCTCTTGCCCCCGGTCTATGCTCAGGAATGTGTAGACAGCAGAAATGGTTCAATGCACGGGAATCACAAACTAACTAATGAGACTACTGCTCTGAAGAAAACCTTTATAGAGAATTAAGTAAAACAATATCATTAAGTTTCATCTATATGAACCATTTTGTAAATTTTCTACCAACTTCATAGGGTAAGTATACGGTTAAACTGCTGTCATGTGATAATACTGAGTGTAAATGCATGCAAGACAGCACGACATAACCCTGTAAGTTGAATTTCATTGTTCCTCACAGTTATGTTCTTTGTAAACTACTGTATGTGTTTCTGCTGAAAGAGGATGTTGCTAATTTATGTACTTCTCTGCTGGTCAGTGCAGTCACATGTATGTACACAGGTTATTGTGTTTTAAACTTTGCTTCTCTTTTACACAGCACTGACAACTTCATGAAAACACCAGGGATTATCCATGAAAGCCAGGCTTAACTTTCTACAGGAACAATCTATAAAAGCTGGAAATAAACTAAATGTATACTGTAATAAGCTTCATGTTTTGTTTCAGTCGTTTACCTCTTAGTTAGGTTTAAACTACTGGGGAAATGTATAATGAATGTTATCTAACAATAATGACATAAATATATCCATATGATGAATACTGTAGCTGTTTATGCAAGTACATTTAGACAATGAAGCCAAATGGTGCAACAACACTGACAAAAGTCTGGACCATCTTCAGAGATGTATTAAGTGTCAGGTAACGTTATAGAAAATTATTTGGAGTAAAAATAATAATGATAAACATATAGTGCGGTATTTATTCATCCATTTTATCCACCCGCTAGCTCACCTTCATAAAGCTGCTGGGCCTCGGCTTTCAAGAGTTTCCCAAAGTTTAGAAACTCGCTTTGGATGTGAACTTTTCCCAACACTCAACTGTCCACTCCCAAATTCATATTTTCAGAGGAACAATGAGTCCAGCAGCATTAGTAAGTAACGCACTGCGTATATGAATACAAAGTTTGTAAAACAAAACGTGTAACTTCATTGCTTTTGCTCTTACCTCAGTAACGTTAGCTAGTTAGCTAGCTAGCATCGTGCCTCATCTGCATCCATACAAACTGCGCTCCATCGGCTCTCAGTCTCCCAGATTTGAGCTGGAAGTTTATTTCTATTAACACTGGCAAAAGAGCAAAAGAACACAACACCAAGTCCTCGAGTTAAGTCTTTGTGGTCTAACCAAGTGGACACAATACAACACAAATATTAAAATAACGCTTTACTCTCCTAGCCTAACTTTTTTCTGTTGGAGAGGCTACTTCTAAAGTAAAGCTATGCAGTGCCGCCTTGAAGTACTATCGGAAATAATGATCCAGCTAACAACATGAAGTCTTTACCATGGCAACCGCCTTTACGACACGCGAGATAAAAATGGCCATGCGTATAAAACTAAAATAAATTAAAATTATAACAACATAGCGAATACGGCCAATACAATTTAATCTGGCATTTTAATTAATTCACAAAGGGTTATTATTCAAAGGTCTTGTCGTTGTTGTATTCCTGCTTTCCGTTTCTAATTCTGCCGATGTGTCCCTTGATTGCTAAAATAAAATAACCTCCACGTGAAACAATTCGTGTATGGGTCAGGTTGCCATTATTGTCACTTGGTAGCTCTTGAAGAGGCTTCAAGTTATATATACAAATGTAGTTTTGGAAATCACGAGCATTAAATGGGTTTGTGAACGTCGCATGGGTCATCCTCTCCTCTGGTGCTGTGTGGGCGGTTTACCGGCAGTAAACAACGTTTCATGGTTATTCACCGGATTTCGACATCAAAACCACTAATGTAATCCTAAACATAGTCAAAGTTTTTTTTTTTTTTGTTTTTAACCGAAGAGGACAATGTGAGATGAGGAAGCCTAACATCAACATTTTATATATATCTTGTATATTTTAGCCACTAGAGGGCAGCAGTGCGTTACATAGACCTTTAATCCTGTACACCACGTGAACAGTCAGGTACCAAAACACGTCCAGTTTTGATGTGACCACTCTGGTACAGTTAGCTAGTGTTAGATACTGCATTAGTGGCTAAACTGATAGTGTTTCAAACCCACTGGCCCTGCAAAGGAATCAGTAGGTAAGGAAATAAAAGAGTGAATAATAATAATGAAGTCCACTTTAAGAGAAACACGTATTAACTGCAGCTTACTTATTTACTAAGTAAATGTTATTTACTACCACCAAAAGTAAAATGTCTCTGAGTCCAAACTGAGATAGTATTATTTTGTAAACACATTAATCAAGTAGTTATTTGAAATATACCTGGTTTGCATGATATTTGCTTTACAGATCTGATATGACAAAATTACTTTTTTACAGCCAATGACCTTTAGCCATTCACTCATCCAGTGGGTCACTGTAAAGCAGACCTGATATAGATATTTAATCTACTGACGTTCAATATTGAAGATAAATTACTCACATTTGCTATGCATCACAAACAGACAATCTAAAGCCTTTCACTCAAATGGACACCTTTGCTACAGCGATTAAGATTTCATGACAAATTTAATGAGAGATAGTGGCTGAATGTGTCTTTGTTCATGGACAACAATGAAACTGATCAGCCCTATTTTCTATTCACAACAAAAGTATGTCTTCTGGTTTGTAAACACATAACTTTTGCTGTTTAACCAGATTTTCTTTATAATTTCAGTCCTTATTCTACCTGTGTCATTTGTTGCACAAGTAGAGATTATTATAAACTATGGAAATTTCTGATATATAAATATGTTTTAACTTGTGTAAAGCAATGATTTTTTTGTTTTTTCAAAAAGTAAAACTCATTTATGGCCCTGCTTTAGTGATAAACCAAGTCTGTTTTGTTTTCATCAGTACTTCCTTTTCTCTTGTCAGAAACAACAACATTTAACCACATCTGTCTCAGTGGTTTTATTTTCCAGGCAGTCAGTTGTTGTGAATAAATCTGAAACCATGGCTCCTTAGTGTGTTTTAAAGGAAGAATTGTTATTTGGAAAAATAATACATATCATTGGGCATTCACCTAAGAATGACATTTGAGTCCAGATGGGGAAGTTTCAGTTAAATAAACAAAGTGATGACCCTCCCCTGTCATCAGGTGTCAGTGAGAAACCTGACATCTGATGAACTGGACTGGAGGACTTCTTGTCTCACAGGACAGTCAGAAATGAAAAATACACAAACTTTTCTCAGTGAGCCGACTCTGCACAGATCAAATGATGTAGACTTGAGCTTACTTTTAAGGAACAAGGAAACCACAGTCAATCACCTGACCTGAGAGCTGCAGCTTTGGCATGATCTCTTTGTAAAGGTTCTGCATGTTGGTGGTTGAACAGTGAAGTTAGTATGCACCCACCACTGTGACATAGTTTATCTCTACATTCATTGCAGCTGCTCTTACAGCTAGGCAACACTGAAACAAACCAGCTATCACTAATGTGACAGTATTTAGAGTGTGCCTTTGTTCATACTGTTCATGTAGCGTAACTTCAGGTAAAGTCTGTTGAGAAAAGTGCTAAAAAATATGAACATGCAGGGAATAAGTTTTCACAAAATAGTTTTACTTAGCAAAAAGGTTACAAGGCTGAAAAGATGCATACAAAAATGATATCAACTAGCTGAGTAAAACTATGAACAACAAAGTAATGACAACAACAGGATAAAAATAAAAGCTAAAACATAATGTAGCAGTAGTACAACTAAGACTTGTTGGCAGCACAAATCTTAAACTGAGTATGGGTTTTATAACTTATAAATTCAACTTTTCATATGTAACAGGAATATTGTTACATTTGTTTGTCTTGCAGAAGATACATAGCCAAAGAAATATTTTCAACATCAAAATATCAGACTGACAAATTGTTTGCAGGCCTGTACCTTTACTGTTATTTAACTGCCATTTTAACATTCATAATTTTACAGTGATTTTATAGTTACTCATTTGTAAAGTTGAAGATAAGTTCATGCATGAAGGAGCATGACTGATTTGGCTTTTGAAAATATGAGCTCTGTAATGAGAGGCTGCCAACATGAGAGAGCTGCTGCGGAGCTGTGAGAACACTACCAGTTTGTAGTCTCACCATAAAGATTAACAGAAACTGACTCGCTCGCCCACTGGAAAAGACTGATAAGACTCAGTGGCAAGGTCACACCTTTCATTTTGTGTATACCAGACTGGCACAATACGTCATTAAAAGGGTTTTTATTCAGAATAACTAACCTTTATTAAAATGATTTTGCCGTTAATTCTGAAATGTAGAATTTCCCTTTGTAATATATGTAGAAATGTAAACTTCCTTTATTATGAATTAACATATTCAATAAAGTGTCACAGAAGGGACTGATACAGCTAATCCAACTGTGTTAACCTGGCTGTATAAACGTTTCATCTTTTGCAAGTACCTAAACTATATTTTTAAAATTACTTGTTTTAATTCACTTGACCATTTAACATTACTGTATAACCTTTGAACTTTGAAACTGGAGCCACAACAGTTCATCTTAACTTCTGAACTCACAGATTGAAAAAATGTTCAGTGATGCAGTCATAAAACAAAAAAAAGAATCTGCATCTATTAATATTATTGTACATCATCCATGTAAAACATCTATTCAGCTAACAGAATGAGCAGCTGTCTTCCACTACTGTTGGTGAGGTGGTGGTTTGTGCCCTGGCCCCTCACGTCTGCATGACTAAGGGTCCTTAGGCAATTCAGTAAACCTCAATGCCGCCAGCATCTAGTGCTACTGTGTGTCTGTGTGTGTGAATGTGAAGCTTGTGAACTGCGCTGTTCTCAAGTCAAAGGTGCCATCCAATAATAACAACATTAATCCGCAACACTAGACAAAAAACACACAACCCCCCCCCAACAAAGGAGATGATGTACGCTTTTGTTATGAAGTTAAAACAAAGCTATAGATTAAGTCAACTTCAAATTTATTGTTACTTAAAGTTATGTAACTTGTAAAAAAACTAAAAATATGGAAAGCCACACATGCAGAACCGTGGTGCATTTATTTTAACTTGTAAAGAAAGACACATCTCCATCCTGAAGAAGGCTGTTTCCTGGAATGTCAGACTTAAAAAAGTTGAAAGAAATGCATCACAGTTATGAGTGTGCAGTGGTTATCCAGCACATCACCAGTGTGTGTGTGTGTTTTCCCTCAGTCTTCTGCTGTTAAAAAATAAGCATTAAAATGCAAAGCACTGCTCTACTATGCTAGAATACTCTGTTCTGTAACTGTCAACAATGTTAATGCACTCATGTGGGTTCTTTAAAAAGACAAGATGTTGCCAGTTGGTTTTACAACAACAAAATACTTATAATCTACACTTCTACTGTTCATCTTTTACTTGATACCAAACTCATGGGAGTTATTTGTGATATGCTAGAGCAGTCTTACCAGAAAAGCTGGTCAATGCGTCTCTGAAATACATTTTTTTTTCAAGCAGGGCAGGGGAATTTCCTGACCTCTTGCACCCATAGCCTGGCACCCTACCTGGTTTTCATGTTTGAAACTACTCATATACGACTGAAACACAAGTGGGCACACATGAACATTTGAACTTTCATACGTGCTAGTAACACTTATGTGAATACCTTTGATTTCTCAGAACTTACACTGAGCAGTGTCTCATGCCTGAGTGACTCCTCTTTGTTGTTGGTTTTACAGACCAGGAAGAAGTTTGTTCACATACAAATGTTTTGCATATCTTCCTCTCAGTAGACATCGCAGATGTCAGACCTGAGCTGCCTGTTGTTTAGCCGTATGCTGGCCGAGGAGCTTTTTTTAAGTGTTCTGTTTTTTTAGGTAAACTTCATCTTTTCATATTTTAAAGCACTTTTTGATTACGTAGGAGAATTTCTACCCTCTTCCACTCAATCAGCTTTTGTTTCCTGTCTTTACGTTGCCTGTTGTCCTTGTATGAATAAGCGTGACTTTCTTCTCACGGTCCTATTAGTATCTCATTTTCTTGTGCCAAACTCATGCATGAAGGTGAGAAATCATAAATGACCTCATATTTCACACCTCTTATAGAGTTTAACGTTTTTTTTTCTTTCTAAATTTATTGTTCTTTGTTTGCACTCTGTGATGCCAAGAGGACAGTGAACAAAACATTTGTCAAACTACACACAAAGTGCCCAAAGCAAAACAATTACTGATACGCCGGAAAGACGAGATAAAATCTGGGAGGTGAAGTGGATTATGAGATCTTAGAAGTTTGGTTAACGAGTTACAGTAAGCAGAGATGCCAATGTGTTGTTGACATTATAAAGGAAATACATTTCAACACAACACACAGACAGACACACCTTATTGTTGTATTATCTCGCTCTAATTCCAATCAATTTTAAAGAAAAGAAATAACTTTTGATCAGCCAATGCTGATACTATTTTTAGTGTATTATTGCATTATTACACCAAACACTGCATTTATATTGAGCACTCTTGCAAAAACCTTTTACTTTGAAAGTTAGAATTACTGATGAACCTGTGCACTTTTACATCAGCAATGGGCAGCACTACATTAGGGAACTTCATGAAATTTTACAAGACCCTGCATTGTATTATTTGTAATTGCACAAATACATCGTAAGGGATATTTGTCTTTACAACAGATGATATAGAAAATCATTTTATCTCTTTAAACCACAGAACTGTCACTGACAAGCAACTACAACTGATGATGATAACAAAACTATCTTTACTAATGCTGCCAAACCTTAACATGTTTATAATGATAGCTTTTTTTATGAATATAATCTGAAACTAAAATGACCTCATCTTTTTGTAGCATGGTTTTCTTTGCTGCAAGTCACAGTTTGGAGCTGCAGCTCTTCTTGTGTAAATTCACTGAGCTCAAATGTAACTTACTACTGCAAGTCTTTGGTTTCTGAGTTCTAATTATGGAAAAGATTGTTATAAATTTGAGGTGTGATTTCTGTTTTATATTATGACACAATAAAAATCAGTTGTGAAAATGAATTGGCCAAAAGTTGGGTGAGCAGTCCTTGAAAGCCCAGTGTATTCATATAATATAGCACAATTAAATTATCTTAAATTCTGTCATCCTTAATTAACAAGTGTTTTTGGCAGATTTTTTTCATCTTATTCTAAGGTCATATCTTATCATCATCACCATAATGTGTTAATTTTATTAATTTATTTTAGTGGAATGACAAATAAAACAAAACACAGTGCTGTCCTCAGTTAAAAACTTTTAAGTTTTCAGTTACAAATAATACACAAAAATATATTTTTAAGCTTTTATTTTTAAATGCAACTTTATCACAACTGTATATATATCATAAAAAATAATCATGAACATCTTACAAAAACAACATAATTGAATTCTTCCCTTCAATCTATATAAAAACAGTTATGCTACACATTTCTAAATTATATATTTTCATACTTGGACATGATTGCACTTTACTAATGCTGCAAAAATATTAAGGGAATTCATACAAACAAAAGATATTAGTAGATAATCATATTTCAACACTACTGAACTATATGGTACAAAATAAGCAGCTATAAAAAGCATGTTCAATATTTATAGAAAATTTGAGTATTGGAAATTTATGGCAAAATCACATTTTTGTACTTTTTTTTCTTACCATGTATCTGGTTTTACTTCATTTTAACATCCATCGACAGATATAATCAAAGTCTCACACTGTTAAGGTTTCACATATTGATAACAGAACAATGACTTTACTCCCCACACAGTGAAGGTAACGTGTGATGCCTCCTACTCCATCGGCTGCAGCTGAGTTCTCCCACCAGTTGTTCCAAAGCTCTCTGAGGTGCCAACGTTGGTGAATGAAGCTGAAGAGTTGTAGCTCTGCAGTAACTTTGGCTTCCCCATGCAGGTCTTGTACAGGCTCTTGGCTCGTCTCCTGAAGTGATGGTCCAGGAAAAAGTAAATGGCTGGATTCACACAGCTGTTGAGGAAGGCCAGGCAGCAAGAGATGAGGAGCCCGTTGCTTTGCCACGACTGAGCATCACAACTCAGCTCAGCGTTTGACAGCTGTGAGCCGATGATGATGACTTTGAAGACGTTGAAGGGGAGCCAGGAGACCACAAAGGCTACTATGATGGACAGGACCATTTTGAGGGAGTGTCTGCGGCGGGCTTCAGCTCGAGGATTTGCAGCACAGTGCTGGTTGAGATGCACGACGATGGTACCATAGCAGAGCACGATGATTAACACTGGGATGACAAAGGTGAGGAGTGCCATGGTGAGGCTGAGGCCGAGGAAAAATTGCGAGTTGTTATCTTCCACGCAGGAGAGTCCATCGCTGGACAGCTCCACTCTGCGGTACACCAGGGATGGGATGCCAAGCAACAGGGAGCTCACCCACACTCCAACACAAGTGGCTCGGATGCACCTGCTGCTCCTCAGGTACCTCGAGTCCATCAGCTTCACCACAGCCAGGTAGCGATCGACACTCATGCAGGTGAGAAAGAAGATGTTGGAGAAGCGGTTCACAGCTATGATGTAGCTGCTCAGTTTACACAGCAGGTCCCCGCCGTACCCAAAATGCCAGCGGCCGCCCTGGCCGGCAGAGATGGCCCACAGAGGCAGCGTGAGGACGAAGACAAGGTCAGCCACAGCCAGGTTGACAACAAACGTGTCCACCAGACGCCCACCTTTTCTACCTTTGCTGCCCACCACTGTGATCACAAAGAGGTTCCCCAAAAAGCCTGTGAAAAATATGAGGTAGTAGAGTATGGGCAGGAAGATGTGGGAGCCAGGCAGGTGTGAGCCAGGGCAGTCCAGTGAGACGTTAAAATTAAATATCCCATCGTCGGTTATGTTGTCAGTGTAAAAGTAGTCATCATATGATGGATAATCAGTGAAGGCACCCATCCTGAGAGATCACAGAGAGGCTCTGCAGTGCAGCTGTTGTTTTGTGGCAGGGTGGTTAGTCTAACCACGTCAACATGCTGCTACTCGATATTAAAACGTGAAAACCACAGAGAAAAATAGATCCTATTTCAGCTCTCTTCCTCTCACAGAGCTGTCTTCCTTTGACTGTCTGTGGCAGCTTCCTCTCTTCGTTCTTTCGCATGTGTGATTTAAGTGGGCCAAAAAGAAAAGCTTAATGGGCAATAAACAAGTCTGGTATCAGTCTGAGTCAGTCTTCTGCACTACTTCATTAAAGCCTCTACGATTTTGAGTTTACAATTGCAGCTGCTTGACCTGTTCATTAATTCCACTTTGCATGACTTTCAAGGTGCTCATTATCAAAATTCACGTTATTCCTGTGGTCTAAGACAACCAAAAAATATTTGTTAACATTACCAACTCTCCCAAATCCATTAATATGAAACAAAAAATTGTGATCTCATCAGCCAGGCTGTACTCTTGCTCCACAATTTGTGTATAACCCATGTAATCAGTAAGGCTGAAATCATGTGACTGATACACTGAGTCTGTGTACGGAGGGAGGCTAGGGTGATGGATGGGTCAAACTTTCCCTCAGGAAACTGGTGTTCTTGTCTCGTGTAAAACCAAGTGAAGTTTTTGTTATTTTAGAGTACAACGCACCATTTTTCTTTTCCATAACCTTCTCATAACTTTACTTGCTCAAACCTAATGTACAGAACTTAATATGCCTAAACCTATTGTATGTAACTTTACTTGACTAAAGCTAACCTATGTAACTTAACTTGCCCAAACCTAACCTATGAAATTTTATTTCCCTAAACCTAATCTTCATAACTTTACTTGCCTAAAGCTAACCTCCGTAACGTAACACGCCTAAACCTAGTGTACAGAAATTTACTTGCCTGTACCTAATGTACGGATCTTTACTTGTCTAGACCAAGCCTTCATAACTTTACTTGTCTAAATCTAACCTTCGTAACTTGACTAAACCTAACCTTTGTAACTTTACTTACCTATACCTAATGTACGGAACGTTTCTTGTTTAGTTTAGTTTAGTTTATTTAGTTTATAAAGGACAGTGTGCACTTACATTACTTATTTGTAAGAATAAAAGATGTGTGCACCA
>JAPZEB010000012.1:23241020-23255275 GCA_029783705.1 Chaetodon striatus | reverse complement strand
ACCATCAAACCTCCAAAGGATCTGAACTCCATGTAGGCTGCCACCTCATCCTCGGGCTGCAAAGTTTCATTGCTGGAGTCCTCCACGTTGGTGACCAATGTGACCACGGGGTCAAAGGTTACACTGGTGTTACTGACTTTCAAAATAAAAGGAACTGCAGCTTGATAATAGTGATTTAGATGTTAGAAAAAATATATTTTTGTTCTCACCTGGTGCCCGCTGCCCCAACACACTCTCACTCCAACCTCGTCACATGTCTACGTTTGGTCATGGACTTTCCACATGGCGTACCATTTGGCGGTATGACTCTGTTCTGGGGCCCCTCTGCCTTTCCTTGGGCCTACGCAGAAAGACTCTTCCACGCGCCTACGTGGAAAGCATAAGGCAAAAATTCACCAACATATAAATACCTATGACCTACTCATAATATGAAATGAACAATTATTATTATTACTGATAACTGTGTAGGCATCTAAGGTTCACAAAACAAGAGTAGAAAATACACCATCAGTTAAAACGACAGGAAGAAAATATACAGTCCTTAGAAAAAATTACAAATGTGAATACCAACGATGGTAATTTATGCAATACAGAAAAATCACAGAGACAGTTCTATACAGCAATAATAGTACTACTGGACATCCGATAAGAGAAATAAAATAAAGTGAACCCCAGATGTCTGTACATTAGATATTCCCCATGTTTGCCCAGTTAGAAATCATAGGCAGTGTCACCAGGTTCAAGTTAATGCTGACAAGACTGAGTGGACAGGAGCCATTTTTTGCTTCAAGACAAAAGCGATTATGACCAGGGATGGTTTTTAGGTGGGTAGGAAGCCTATTTCACACTTTGGTAGCCTTGTAAGAAAAGGCGGTTTGAGCAAATGCAGAACGGCACTGTGGGATATTACAGTCTCCTCTAGATGTAGACCTGAGAGCTCTTGTTCTCAGCTCAGAGCAGGGCTGCACATAGGATATCAAGGGAGGAGGGGCAGCATCGTTAATTATTTTGTGAACCAAACGCAGATCAGAAAAGATGATTAGATTTTTGAAGCTTAGCATATTGTGTTTAGTTTCTCTTGTGTCTTTCCTCACTGGAATGCATGACTTTGAAAGGCATGACTGCTCGCTCAGCTTGCAGATGTGCTCAACTGAGATTTTGTGCCCGAATTAGCTACCATATATCATGTTGTCTCATCACATGATCAAATAGAGAGCTGACAGTCTGTTTCACTTCCAAGGGCCCATGCTATTGTCATATTGTTAGACGGCCTGCTCTAACTATGGGCCCTGTATCCCATAGGCACTGCATGCACTGTCTATGTTCATGCCCCTCTAACCCTCATAACTTTTGTTACAGTAACGTTACAACTCCAGCGCTAATTTGCAAAATATCATATGAACCTTTGAATAAGGATACGTTGCTTCTGAGTATATGTGCACATTTTCTGTTGTCAATTTAGGTGGTGTTGGCCTTTAAGTTCATTAATATTCCTAAAGACAGACTGTGTGTGTGTGTGTGTGTGTGTGTGTGTACATATGGCTATTCTACAGATCACATGAACTGCCATATCTGCTTTATTAATGTAGAAGAAGACCTTATATTGGTGTGAATGATCCACCTCAGAATGTCTCAATCTTTTATCATGGTGTATTATATGTGTGTGACCAGTAGGGGGCAGGTAAGATTTACTTGTGTTTTACATGTGGCGACCTCCTGCCTGCCTCACTGTTGTTGTAGAGCAAATGTCACTGATCTTCCTGCAGGAGAAAATGTTTGCTTCACTGAGAATTTCCCTCTCATTGGTATGAGCATGCTTACGGTTAAAGCTGTGAGGGAGCAGTCAGAAATTCACAAGTATGTCTGTCACCTATGAATTAATTCTCTGTCCAAACCACAGCTTTTGAATAGCTTTGTGCTCAGTAATTCAACAGTGTATAAACTGTCATGAGCACTCTCTCCTACAGTTTATATATCACTCAACTTTTGTACCACATGCAGTTGTGTTTTTTTTTATTTTGAAGCTGCAGTATTAATATACATTCATCGTGACAAGTTTGTGCTGATGAAAGTACATGTTTATATTACATTGAATTATTATTTTTATTTTATTAGAAAGAGTCCTTGTAGAATATTAAAGGTACATTTTATCATTTGTGTTTTTGTACCAGAGTTAGTTTAAAGCCAATTGTTATCTGCAGTCACTTGGCAGCTCATACTTAACATATATACGTGGTGACAGAACAGTGCTGTGGCAATACTTACAATTTTAAGTATACGAATATCAGCTAGGGTTCATGGTTTTTCAGCAATATAAACAAGTCATTGACCTCATGAGAACTTTCACTTTCACCAGTCAGTTTCTTGCTTTGAACTGGTTTGTTTACACGTCCGCTTTATTACTGACTTTTTGTAGATGCCGCTCTCAGCATTGTCTGAGCAGTGTATCATTGTATAGAGGAAGTGCAACTGTAAATAGTAATTTGAGGTTTTCTGTTGTGCACAGTGAAACAAAGTTATATATCTACCCTAATGTGGTCAATTTGTTTCTCTGCAGTCAGTGGTACCACCAAGGGGTGGCCAGCGGGGACCATGGCCACCCTGATGTAATCATTGGCTACCAAACTGCCTCCTTCCCCCTCGTGAAAATAATGAAAAAATAATTGGCACCTTCTGTTTAGTGTTTTTAAACTCGAGTAAGCTTGTTGCCAGTAAATGTTTTGCTCCTTACAATCAATGTGCTTCTTTAAATTAAAGGCACATATGTGTCTTTTTAAGGAAAAGGACAACCAGCCTATCTGAAGAAAAATAAAATGTCTAACACATATATAGATAGCACATTGTTGTGCAACTCAAAATGTCAATTGTATTCGTCTATGCATATCAGATATTTAGTAATATTAACTGTAATATAAGAAACCAAAGTATATCCGTATTCAATTCTTTAACTGTCATATACAGACATAGTTTTCAGCTGGCTTATGTACTTCAAAGGCGTTACAGAATTCTTGAAATTCAGTCATGGCTTTTGGTTTTAGTGTGCCACCCGAAGATTTTTGGTGGCCCCATCTGGCCACCCCTATGAAAATTTTTGGGGCACCAGTGGTTTCATATATATTTCAAATTTGTGTATTTTGTGGACATGACGTGTATGTCTTTCTGTCCTAGAAGAGACATCCCTCTTCTTTTGGTTTTCATCAGGTTTCTTCCTTTTTTTTTTTTTTACTGTTAAAAGTTTAAAAGTTGTTGTTTTTTTATTCTGAACTGAGGGTCGAGGTTGGAAGCTGTCATATCCTCTGCAATTTCTAAAGCCCTTTGAGGCAAACTTGCAATGATGGAAAAAATACTCAGATCCTTTAAGAGAAGAAATAACATAGCCTAAAAATATTCCATTACAAGTACAAGTCCTGTATTCAAAACATTACTCAAGTGAAAATGGGTCCTTTGAAAGTGTTATATTGTTACAGAATATCATAGTCTTCTTTTTTTTATCAGTAATGAATACATGGAAGAGTATGTGGAGCCAATTTAAGATTCTTTGTGGTGGATAAAACAGTACTGGATTGTATGTTATGAGCATATCATAAAATAAAACTTAATTGCTAGTTCACACAGAAATTAGTTGCATCATAAATATTCAACAGAATTACATAAAAAACTTAAAGATTATCATATCATCAAGTTTTTGTATGTTAAAAGTAACTATAAGTGTCAGAAAAATATAGTGGATTAAAAAGTAAAATATTTCCCTCTGAGTAGTAATGGTGTAGAGGTAAAGAGTAGCGTAGAATACCAAACTTAACTTAAGTAGAAGTGCCTCAAATTTGAATTTAAGTACAATACATCAATAAATGTACTTAATTACGTTCACCACTGCAAAACTGTGATATGTGGATCTAGGCTACGTATATTAAACAGGCTTTGATGTCAGCTCACTGCCAGGTAGCTAAAACCTAAAAAGGACAAAGACAGCAAAAACATGTTTCTTGTACAGCGGACACACTGTAGCTTGAGTATCTTGTCTGCTGATGCAGCAGATGGTGGTAGTGATAGTGTGATGTACGGCTAAAGCTGCGTGGCATGTACTGTAAAAACCCATCACTACCACGGAAACCAAGATGAGGCAACTTGAAACTGCTCGACGCTGCTGCGCTTTGCATCAGCAGCTCATCTTTATCAAATACTGCACTAGTGTCAGTCTAGATGGTGTGATTCAACCTCCAGCTCATTGCCTTTGTCCTACAAGACTCACACTGGTGAAAGATAACAGAGATTGACAGGACAGAGAAGGCTTTGGCAGCCACGGCCATTGTTACAGAGAAGGAAACTGTCATTACGGCTGCCTACTCAAGACAGAATAGACCTCAGGAGAAATGAACTCCGTGGTCCAGCTTGCAGCTATTGTGCTGCGGCTGGGAGGAGTGAGGTTGGAGGACAGGCCACATCTTACAAGAGGCCGGAGAAGCTTCATTGTTCCACGGGAGAGTTTCAGTTAAGAAAGCACGGTGAATGAATGACCTCCTTATAGGATCCCTGCTCCACTTTCTAGCGTTATTCAAACACTCCTTTTACTTTGTAGTGTCAAGGTGATGTGTGGATATACTCATCACGGCAGAAAATCCTGCCAGTCCTGCATTGTTCGGTTTGACGTCGTTCTCCCTCACGCTCAGCTGTACCTTTTTCCTTTAAAAAGTTTTAATTATTTCTTCTGCATTCTTGCTGCTCTGTCAGTGGAACGCTACATTCCTCTCCTCGAATAAGTGCTGTCTCACTCCAATTGAGCAGAGTAAATGTGAGAGCCAGTGAATGGAGCAGCCTCAATGGGAGAAAATAAACAATTGCATTGGTCCATGGGTGCAGCGGGGGAGAGCGGATGAGAGGAAGGGAGAAAGGCCTCCCTAACGTGCTAAGATTCCCATGGATACTTAGTCCTTTTTCTGTTGAGAGGAGGATCTCGTAAAGTACTTCAACAGTGGATGATTTCTCTTTTCCTTTTACCCTGTTTTTATTTGAGGAGAGAAAGGGTGGTATGCGTCAGGGTGATTGTTAGACATAGGGGGGTCACATGCACACACGTGCGCACTCGTATACACACACACACCACACACACACACACACGTACAATTTGCTCCTCACTTGTCGAGTGCTAAGTTTCAGAAAAGGAGTCCATTGTTTGGGTGTGAAAGGTTCTTGTTTTAGCTGTTTAACTAAATCAAAAGTTCCTTCGACACAAAGGATTGCACGGCCTCAGTCCACTTCATGTGTCATTTTAAGTGATGAGGGGCTTTTAACTGTTCCCCTTTGTTAAAAAAGTTCACAATTTTAACCCACTTTCCTTGTGCACCACATGATTTTTCCTTCATTTACATACAAACCACATGATGCAATAAAATTGAGTAACACTTTATTGCCCACAGCACATAGTAAGAGATGTATACAGGATCGCAGCTAGTTAAAGAAAATGAATTGGTCACAGTCACAGTTTGCACATATAAAACAATGCCAGTTTAGAGAAAAAAAAAATCACTTTGCAATGTCGTTAATGTTGCCATGGGGTCACAATTTCCAGGTGTTTAGCCCTCCTGTCAGTTTGCGTGTACAACCTAAGCCAGGCAAAACAATGAGAGAACACTGCACTCTCTAAAAAACATTGTTATGCAAAACTGAAAAGCTTTGATTTTCCAGGTGGTTGGTCACATTTTCAAGACATTATCCAGGCGTTGCCACAAAGTTAGGGTTAAGATTAAGATTATGATTAGGATACTGTTTGTTGACGATCATGATACTAAGTGGTTGCTAGGACTTTTGTAGAGGTTGTTAAATGGTTGCTGAGGTGTTTGGTGTGGTTGCGAGGGTTTCACTAGGTGGTTACTTACAGTGCATTCCATTTCCAAGATCCTAGTCAGAACTGAAGTTGTATTTACAACTTGGAAAGTTGGAACACCCTCATTAACCCTGACGTCAAAATCCAAGATGGCTGCTCTGTGCATCGACAGTAGTGAAATCTGTGGTAATATACTTTTAATTAGTACTTCTGCCTTACTTGTGTGTCATTAGAATAGTTGTGTACACAATACTGTTGAACTTCTATCTGTAGACATGTTGCTATAGTGTTTGTGTGAGCAAAATACAGCTTAATGTGTTTTTATTAACTGGTATTGCTAACCTAACTAGGCTAAAACAGGCCCCCAGAAAGTGTGCTGGACTTTGAAGCCAATTTGACATAGTGGCCAAATTGTGTAACCTCAAGGGCCGGCACATGATGCCATTGGGCCCAAAAAGACTTTTTCCTTAGATCTACACAGGGACAGAGATGTTTCGCAACCCCTGTGAAATGACTTATTTTACTGTCAGGATTTGATTTATTTGGTCAGATGACATTTTGAAAGTCTAATAGAGTTGCATGATTAAATCATATATAAAGTTAGCAGAGGTTTCACTGGAAGTTAGCTGTTTGACCGGTGAGCCTCACAATGCAGATGATCTGGGTTATTTTATACCCAGGAAAAAGACTTAATGCACCACTAAGCAACTCTCATAGGAATGGAAGGGGCTCCGCCTTCAATGCTGTATCCAGTTCTTTGCTTTCAACAGTGAGAACCAAAGTAGAACTAGAACTGCTGTTGAATTTGCGTATATCTTGGTTTTCCAACTCCTTGTAACAGAACATAGTCATCTCGAGTGTTACATCATTCCCAACTACGAACGATAGTTGAATAGAGTGCAATAAATCGAGGTTTTGGACTCTTTGCACTCACTTGCATCGTTCATAACAGCTGTCGAGTCACATAACTGTATATAAAATGTGATGCATTGCCTTGAGGGATTAGAAACAATGTCTTTGTTCAGTTGATGGATTTTTAAAGGCACTACACAATGGATATTTAAACACACAGTTTTTTTGTGATGGTGTGTGGATGGAGGGATTTTGGGGGGATTCTGGGTGGTTGCTAGGGAGTGTTCTGTGGTTGTTAGGGGTCGACTGTGTGCTTGCAGTGATCGCAGAGGTGGTACAGGTAGTGCTGGTGTTAGCAGCAGTAGCACTGGTGGCTTTTAATTTTAGTCAGTTGGCAACTGAGAGAAAAAGAAATGTGTGTGTGTGTGTGTGTGTGTGTGTGTGTGTGTGCAGGGCTTGAGCTGTTTGTGTTACCTAAATTATTGAATCACAGTTTAAAAGCAGCTACACCTTCAGTCCTGAATGCTTTACAGGTTCACAGATTCAGGAGTAATAGCATAAAAAGGAAATGACCTTTTGCAGCCATTTTGAATTTTTTTATTTAAAGTATTCATTTTGTATTAACAGTGAAAATGGTGGGCCTGGGTACTGAATGTAAGAGTGAGTCGGTTTATTGAATATTATTGAATAGTAAACCAGTAACTGCTTAACTTTATGTTTCACAAGATTTGGAGGATTTTCTTTGTTTAATTGATCAATTTATTTGTTATTATTCATATTTAAAGTCGACATAATCACAAGCTGAACATTCCCTCTTGTTTTTATATGATGTTTCTATTGTCTTCCATATGAACATTTTGCCCTGCTCTACTGAGGCCCCTCTGCATATCGAGCATCAACATGTTGGCAGGACATCTCCTTTGCTCCAGTGCACGCACCACTGCTTCCTGAGTGTAGGTGTCATTTGTCTAATGCTGGATATCATCTTCACAAATTAATTTCAATATTAATATTGCATCAATGCAAAGTGAACTTCCAAAACAGGATGTTACTCTGTAACAGTTTCTCAACAGTGAAAACACTTTGAGCACAACAAGATGATCATTGTGAAAGTGAAAGTATGCTTCAAATGCTGAAAGTGTGTTCAATCAGCTTGTTTTTAAGACATCAGCCTCTGAAGCTGTGCTGTGTGAAAGATTATGGGACTTGCACAGAAGTCAGTGGTGCTAAAGACAAACAAGGTTTGACTAACATGCAGTCAGTCCTCAGATGTTTTAAACAACAAAGTAGGACGAACATTTAATCCTTTAGTTTTCTATATAATGTAAGATGAATTTATCCCGTGTTTCCCTACTTTTATCACAATTTCCTGAGTTTCTGTTTAAATCTGATGGATTTGCGAATGTAAAAATAACCTACAGACCAAACTCGACATAAGCTGGACACTTTCAGTCAAACGTGTCACTCCAAGTGCAGGTTGTCTGTCAGAGCAGTCAGTGAACGCATAGCTCAGCTACTCAGAGAGGACTCAAGTTTCATCTGCTGCCGAGAACTTAATGAGCAGCTTTGAGAGAAGACAGGAGAAGCCTGTTGCCCCTGTGCTTGGATCAGGTTTGTGTTGAGGGAGACTGTGATGGTTAAATCATTAGGTAGGAAAATCATTATTGCTGAAGCACTGCTGGCAGCTGGTGGCAGGAGTGTGAAAGACCAGGAAACAGAAACTTATGCATGGAAGCGTTTGATGAACTGAAAATGCATTGTATGATTCATACTGCCACATGACACTGTCCAGCATATATTAAAAATACAGAAAATAAAGCAGTGATAGTGTCTTAAGGATTTTATTTTGTCCCAAATTAAAGGAACAGTTCCCCCAAAAATCAAAAACAAATCTTTTTCCTCTTACCTGTAGTGCTGTTTATCAGTCTAGATTATTTTTGGTGTGAGTTGCAGAGTGTTGGAGGTATCGGTCATACACCCACCATTTGTGCAAATGGGAAAAGTGCATCTACTCATGAATGAGAGGCTCGTGACAGCATGAGATGTAAAAAGTCATGACATCCTCCTGGGCTGAGCTGTAACATTAGCTAGCTTAGTGGTGCTAGTTGAGCTAGCAGGAGATTAAAGCTTCCTTCTACACTGTCATACAGTTGGTGGGTGTAGTTAGGTACAAAGACAGTGGTTCCTACATGAAACTGCTCACAACAAGGTCTGTGGATTATCTTGAGTAAACAGGTCATGATTTCTAGAAAGAGACATTGCTGTTGAGTTTTTCATACATATATTTTTTGGCGCTTTGAGCACCACAAGCTGAGTGACATCTAATTCCATTATATTTGATAGAAGGCAGACATCTCTTTGGCCACTACCTCCAACACTCAACTCACACCAAAACGATCAAGACTGATAAATAGAAAAAAATATATATACATTTTTGATTTGGGGGGTGAACTGCCACTTAAAGTCTTGCATTCTGAAGCACATACCCTGTTGAAGGCCTCTTAAAGGATGGCTACACTGTTAGCCATACCGCAGTCACTGATATCAATACAGGTATGTCATCTGAACACATTTTAACAATAAGATATTTTTTGGCCTCCAGTCACATGTCCTCATCAAATGTATAGATTAAAACTGTGCTTTCATGCATGCTTTTTGTAGGGAAATTAATTAGCAACAGGTACCATCACACATATGCCAACATAAAACTCACATAAACAAAACCTCAGTACGGTTTAACCAGTTTGATCCATTACAGTCCTAAAACTGAACTTCTATTGCATGCAGTGTACGGCCTAATCCAGACTCTCTGTGTTTCAAACACAACATTCAACTGTGTAATAAATACTAGATTGTCTTAATTATCATTACAACTACCTACTTAAATCTGGACACAAACGAGGCACCAGAGACCTCTGCTTTGCTACATTAACGTTATGGGTGTTGGGTCGTAACATCTTACAGGTTTATTACTTTTCATTAACACTTTGCATGAACTGCAGTTTATGACCCTGAGCTTCATTAAACACATATTGTAAATGCAATAATATATATTATTGCTACCTTGTATCTTACGATGTTGACATACATGTTCTTACTGTTTTATTGCAAAGATTAAAAAGTGTGTGACTTTGTTAACCCGACCCGATGATGCCATGCCTGATAGATAAGCATTAAAGTGAGTGTGATGAATTATAACACTGTGGCAAAGCCCCATGAAGATAGTTGATAGTTGAAGTAATAAATAGTGACATCCTCATTTTACATGATAATAAGGATGAGATTATGGGCATTTGTAGAGGCTCAAGACTAGACCAGTCAGTTGACGGGTATACTGGTCTTACTGGACTGCCCTTGTCTCCCAGGGGAAAGTTTTTGGAGCAGATGGCCGCCTCAGTGGGCAGAGTTGAGTGTCAGCTGACAGTAAATGATCTTCTCAGCGAGGGGCCACCATGTTACAGCTTGTCCTTGTAAAGCGATGAACAAGGTTATTCCGAACTGTAACGAAGGATGGTGACAACACCTTTGATTATTGATCGACAAAGCAGGCTTGGATTGGTTGTTGACATTGATCCTTCCTCATTTGAATCGAGAAGAGCATCTGCCGGGCCGAGCTGATTATAGGCAGATCTCGTCCCGGGGTGATCCCAGGAAGGTGAAAGTCTCAGCTGTGGTCACAATGAAGGAGCTGATCTCCAGGGGAAGAAGAGCGTTCAGGTTTAATCATCATCTTAATAGTTTTATGTGTGTTGTGAGGAGTGTGACCAAGATCAGGACATTTTTACCTTTCGTCACATGGCATCTAGATGATCTGTTTTGAACCGCCTGTGCTACCAAATGTGAAGATAACGTGTCTCACCTCCTGCTATGAGTAAGCAGTCTACCCCTCTCGCTCTTTTTTGTGGGGCAAGTCGCACAGATTTCATTCTCAGGTTCGTTATTAGCTGTGAGGACCTGTTCACATTAGGAGTGTTTTGGGTCAGTAGGTCAGAGGACAGGCTTACCAACACCTGGGGGACACAGAGTTCATCGCTCTAAGAGCCATTAGGAGCAGAAGGCTGGAGCCCCGACCAATGACAGGCAGGCGTATCACGTCTAGCTGCAATAAGAGGTCATCAGTGAGAACATGCATGTGTGTGTAAGGTGTTTAGAGGTATGATTGTGTGCAAATGTGTGTGTGTTTAGGGAGTTGGAAGGAGGGCCGCATCATGCAAAGCACAAGCAAGGAATTAGTGCTGATTTTTGGAGAAGTATTTTTTTTTTTTTTTAAGAGAAAGAAGAAAAAGGGCGGATTCAGAGGTAGGGTTGATGAATGTGTTGATGGTGGCATTTTGATAGGGGTAATTTTGACCTGACAGGGCCCAGGCTCTCTCATGAATCAAAATGTGTCAGCCAGGCGCTGGAGATGGAGGGCCGCTCATTGTGGCTCTGACACCCATGTGAGGGGCTGAGGCTGCTGGGGGTCAAGTGTGACACCTCATTAGGACGATGTTGATTTAGTGTGGCCGCAGCGCAACAGACCTCCTCCCATGGGGTATGGGGAGGCGTTTGAGTGAGGGGGTGGGGAGCACCGAGGACCGGACAGAGAATGGGGGCCTACTGCTCTTCATCCGCAAGGCCGTCATCTGACAGCTTGCAAATCACACACCTACAATCAACACACCACACTACCCCCTTTTTAAATTTCACCCTGTCTGTAGTTTTAAATATGCATTTCTTTAAAAAGAAAGGAGCCATGTTTAATTGTTTTTTTTAAGTGTATGTGAATCTAGCTTTTGTTCTTCTTTTTTTTTTTTTAAAGATGGGGGCTCTGTTTGGGTCAGTTTTCCCCATCAGTGAACCCGACACCCCTGACAGAATAATTTCGACCTTTAACCTTTGATCTTTCGATTTGAAATTGTTTTCTGTAATGTCAAGATTACTTCTGACAAGCTGCAGTTGTGCTCTCAGCTCAAGTGCAAACTGTCATCTGCTGATTTTAAGAATGAGAGTTTTGAGGTTTGAGTTTTTAAAATACACCCTGAGGTCTATCCTACCTGTAGTAAATGTAACACACATGAGGGCACTTTGTTCCACTCTCTGTGGTCATACCCAAAACTTAATCCATTTTAAGAGAATATATTTGAATTTTTGTCAGAGGCCTGTGCTGCCACAATGAAGTCACATCCATTGACAGGTATTCTGAGTGTTACGTCGATTAAGGCTGATACATGGCAATCATCAGCAGTTTTATTATGTTTGGTTTTAGTGGAAAAAAAAGCTGTGTTTCAGAAGTGGAAAGAGCGGATGAGTGAACTGACTGAATTACACTTGGAAGAGTTTAAATATGATTTAAACAAAAAGCCAATGTCATGTGTTTAAGTTTGGCATCCAGTTAAAAACATTATGGACAATATTGGCTTTTGATTTTAATATTTTGTAGTTTTGTCATCGCATGCAAACTTTTCTTTTCTTTTTTTTTTTAAATCTATTTTTCCTTCCTAAGGTGTTTGTCATGTATTATCTGACA
This sequence comes from Chaetodon striatus, assembly GCA_029783705.1. Classification (NCBI taxonomy): domain Eukaryota; kingdom Metazoa; phylum Chordata; class Actinopteri; order Chaetodontiformes; family Chaetodontidae; genus Chaetodon; species Chaetodon striatus. The sequence goes on along the minus strand of JAPZEB010000012.1, from coordinate 23,243,090 downwards.
TGACATGATATGTGACATCTGAAGCTCAAAGCATGTTCCTTAACAGAAAGCCCTTTCAGCCCTTTTAACAGTTCTACAGGGAATTAACGTCCCCAGTCAAAGGGGTAGTCGATAGTTTTCTTTTTCTCCTTGCTGTTTGTCCTCTTTACTGTTCTGTGCAATTAAACGTGTGTTTGACATCAATAGAAGTCATTAGGACATTAAGTACATTGAATCTGTATTGTTATTACAAATGTTTACATGTCCATTTCCCCCCCACTCCATATTAAAACAGCAGTGTGGTCTTAGTTTGTTTTTTGTGTGTGTGTGTGTTAAAGACTATTGCACCAGAAATTGATGCAGAAAATGAATAAATTAATGCATAAATTTTAACCAGACTGCATGTGTGCTTGTGTTTGATGTTTTTTCTTGCAGAGGACCCCTCGAACATCCTGTTTCATTTGAGTCGAAACAACCTACACCCTTGGTTGAATGTACAACCCTGTCATGAAGACTTATTTGGAAATTGTGTTGTTTATTTTCAGATTGTTAATGGGTGGGTGATATTTACAGAAACTATGAACTTAAACTTTAAAAAAAGATTTTTTCCCTCAGTCTGGATTAATATGTGAAATTGATAATTATTTATGTCAAACTACAAGTTTGATTAAAATTTATAATATCTTAAATTATTTGTTCTCTTTGTACTTGCAGTATTGTCTTGGTACCAGCTCTGTCATGTTGTTGCTGGTTGTTGGTTAATACCAAAGAGAGGACTTTGATTGCACTTAAAACTTAAACTTAAAAATCACACACAAAAATGATTTTAGATTTCCTGGTTATGTGTCTTCATTTAAGATTATTTGTAAGTGTATTACTGTACACAAACTTATTCAAACAGAAATCAGTGTTCACATATGAATGCACATTTGTAACTACTTGCTTGAGATTTTGTTGCTGTTTTCTCTGAAGCATCGGTCCACAAATCCCATCTTAAATCTTTCAAATGATTATTAATAAAAACTTAAACCTTTAAAGCCTGATGGCAGAGGGATGGCAGGATTATACAAAGAGTGTTTTGGACTAATTTAAACTTTGACCTTTAGTTGTAGTGCCCCCATCTGGCCAAATTGTTACACTGCATTTAAAGTTGTGCATAGCTCCTGCAAAATTAAAGTTTTATCTCTGCTCCTTTGGGCAACATTTCACCAGACAACTGTGGTAAATCAAGACAAATAAAACTTAACAACTCTTACTTGAAGTGTCATAGATGCTTTATGGAAATCTAATGTTGAAAAGGCAGCTTTTAAATAATGCCACGCTGAGGTTACAAAACATGATCGATTGTGTCCATTATTCCCTGATGCAGTTTTTTTTATTCAGGTAGCTTGACTGATCCATTCACGTCAGCTGATCTGCTGTCCCCTAATTTCTTCTCTGTTATTACATCTCATTTTAATTACAGCACAAAGCCTCACACTGCTGAACTGTCACAGTGTCTCATTGGCTGGGAATTCATTGGGAAAATTAATGTCTGTCTTGATGTCTGCAACTGCTTGAATTTGATTAAAGTGACTCAGAGGCGTCCACCAAATGTCAGTTTGGCACTGTGCAGTTTCCCCCTCGTTCTGCACCACACAAAAGACATTAAGTGACCCTTTTTTGCATTAACTCATCATGCATACTTAAATCTGAAATGATGGAAAGCGCTGGACTAAATGAGTGTTTCAGAAAATGTATGAATAATGAATTAATCTTAATTCACAGATATGTCAGTTATTGTTCAATAATTGGAGGCAATTATTTATTTTTTTTGGAAATGTGTTATTTATCTAGATTAAGGCAAAAATATTATTCAGATGTAGGATGATATTGCCAATAAACCTGACCTTTTTCACTCCCTTGGTCTCTGAGATGTGTATGCGCATGCGCTCGCACACACACACACACACACACACACACTCGCACGCACGCACCCACAAACAAAGGTGCAGTGGGCCATCTGTCTTTTCTGATGGTACAGATCTGGGAAAACAATGAAGGCTTCCTGACATTTCACAGATTTCCCTCTAAAGACTTCACACTTCACAC
>JAPZEB010000012.1:23183250-23195686 GCA_029783705.1 Chaetodon striatus | reverse complement strand
GGTCTTATATGTTATCTATCTCCTGTACTACCACTACTGCAAAACAACATCTTATGTTATCTGATCTTATCTTAAGGCTTTGGTATCTTCTGGATTTTGGCACAAAAAAAAGTGTGGGTTTGGACAGTGCTTGACTGTTCAGCTTGATTTTGTGATGATGGTGGTGTTAACAACACCAGTTTTTCATGGGGTTTGCATGGGGCATCATTGGCAGGGACTAAGACTTTAGTGTGATTCTATATTTAGGTTAATTAAGTGTCTGGCTTTTCATTGTACCGTTTCCACACAAACTTCCTTCATCCAGGCCCACTTCACCTTTTCACAAAAGGCACATGAACCATCAGGCTCACCTGAAAACAGCTGGTACACCTTGTTGTCACTGATGAGTTTCAGGACTTGACACGCGCCATGGTGCTTATCTAAACTTTAAAACAAACAATTCACTTTTTAACTGCTCACAAAGTTTCGAAATAGACTCACTTCCCCCGTAAGAGGTCATGGGATGTATAGATCCAGGCCAGAAGCTGATCTTTGACTTCTGTGTGAGTGTGTGGGCGGAGTGAGGGCGGTGTTATAGACAGTTTGGGCCCCGTGGCTCTCCGTAGATCACGGCCTGGGCGTCGGCAGTTCACCAACAGCTGTTCCTGCGTAGGAAACAAAAACACATAACTCCTCTTCACTCAACAGAGAGCTCGGAGGTGTCTCTTACATAAACGAAAACTTAATATAACCCATTAAAAAAATGCACTCAGTCACGCTGGACAGCAGTGGTTCGCCAAAGAAGCGGACGTTATCTCGGGGAATGAGCGAGGATGAGTCTCTCCGCAGCATTATAAAGGAGGTGAGCGCAGGAATCACGCCGTCATTACTCTCTGTCTAAAGCTAAAGCTAAGGTTGTCTTACGGCGCAGTATTTACACTTTGTTAGACATTTAACGATAGCAAGATAGTCGGTATGAATCTCGGCCATTTTATTAGCAGTTAAGGACTGACTAACGGCTCTACAGACTCGTTTATATCAGGCCTGTAGCTTCAGTTCACTTCCTCATTAGCTAATGTTAGCTTGTTTTGTCACTGCGTGTGATGCTAGGCTGTTTGACTTACCTGAGGTGTGGTTTGTCTTCTTTACAGACAGAGAGTTCAACCAGGCGTCTGACACGAAGCGACAGCCGAGCAGGCACCCTGAAGAGGACGAGTGAGAGTCAGGTAGGAGCCTGATAACACGAACAGGAGCCAGGAGGGGACAGAAAAATCCCAATACCTGGATTGATCTGGAGATAACCAAACATTCCCACGGTCCTGAATGTCTCCACTTTACCTGTGTCATTATCACTGCAATGTAACTGTAATACCTCTGCAGTAACGTCAGTGGAAAGTAACTCTTTATTCAAGTGACGTTATAGAGACTTGTGTTTTCCATTTTGTAATATTATGCTCACTACTCCACTACATTCAATATACAGCTACAGTCAGATTAATATTTGATTTAAGGAAACATACCATAAGCTTATGAAATACACTGCATTGTGACATATTTTACCAGTGACTCCCAGTCTTGTGACCTCTTACAGAAATCAGTGTCTAACTAATTGTAACGGTTTAGATATCCGAGTTGTAAGCACTTCCACCAAGAAGTGATTTTATATCAGGTAGTTATTGAATAACTGTTTGAGGCCAAAGAGATCAGACTGTACATTTTACAAAAAATAATGTGCAATAAAAGCATCAAAAAAGTAATATATACAAATGTGTTAATCAGAACGTGTCATTTCTACTTCTTCTTTTTTGACCCAATTATTCTTTTCATGGCCCCTCAGATTTATCTTGTGGCCCTTTTGAGGGACCCCTAAACTAGCTGACAGCTCCACCTCATCCAGCTGTAAAAGTAAAATGCTGCTTACGTATTGTTGCATCAGTAGTGATAATCCAATAATGCCGTCCATCATGATATATCAGTTAGATGGGAACATTTCTCTGCAGAATAAGTAATTTTACTTTTCATACTTAAACCTAAAAATACATTTTGATGATATTACTTCTGTACATAAGCACAGTTTTTATAAAGCACTTTTACCTATTATGGAGGGTTTTTAAATTGTTTTATTAGCACCTTTAAATAAGTAAAGGATCTGGATCTTCCTGCATTTAAGAGACATAAACTTTAGCTGGGTTCTGATATATGGCTTCATATCTGTTTGGTGTCTCATGTGACAAAGGCTGTTTTTAAATGTCTGTGTACAGGAAATCAAAACTTGCATTCAGTCAGCTGGTTGGGGCAAAGTGTGTTCTCTTCATGAAGCTGGATCTGAAGCTTGAAAATTGATTTCTTTGAAAGTATTTTTTGTTTTATAAAGTTACCATTACTGATGTAAAAAACATCAAGTCTTCATGTGCACACATTCTGTGACCCTGTCATATGTCATGACCAGATTAGAAATGTCAGCTATATTTCCACTGCAAATGTTTTTAATCATACCTAATCTCATGCTGTGTTTTGAGAGCTGTTATCAAACATGGTGCAATACAGCATTTAGATAAGCTCCCAAATTTTGATAGCTGCGATTTTGGTGTACCAAAGTCCATGACTTGTTAGATTATGTGACATTAGAGAATGAACTAACCACAGCGGCACTATTTTCAGTAACAGCTGTTATCATAACAAAGTATATTATGAGTTGTGATTAAAAATGTTTGTAAATGAGATGTATAGTTGGAAATCCTAACTGTGTCACAGAATTTGGTGCAACACCCTATTTTAAAGGCTTATAATGAAAAATAAAAGGTAACAGATTAAAGAGGTCCATTTTCTTTCAGTGTCCTTCTAAAAATGGTCTATCTATGGGGCCATTTTCACAGCAGACATTTATGATAGGAAAAGCACTGGTGTTATTTATATCATTAACAATGACTGTCATTTTTGAAGTGTCCTACTAAGTCATGACAGTGTGCGAGCATGCACAATGCTAGGGCCCTGAAACGGAAGCAGTTAATCATATTCAGCTGTCATTCATTTTATTATTTACATCTGGGGTTTTCCTACTGTGACAATAGTAAAAGACCATCTCAGTAACAGAAACAAACTACTAACGTTTATTGAAGCAACAGAAATGATTCAATACTCAGTATTTTCTGAAAACATAACTTTTATTATATATCACAAAACATCGGAACATTGCTTTTCAAATGGCTCTTACACAATCCAGTACCACAGTCCTGCAACACTTAGTTCTTTTATACACAATGCTTCAATTTGTAGGTTAACTTAATGGTTATGTTTAATGCTATAATTTGCTTTTAATTTATTGTACAAGTCATGTTGTAATTATTTTGTATAAACAAAGGGAGCTGAGAAAAATCCCATGTGGCCTTTGAGAACATGCTTGCCTGCTTTAAGTGAGATAAAAATATCCAAGCATTATCAATAAATGACCAATTTTTAAAGTTTTTTTTCTGCTTCCAGCAGTCTGACCAGGACCTCCTAATGGGACTCCCAGAAATGGTGAGTTTTTCTTACTGTTATCATATTTATGACGATTATTAATATGTGAAGTCTTCACCATTCTGTCAGATCTAATAGATCACTGCAGTGATTTATATTCCCATGCATATGGAGGGATCGTCGTGCTTCCAGATGAGGCCTCCCACTGATGCCTCTGAGAGCTTTCAAACACTTGCCCACCCACTGACTGGCATGCGCTCCTCTAAAGTTGCCCACACTGATTTGTAATTGTGTTTGTGATGTAGCTGGAGCTGCAGGCCAGCTATGACGAGGTGGTGCAGGAGCTGCGTGGGCTGGAGGTCGAGCGAGAGGCTCTGTTGTTCCAGGTGGACGTCCTGCAGGACACGCTGGAGGGTGTCGAGGAGCTGCTGGCTGAGGCCCAGAGGGAAGCTGGACACGCTAGTATGGTACGTTGAGGCCTCACCAACACTAAAACACCACTTAAATTCTTTTGACAATTTACTTCAGCGACATAAAGACATCTTTAGTCTTCATCCTCTCTAGTTATAGGTTTGTTTTCGTTCCTTGTTGTAACAAAGTTGACACTGACAAGCTGTTTTCCTCTGTGTTTGTAGGAGCTGGAACGAGAGAGGGAGGCCAAGAAGAAACTGGAGATCATGGTGCACTCTCTGATGCAAGAGGTGGAGAGATTAAGAGAGGTAATGTGAAAATTAACATCACACAATATTAGAGAGACATAAGGTTTTTGAATTAATGTATGGCGACGTAAAGTCTTATGGCACCTGTTATGTAACAGTTTGTCAGGAGCACAGTCTCTTCTTGTTCAATGTGAATACTGGAGATGGTGCATGCTTTGTTTTTATCCTGGATATCTAAGTTAGTCCTCACATTCTCTCCTGATTTATACTAATTAGTAACTATATTATTAGCTATGGCAGTACCCCATGTACTGTAATGTTGTACTCAGTTTCTCATTGTGTCTTTTCACTGGAAAAAGTCACAGAGTAAATTTGAGCATAAATGAGATATTAATATGATGGCTCCTTCCTAACTTCTAACCACCATTAGACACCTGAAAAGTTATGTGACTGCATCTTGACAGACAGACAGATACACACACACGCCAAGTACTTAAAATGGCTTCTGTGTTGGTTCCCTCTGCAATTGGAGCCACCAGGACCACATTGTACATTGATGACACACACAGACTCACAAGGTGAAAACAACACCACCCATTGCGAATTTGTTGCGACTGATTATAACAAAGCAGCAAATGCAACTATGTTTGCTTGTACTTTAAATACACATAATTTACCTACGGACAATTATTTTCTCTTTGCAGGAGAGGAATAAGGAACCATCTGCTCCAACAAACACACATGGAAGTGTGGACGAGGCAACGAGACAAGGAAACCAAATGAAAAATGATGCAGAGGGACTGATGAAAGACTCCTCGCTGTGTGACCCTCAGAGCAGTGAAAGCAGAGGCAAAGAGGAGGAGGGACAGAGTGAAGGGGCAGAGGATGAAGAAGGCGTCATGACGAAGCTGCGGAAGATGGTCAATCGGCCCTTGAGCCACATGCCCTCTCTTGCAATAGACAACCCATTCCAGGAAGACGGCATCCTGCAGAGGCCTTGCGAAAACGGTGTCCAGGACGGACGAGACGACTCAGACAGCATAAGTGCCTATGAGGATGCATCAGCTGAGACTCCAGAGCACGAAAGGATGTTCCCAGGTGAAGTGGACAGTTTGGAGCTGCCTCATGATTCAGAGAAAACTTCTAACGACCGCCCCACCAATCACATGGAGACCCAAGACCCCAAGAACCCTGATGCTTGTGTCGTGTCTTAATCTGTTTTCTGGGCAAAAGGTCAGATATTATTGATCATTGATCATTTGATGTAATTCAAGCGCTCTTTGGTTTCGAAGTTTACCTACATCTGATATTTATGTTCGGCCAACGGTAACATTCATAGTTATAACTAGAGCTACAAGAAGTAGTTGATTGCAAGAAATTAATCTGCTACTCTTTTGACAATTGATTAATGGTTTTAGTGATGCGTCAAAAACATGCCAAACGATCGCTGGTTTTAGCTTCTTTAATGAGAGGATTTGCTGCTTTTCTTTGTCATAAATATATAGTCAAAGAAATATATTTGGGATTTGAACCGCTCGTGGGAATTTGAAGACGTGACTTTAGGCTCTGGGAAATTGTAATGATAATTTTTCACTATTTTGGACATTTTATAACTAAACGATTAATCTGTAGCTTAATTGATAATGAAAATAATGGTTAGTTGCAGCCCTAGTTGTAATACACTGTAATAGGATTGTAAGTTTCAGTTTTAAATTCACAACAAAAAAACTCAGGATCCAGGTGGTTTACTAGCCTGAATTCCACTAATGACTACTTAATATTATTTGCCAATAATTTCTTTTTAATATCTGTCTTAACTTCTTTTTTAAAAAAAATCCGTGGCTAGACATGGAAAATAGTCCATGCTGCTTCGACCGTTTACCTCTTTTAATCTTTTAATAAGGTTTGTTTGTATACTAACAGCTGCGAGGACACACATCAGGATTTACCTGTAGACAAAACACAGTGAGCTCCACAAGTATCTGGACTGTTGATGTTTTGGCTCCAGACACGTTGAAGAGTTGGGAATTTAGAGAGGCAGTCCGAACATTTTAGACACTCCCAGCTGTTATCTGAATTTAAAGATATTTGATGTGGCTGTCCTCAGCTCTCGAGCTCACTGTACAGAAGGCTTAGGACGTGTTTGACATTGATCTTTGGAAGCTAAGATCAGATACAGGTGATCAAAGGCAGTTGTCTGAAAGGCCATGGGAAACAGAATTTTGAAGTAAGGGAAAATGCCATCTATTTGCTGCCTTGCTGATCTTTACAAAATGTATTTTTTTATCTTTCATATTCGTCCCTTTTCCTGTTTTTGTGTTGAATTTAGGGAAATTGATTTGGCTGCATTTGCACTTTTTAAAGTTCTTGTATTGTCGAATAAATTTGTTCGGTTACATTAGAAGCAACATTCCCTTAAAAGGACAGTTCACCCAGAAAACAAAAATACATATTTTTCCTCTTACCCGTAGTGCTGTTCATCAGTCTAGACTGTTTTGGTGTGAGATGCCGAGTGTTGGAGACATTGTAGAGATGTCTACCTTCCCTCAAATATAATAGAACCAAATAGCACTCGGCTTGTGGTGCACAAAGTGCCAAAAAAAACTGAAAAACTCAACAGCGATGTCTCTTTCCAGGAATCATGGCCCAGTTACTCAAAATAATCTACAGACCTTGTTGTGAGCAGTTTCATGTAGGAACTATTTTCTTTCTACCAGACTACACCAGTCAACCATATCACCACACAAAAGAAAGCATGCATCTACTGCTAGCTCACCTAGCACCACTGAGCTAGCTAATGTAATGCCATTGATGTTTACATCTTGTGCTGTCACAAGAACAAGAGGCATCCATGGGTCGATGCACGCTTACTTTGTGGTGATACAGCTGGCGGGTGAAGCTCCTAGTTGAAACTGCTCACAACACCAAAACAATCCAAACTGTTAAACAGCACTATAGGCAAGAGGAGAAGTATGTATTTTAGATTTTGGGGTGAACTGTCTTCACAACCAAACACGTCAGTGAGAAGTAATCAGCTGACCTGCTGCAGGCTGTATTCTCTCTGCCTGCATGGTGATACTGTACGTTTGCACAATTGCAGTGAAACTTGCTGAAATGAGTCTCTTTGGACGTCTTTGATTGCTGTAAACTCTTTGTATTTAATCGCAATTTTTTAATGTTTGTTTTTACAATGGTACATTTCTTTAATGCTTGAGGCAAGAATCGACCCTTTCACCTCATTTGTGATAGTTTGCATGAGCATCTAAGAATGTATTTCCAAATTGCACATGACTTGATCTGTGTCATTTATCAGTACTTTTGCACGCAGTACACATATATTAAATAATACTTTGATCTAAGGTATTTACTGCGACAATTGGTGTTTTGAAGGGATTTTAATTTTAGGTTGTTTTTTTTTTTTTGCATATAATGTATCATTCTGTCATTTCCTGTTTTTTTAAGGTGGGTCTCAAGTTAATAATTCCAGTTGATGAGGCAAATGTGACACTAACATTTTTTAAATGAAAATGACAATTTTGATATCTGATTCTGTTACACGGAAAAACAAAAGCGGAACAATATTAAAGCATTAATAAAAATGTAAAAATAGGTCGAATGTTAGCAGCAGCTGCACACAGCTGCTCATCATTTTGTGGGTTTAAGGCGGCGTGTTAATGTTTGTATTGTCTCATTTGTCTTTTCTATCACTTTCATCACACTGTCCTGTTTCAACATAATGCTGAGTCACATGCTAATACTTGATTATCCGTTGTGTTGGCTGCCATGATGCACGAGCAACTCATATCTTTTTTTATTCTTCACAAAATGAGCTGATAGGAGGTTACTGTTACTGTCGTGCTGTTACTGTAGTGCTGTGTGGTGACACTGTACTCAGTTCTTGAACAATCAGGTCATTTGCACCCAACGCTGGTGAGATGTTTTGACGTGAACATCCACAGTCATTGGTTGTTTATGCTGTCATCAACAATTGATTTTATTTTCCTGTTAGTTTTCTGTCAGGTCAAATGATTTGGTTTGTTGTAATGAACCAATAAAGGTACATAAGTCTAACTTCGAATGTTCAACTGATCGAACATCATGTTTAAACTTCATTTTATTTCACAAAGCAGTGACATTTCCACAACTCATCAAGTTATCAAATGTTTTTTGTGTTTCATTTACCACAATAATGCAAAAAATATGTTCTTAGTGTAATCTGTTTTATGGGGTAGATATTTTTGACTTGTCCTGAGCTTTGTATTAAATGTTCAGATGTAACGGTAAATTACATAGATTTATACTTGTAACAGAAAATACGTTCCAGACATATCAAAATAAAAAAAGTGAAATAATGCTGATGCTGATTAGTCATTTGTTCTTTACTTATATTTAAAATATGATAAAGGATAAAGGAATCACCATCACAAGCAGCTGTAAAACTTGGCATCTGTGACCAATGAAACCATAGGTGAAGTAACAGGTCTACTTTCCTAACATTAATGCCATAACATGCTTTTGTTAAACTTAAAGGCATAGATTTGGATCATTGTGGAGCAAAACATCAAAACAGTTTAGGCAATGCCTTCACAGAAACTAAATGGATGAAAATAAACACTGAAAATGGCATTTATAATAATTACAGAAATCAAATACGACTTCTCCGCTCTGCAAGATGGTTGGTAATCTGTTCCTGTGGAGCCTAAAATGCTATAACAGTATAACAGAGAAATCCACCAGAAATAGCACTGCCTTCTATGCACTCCTGCTGATACATGAAGAAACTTTTAAACTGTTTTCAAGTTTTTCATTTTGTTCCCTGAGGTATTTTGGCCTGACATGTTGTAACATTATTTGTCCAGCAGATGGCACATTAGATCATCCTTACATTTGCTTTTGTGTCCAGGAGTGAGCTCAGAGTTAATTAAAGTTACGTAAATGTTTGTTACTGTGATGAGTTTGATAAATGACACATATTTTACAAATCTACCTCTAATGTTGTCGTTGTTACCGCTATTTTAAATGTGTCCTTTCTGAATATATATTTTTAATAATGTGGTCTGTTATCATATAAAGTCTTTTCATTAGGACTGAAATTCTTCACAGGATTATCAAGTCAAGTCCATTTTATTCAGATAGCCCAGTATTACAACTCACAATTTGCCTTAGGGGACTTAACAATCTGTACAGCATATGACACCATCTGTCTTTAGCAAACAAGGAAAAACTTCACCAGAAAACCCTTTAAGCGGGAAAAAAATGGGAGAAACCTCAGGAGGAGCAACAGAGGAGGGATCCCTTTGCCCAGGACAGACAGACGTGTAATAGATGTCGTGTACAGAAGAGACCAATATAAAAATGTATAGACAATCCATGTGACTAAATGATACACATAATTTGAACATATATGAAAAAGATGGATACTGGTGGATGTCAGGCAGCTTCCAGGTATCACCAAACAGCTACAGACAGAGTCACACAACCTCTTGACCATGTAATCTGGAAAGAGGCAGCCCGGTCCCCAGAAGAAAGTGTTGAAACTGTGCATTTCTGCAAACCAGGAATTTGTCACATTTGTATTTTAACATATGTATAATATCAGTGTTTCTAATGGAAGGTAGTATATGAGCTGACTTTGTTGGAAGGTGGAGGGGATGGTGGATCATGTGTCCCCTAGGCACAACAGCTGGAAAGCTGCAGACCACTGCTGAAGACCAACAAACTAAAAAAGCAGTTGTTTTTTACAGAGACATAAACTGGTTCTCCAGTCGTGATTGTGACACCAACGCTATTTTTTTTTAGGCCCAAACACAATCATTTCCCTACCAAGTGGTTTTTGTTCCTAAACCTAACCACATGTTAACCACAGCACTGTTAAAACTTAAAGTTTCAATGTATCCACTACATAATAATGTGCAAATATATCTGTGGCTTATAGAAACATACAGTGCCAGCATTTCTTCTGCTGTTGGGTTAAAAGAGGACAGGCTACATGAACATACAAGAAGAAAAACTAAAGCACATCATTCACATGGACAGGAGAAAGAACAAGCACAGCGAGAGACGAAAGTAGATCCAGACATCTGGAATGAGGCACCAACAGCCTGGAGAGAAAAAGAGGTCCCAGGAGGGCCCATGGTCCAGCACAGAGAAGCCTGAGTTATAAAAAACAGAGAGGTAGGGAGGGAGAGAGAAAGACAGAGACTGAGAAAAAGACAGAGAGGCACACAGTAGTGTAAGTGGGACACAACCAACAAAAGGTTATTGAGAAGCAGTGGCCTTAAGTTAACATTATTCTTGTCAGCAGGACTACTATGCTTAAATTATATTTTGAGACTGAGACCAACCCATCGTCATGTGATGAAAGGGTAAGGAATTAATTTAAAGTTCAGGCAAAGGATGAGTTTTGGGTTTGGATTTAAAGGTCTCAACAGAATCAGACTGTCTGACGCTCATAGGGAGGTTATTCTAGGAGTATTCTGCTGACTTCTTTTTAACTCTGGGGACACACAGGTGCCCTGTATTCTGACAGCGCAGAGTCATTTAAGGAGATAAGATAGGTAGGAAGGAGAGCACCTATTGATTTAGGTCATCAAAAGCACCTTAAAGGCAGATCTGACATGGGTAGGGAGCAAATAAAGGAAAGCTAAAACTGATATATGGTCAGATTTTCTAGTTTTATTTAAAATTCTTGCTCCAGCACCCTGAACCATTTGAAGACTTCTAAAAGATGTGGCCGGCTTGACAACAAAACATTACAATATTCCACTCTGAATGATACAAAGGTGTGAATTAGGATCTCTGCATCAGCCATGCATGAAATGACCTGATATTAGCCATGCTGCATTGGTGAAATAAGGCGATCTTAATGATGTCTTTAATGTGCTGGTCAAAACAAGGGTTGAATCAAATGTGACAACACGATTCTTAGCTGTTGAGCTTTGGGCTATGACACAGTTGCTTAGAGTTACTTGATAAAACTGGTGTCTATGTCGAGCAGGGACAATGTTTTTCAGTTTTATCTGAATTAAGGAGCAAGAAATTATTTGATATCCAGTCTTTCACAGCAGGCAAGCAGGCCTCTAATTTTAAAGTCTGGGAATGATCATCTGCCTTACAGGCACATACAGCTGAGTATCATCGGTGTAAAAGGGTAAATTAATTCCATGACTGTGTATATATTGGCAAACAGGGAAAAGAGCAGAGGGCCAAGAACGGAGCCCTGAGGTACTCCATATTTCACATCAGAAAAATCTTACATCAGGTAAGATTGTTACCACACAAGAGCCAGGCCAGAGGCACCACATTTGTTTTCCAGTCTGTCAAGACGTATATAGTAATTAATTAATAGTGTCAGAAGCTTCACTGAGATCCAGCAGTAAAAAGCACCAAGCTGGAATCTGACTCCATAATAAAAAAATAATTTCTGAATTTAGTTGGTAAATCAGTAATGAATGTGAGGTATTGTTATGGCTAAAATATGCTATTTCATTAAATGTAAGTCATGCCACGAAACAAACAGCAAAATAAGCAGTATAGTTTATATTTTTTTTCATTCTGAGAGTTCAAATAATATTATCACAAACAATTAATTATACAGTGTTGATTGAACAACATCCACACAGTTTATAAAAGAATCAAGTATTCAAAGATTCATACAGTGATCTGGAGCAAATGTATGAATTACAATAAAATCAGACCACAAAAAGACACATTATTAACATTTACTCCCAAATCAGGTTAAGCTAGAGAGGAAAGTTAATGTCAAATACAGAAATCCATCTGATCAAAACATCCCCTTTTCTTTCTTCAGGTTCAGTTGTTTCCATCGCGGCATGCTGGCAAAGTCGTCTTTGGTGATCCCAAATACATCGTAGAAGTCAGAGTCAGACAGGTGTTTCTGAAAAACAGTTCCCAAATTGTAGTTAGAGAATGCATCACTATAGCAGCAAAGCATCATGGTTACAATTTACAACAAGGAGCACAAAATGTTGAGTGGTTGAACAATGATTGTAGAGGGAACAAATCAGGCTTAGAATAGGTAGCTCCCAAATAATAATAAATGAATCAAACATGGCACATAATGGTACTAACTTTTGAGAAAATTAATACTAAAGCTTTGTTTTACTTGTCAATAATTTCCAAGTTATTTTATTTGGGAGTTTCTTAAAAAGAAAAAGGCTATATAATTTCATACTAATTTTAGAATAGAGGCAGCTTGTAATTCAACATTTGTGAATATATAATAAAAGAATAATTAACTAATCTTTGGATTTAAATTGAGCCTTTCTTTTAAGGAAATCCCTCTTTTTCTTGTATAAAGCTATAAAAGAAAGCGAGGA
>JAPZEB010000012.1:23172823-23183150 GCA_029783705.1 Chaetodon striatus | reverse complement strand
AAGCTATAAAAGAAAGCCAGTAAAAAGAGATGACTGGTTGCTCTGTGTGTGTTGGGTGCTCCTGGAAAACAGAGAAAAAAGAAGGATAAACAAGAAGGCCAATCAGGCACTTTAAAATATATATAAAAATGTAATCAAAGAAAGAAATATTTTAAAAAAAAAATCTCATCTCATGGTATTTTGTGTTTTTATCATTTTCAATTTATTTATCCTGCCATGGGATAATCTGGGTCTTGTGACCGCCTCCCATTGGCTGTTGCTATCGGTGAGTCCACACTGTTGCTGTCTGTTTTTAAAAGCCTTGATGAACACCTACTGGTGGAAACATGTTGGCTTTTTTTAATGATTTAGCCACAACGAGAAAGTTTGTTGCTAGGATCTTAAGTTCCACTTTGGGTAATTTAATGTAGCATTTGGGATCACAAACTTTAATTCACTGGCTGTTTGTCAATACGTACATGAAATGTAAAGTGTATATATTCCTATAAAGCCTATATCAAACAAAAATCCTGCTGTTAAAACAAATGTCGAACACTGCAGCTGTTTTGCTTCATATAATTACATCTAGCTGTCACTTAAGGTTTTAATTCTGCCATGACTGGTTGGATTATGCAGAAAATACATGAGAACTGTCCCAGGGGGCAAAGGGCACAAACATGATGGCTGAACTTAAACTTCATCACAACATGTTAAGCACTCACTCCCCTCACACATACACACACTCACACATTCACCTCTTTCTTGGTTGGGTCAACACCTTCAGGCAGTTCGCTGGCGAGTTTGTTGACCAAGTCGTCAGGTGGGAAAGACTGAAAGTTTTTCTCAGGTTCAACACAGTTCTGCTCCTAGAAAGTCACATTAAGGTTCAGGTTAAGAATATTGATCTTTGTATCTTCATTATTATATCACTTCCTGTTGTGACATAGAACCAGCTCTTAAAACACATTTTTGGTCAGACAATGGCAGAGAGAATACTTTGATGATGAAGTTTTTTACTCCTATCGCTGACTTTTTGTCATAACTCTTATCCATATTCAAGATCGGCTAAACATGTTGAACCATCTTTAGTTCTTCCATATTACTGAAATGTCCTTAGCATTCCTCTTAAGAAATACTAAACTGATAATGCTTTAGGTAAGACTGAATGTTTGCAGCTTTGAAGTAACTATTCCTGAATGTTCCTCTATATTTGAGTGGAATCTAATCATAACACGGCCTAACACAGAAACTTGATTGTAATGTGCATGAATAAAAGTGGAAACATTTTGGGAACCATTGTATCAGTCAAATAAGTATTTATGTTGCAAAAAAGTTTAAAAAAATAAATAAGACTTTACATACAACTGTAACATGAACAGGCAACGCTTCATCTCCCAGCTCCTTCTTTAACTCCTCATAGCTCTTTCCTCCCTAGAAGAAAGAAATGTTTGCGTTTTCTTAATTGTCAGTACATGTACATGTTGATCTACATTTCAATTCAAAAACACTCACACTCCATTTGGAGGGGTCCCATGCTGCGAACCACCCAGTGAAGGTTGGTGGCTCAAATCCTTGCTTGATCAAGATGATGAGGGTGTCTGGATCTCTGGCACCTGGGTGGGTGCGCAGGTACTCTTGGCTGGTGACCACAGCTTCTTTACGCTCTACCTCATTGGCCTCTTTACCAATCCAGAGAAACACCTGAGACCAGAGACAAGAAAAGGAACATTTAAGGTATCATGGCACAAAAAAGGCTGCGCATAAATTTAGGTAGGTGGTGTAATCACCTTCAGCTCTGAAATTTATAGTGTCTCTTCATACCTGGTCCCATGTGTCCAGCAGCATGACATCATCCTCATTGAGATCGTCCTGCGTGAACTGAGTCACCTCAGTCACGATAAAACGGCCCGTCTTGTTGGAGCATTCAAACAGGCGCGGCTGGTGGTCTGGAACTGTCTGCTGTAATCTGTTATCAACAACATGTTAGATGCAAAATAGAGGAAAACCCATTTGAAGCCTATTTTTACATAACAGTGTTCTATTTGTGTCATCATCACCTCTTGTCACTCGCATAGGGAGCTTTCCCTCCGAGCAGCTCCCAGAATTCAATGGGCTCCTGACCCTCAGCCACAAGCTCCTCAGAGCCTGGATGTGATTTCTGGCCAATCACGGAGCTCACCTCCTTTGCCATGGCTCTCTCATCTCCACTTGATCCCTGGTAATGCAAAGTCAGTTACTCTGATACAGTTCACTATGTGGCCAAAAATATGTGGACACCCAAACATTACACCCCATATGTGATTGTAGAACATATGAGTGTGAACGTGCTGCTTTAAGAGTCTCCATTATTCCGTGAAGACTTTCCAAGAGGTCTCCGAGCCAGGCTGCAGGGAATTGCCTCAGCCAAAAAAATGTTAGTGAGGTCAGACCTAGATGTTGGGAGATAAGGCCCGGCTTGCACTCTGTGTCCAGTTCCAGCCATGGCTTTGTGCACAAGGGCCCTCTCCAAGCTGTTGCCACAACATTGGATCCAAAGTGTTGTCTAAAGTATGCATTACGATTTCACTTCATGGTTACTAAGAGGCATAGTCCAAAACATGAAAATAAAAGTATACAAATGTTTCTGGATGTAGACTTCTGTGTATTTTTAGCCATATAGTGTCACAACAGATGCCATAAAGGTATCATATTGTGTCATACTGTCACCCTGCTGCTGCAGTTACGTGAACTATCAGTTTCTCCATCTTATTTTAACACCACCTTTCTTTACCTTTCCACACCACAGGTAGATTCCTGATTGGCACTTTAGTAGAAACACATCATTGGAGTTTAGAGAGGTGGACAGCGCAGGAACCTCAATGGCTTTTGTGTTGGATGGGTCAGAACCGTGGACCTGGAACAACCTTATCGGTGGCTCTGGGTCAGAGGACTCTCTTCTAGATGTGCCCCCCTGACAGAAAAAAGAGAAATATTCTCTACTGTTATAAAAACTGTATACACTAAAATGTGCCCAAATGTATGATTATGAATGCAGTCGTACCTCAAAGATGACCATTTTACCCTTGAACATCGCCATAAAGTGTCTTGGTTCTTTGCCCATGGTCATTCTCACTTGAACTGGCTCTCCCCCGTACTTCTGATCCAACTCCACAGCCTGAAATGCTGAGGCTGCCACCTCATCCTGCGTCGCGTGACGCCCCTGAAACACAGTGAAGGATAGACTTTCTTGTAAACAACTGATCATGAATTATAATTATTATGCAAGACACTGGGTTTTAAATTGAATCCTCACCTGCCATATATAGAGCAGGTAACACATCTTGTTGTTAACCAGGTAAGTGTAGAGGATCAGGTAGCAGTCTCCTCCATAGAAGTATCCGTACCATTGAGGGTCCACAGGGACGAGCTCCAGATTCTCAATTCTCCACACCTGGGCACATCGAAAAGGTACATTTACACTATATCACAATTGGCAGAAAAATGCAGTGGCTTTAAGTGCTGAAATTTGCAGGTAAAGTTCCCCTTCAAGGGTTAAATTGCTCATTACACATGTAAAAGAAAAATGTTGGTAAGACATACCAAGCACAGTACTGATTGTTCAGATTAACCCAGAACTGTGGGACCCTATTTATCTTTTTAACAGGAGACACTTGTAAAATTAGTCATAAAATTAGTCATGGCTGTAGTCTATTTAGCTTCAGTTTCAGGGTCCTGGTATCATGCATGCTGGCTCACTGTCACTCTCACATTAGCCTACTAGCTAATGGCATGACTAAATAGTACAGAGCCATTAATGTTATTAGTAATACCTGCTGCTTTTCCTGCTACAAGGCAAAATGTCAGCTGTGAAAAAGGCACCTTGAGTGGTATATATTACCAAATGAAGTTGTATTTGATCATAGTAACGCATTTATTATTGTATTTATGCATTTTATTATTCTTGAACACCTCTCTGTTTGTACATTCCTGATTGAAATGTGGGCCTACTCTATGAAAGAGTGGGGTATTAAAGGTGGGTGTGAGAGCGTGGAGGAATAAATGAATAGTGTATGAGAGAGCGAGGTGTGAGTGAAAACGTACGAGGAGTGTTTTATAATGCAGCTTTGTTTGTCCCCTTTACTGCTCCTGTGCTTAGCTGCACTTTGAGCTGAGTGTCAATGATAGAATACTAACACAATAGTGTTAGCCTAATAATATAGCTGCAGTTATCATGTTAAAGTTATTTTACATGAAATATAGTATATTGGCATGCTAACATTAGCAGTTACCATAGTAACATACTTAGATTTATTATTATAGTGTAACATTCTTACATCAAACATGTTAGCACGTTGACATTAGTGTATTAGCACAGTTTGTTAGCACTGACCTCAATATACTGCTGAGGCTGACACTATCCAGTACAGGGGTGTAAATAAAGACAGCGCAAGCAGTGTGGTTGCACTGGGGCCTGTGGGTGGGGTGACCCATGGAGAGGGTGGGCCCTCCAATAATGTGGTGTGTGCAGAACAGTAAGTGATTCATACTGGAAACACGCCTGTGCTCAAAAAAGAACTTACAGTAAAGAGAAAATGGTGCCATTTGCTATATATGCCCCGATGAGGCAAATCCATCTCCATCATGGTTTTCATTTTGTTTGGTAAGACAGTCAGTAGCAATCTACGACAAAATTATACACCAATTCTACATAAACTATAAATACCATAAACTATATAAAGTATTAAATTAATGAATCGTTTCATATTTTGGTATTTTTGTAATATACAGATATGATGATTGCTAGATAATATACTGTGTTGATATGGTCCACTGTCTCTATTTGATAATGTGACGAGACGATATGATATACGATAGATAGCTTCTGCTTCATAACTAGTAACTTGCATTTACAGGGGCCTGTACTAACTGCCTCATGCCACTGATTCAGTCATTAGTTTTTTTTTATAAAGTTCCCACAGTAGATGATAGACTGATCCCCCTCACGGTACATACAGATTAAATTGTCACAGATACCTCCACTTGACCTGAGCCATTGTCCACCATTCTCTCCTGTGCAGCGACCTCTGGCATCACATGCATCAGAGAGGCATCAAACTTTTCCTGTGTGACATGAGCTGAAACAACATATGGTCACAAAACAAAACCAGTTGATTTCTTTCTTTGTTTATCAGAAGCATTAGTCTGTGCTTGTTGTGTTTCTGTGAATTTAAGAACACACATACCCACTTTCCCTCTTGTATGCACTTTGCCCAGACCTTGAGTCTGGTTCTTTACAGTCCACCTCTGGAACAGCTGCTTGAAGAGAGCTGACTCTGCCCCGTCGTTTACTGTCTCCACATTTGTAGTGATCGGGTAGTTTTTTGCTTTGATGAACTCCTATAACAGCCAATCAAACAAAAACATGGCAAATACACTCAGGTGGAATTCATTGCAGGGCTGATGTATTAGGCTGCATTACTTTTAGCTGAGAGTACCTAATAACCTGGGTGTAAATATGTATGCAAGAGCAATCAAACACAAGCTGAGGATACACATAAAGGTCTGATGTAGAGTCACTCACCAAAGCTCTGGCCATAGCAGCCTGTCTCTCAGCTTTGTTTGCTTTCTTCCCCTTCCATACAAAGATCTTCGTCCCTCCCTGATCCAGGAAGTAGCAGTCCTAAACAGATCATTACATTAGATTTACAAGATGAAATCAGTAAATAAACTATTTGTTCAAGTTGTTTGAGTCTAAACAGCAGTGTCAAGAGTTCAAAACCTTTAGCTGTTCAGGGAAATGTCACACTAGATAGACAGCTATATCTTACAGTGCCTTGGCCATAATAACATATGCATTCTTTATGTAGTCAATATTGCACCAACTCACTTCATGGTTCAGGAGATCCTGAGTCAATGGTCTGGTAGCAACTTCTGCGACCTTCATCTGACCATCAGCATCTGACACACTGAAATAAAGGCACAAATAAATAAGAGGTGACAAACAACACTTTACCTGGACATAAACTACATGAAAATGTCATGACCGGGGAGCAGCTCACTGGTAAAGTGTGAGTTTTGCCTTCTGTTCCTGGTCAGCAGTTTCATCTGGAGGTCCATCCATCAGAGCAAAGCTTCGTTCTCCAAGAACACTATTGAGGGTCTCCATGCTCTGGGGAGAGTTGCTCTCTGCGTCACCCTCGATCACTCGGATCTCTGCCCGACCTCCTCTCTCTCTGTCTCTGATGTCTTTGGCCAACAACATGCCCTGAGGAGCAGAAGTACAACACTGACAAACTACACCATCCAGAAATCTCCTACTTCAAGCTAGAAAACTGAGCATGCACAATAAATTCAAGGCGTCATCAATGTTGTGAAAACCTCATTGCTGTACAGTGTTCCCTCATACATTTTTCATTAGCTAATTCGACAAAGACATATGTGCTGTTTTTAATCCCTAATTAAAACTGTTTGGATTAGCACACAGGCATCTAGTCAGAGCAGAGCAAAGAAGCAGATATTAAAGGTGAACTTAACCGATTTTACACATGAAGTTCAGTTTCCTCGTCATAAGTACCCTATTCAGCCTGAAAAAAGACTGATGATGTCATCCGGTTCATCTCAGTTTGGGCTTCAGACCCTAAAATTCTAACAGAAAGTTTGTGTTGTGTGTAGTGAAAGATGTCTGCTTACCAGCCAGGGGTGTAGGATCCACTGTTTGTGGAGCCATACAGGAGACTATATACAGGAAACCCCATTTTCTGTCATATATAACAATAATGGATGTTCAAATCAAACGTGGCCAAAGTTTCAGATAATGAAGTAAACTTATGTAAAACTAATCCCTGCAAGCAGAGAATTCAGGCTTCAGACTGTTCTGAATACTCTGTTTCCACTGTTTCCTTCTACTTTGGCTACAAGTCATCAGCTTGTGTTGAATTCCTTTACTTGGTTGTCAGCTCCAGGCACGGCTACTGCAAGTGTATACATTACATAGCCTCCAATGCAACATAAAACTACATGCTAATGTCAGGGAAAACATGTAATCTTAGTCGTTTCTGGATCATATTCCTGCTGAACATGTCTGATTATGTTTAGAAGCTTTTATTGGTGATTTTTCATGGTAAAAAAAAGTTGCTATTCTCTATAACAGTCATTCAACTGCAGTGAAGGTGCAAAAACCCTGACCAATCAGAGCTCACTGGGCCTTTTTTTAGGAGAGGTGCTGAAAGAGACGGGCCTTAAAACCGAGCATCTTCAACAGAGGGTGAATACAGGTCTTCCAGCACAGACGGCATGAGGAAAAGTGATTTTTGAACATTAAAGTACATGAACATCTTCTAACAGAAACCCAAAATACAAGTATGAGCCTAAAAATGAGCATATTAAGTCCTCTTTAAAGTCAGTATATCTTAGCCTTGCCTCAGCTTTAACCATTCTCTTATGAGCTCTTTTAGTTTCTCAGCTCCAAAGGAAGAGAGAAGAAAGAAGTTTTTATACATGAAGTAATATCTAGTACTAGTTTTATCTATGTGGACTTCCAATGTTGGTTTGTGAGAAATCCCATTATTATGACAGGACATGCAACTTAGATGAACATGTAACCTAACTAATGGCTAAATATATCTGAAAGAACTTAAATGTGGGGGAGACAAAATGATGTTAATCCTAGAATATGAAGAGCATAACCTGAAAGTTTCCTCCCTCACTTCTGCTATTGCATAGTTTTGGACTGTGTGCAGTGGGATAGTGAATCATTCAGAGCCTCCAGCCTCTTTGCAGGAAGAAGGAAATGAGCTTCGACTGCACACTCCCACAGCTTTCCATAGAGGTGTAATGATGATATTTAGATGGGGTGAGGGCAGCACAGAAAGCAGTCAGTCAGACTTGTTGCAGGGTCTGCACCTCAAATGTTGTTCATTTTATTTTCACATGATCATAACACATCTTTGTGTTAGAAAATGTAAATCGTAAACCAGGTTAAGTTACTGTTGTGTTATTATTGTGCACTAGGAAATAAAGTTGCAAATGATTCACTGGTAAGCTGATTTCCTGTAATCTTATATGGAATATCTTGCATTATTGAAAAAGAAATTGAGCGTGAAATAATGTGAAGTACACGTTTTTTTTTTCTAGTTTTCCACAGTATGTTTATGTGTTTCCATTTTTCTGCACCCAACAATATAAACCTCACAATCTTACTTTAAGCTTTTCCTGTTTGTTGCACTTCGGTCCGTTCCACTGAACAATGGTCTTGCCAATGTCCAACAAAAACACATCTCCAAGGTTGAAGCTCTGCCAGCTCATCTCCACCTGAAACAAATTAGAGCACTCCTTCTAGATGACATCTTCTGTGCCATAATGTTACATAACCACTGTGAAGCGTGGCCCACCTCAGTTGCAATCACTCTTTTCCTCCCTTTGACATGAAGCAGCCTCTTAACGTCATAGGTGTTGGTTTCAGTGTGCCTCATTCCTGATGCAACTCCGCCTTTCTTATAGCTACACAAGACAGAATGATGATTTCCATGGTTTCTTTAACTGTCTATAAAATGATGGCCATGACATTTTCACTCACATTATGCCTTGTTTGAAGTAGCCCCTGAAGGCATCAGACTCGTGGTTCTGAACCTCGCGGTGCTGGACCGGAGTGGAACCCAAAAATTCATCGAGCTGTATGGTGTAAACAGCAGCTGCACCCTGTTCGTCCTGAGTGGACTGTGAGCCGATCCAGTAGTGGATATCATAACAGAGAGAGCTGCTCACCTTCTGAGTCTGTGGAGAAATACAGGAGTGAAGAAACAGTGTGCATAGACCAGGATGATATCTGATGTTCTACAAGACAAAAGCATTTTGTCACCACTTCATTTTACAGTCTTCAAACACAACAGATCCAAACAAACAAACAAGCAGCCATGGCACCCAAAACCACCATTAGTCACCTTCCCAGACTTACAGACAGAAGTATGTAGCAGTCGCCCTCATAAAAGTTTCCATAAGATTTCTCAGGGATTTGGACCAGCTCCATTTTCTGTTGCACAGAGAGAACAAGGCGTCCAAAAAAAAGGTCTACATTTCTGATCTAAAAACCAGTATTCCTCAATCTCAGTTTTTTCCCCCACATCATAACTGCTGTTTTAGTCATTTACTTTTGGAGTCCCAGACCTTTTTTTCTCTTTTCAAACTGAACAGCTGATTTTGAATAACTTGAGTCCACAGTCACAATTGCAGCAACTACTGTAAAATCAAATTACCTCAATTCTCCAGATTATAATCCCAGGACTGTGAGTTACTGCTCTGAATGTGTACTCCATGTTGCTCAGATGCTCTCAGTTTCAGTGGTACTTTATATTCTTTTTCTGGAAGGAAATCAAAATGAAATCACAGTTTTTTGGTACATTAGATAGAGTTTCCTTCAGTACAGACCTACAACAACACAAACATTATTCTACAGTTTTCCTCTTCAGTCTCTTTTCTCCTCTTTAACCGCACAAAATAAGATTTGTAACAAACCCACAGCAAGCTAATATGATAAAATCTCCTAATTATTGTATTATCCATCAGAACATACCTGGTATTCTTGTTTGAAGCTTCCCTGCAGGCTTGTATGATGTGCAAACAGCTGATTTGCTATCTGATAACAAGAGGCCCTCACTCCTCTTCCCTTCACTGCCCCTAAAACATTTGCCTGTGTTTGCATGTTTTGGACCTCTCACGGTGTTCTGCCCAATCACTGAAGAAGACACACAATCCTGTAGGCAAATGTGCTGGAAAAAAAAGGATTGACTCATATTCAAATGCACAAACACACACAGTAACACTAATCAGCGCCATCTTGTCCATTCATTTACAGCCCACTCGGCCCCTTACCACCACATTCACCCCATATATGGATGTATCCACAGCTATGGGAAGAAAGTCTGTCTATAAATAACAACTTTGTGTTAATGAGCTTCACATGAATGGTATATTACAGTTACTTACAAGCATAAAGATAACAATGATTTAGTGCTTGAATTATTATTAGTAGGCCTAGTGGTATCGGCAGTAATAGCCAATAGCATTATATTAGTGCTTGTATATCCACTTTGCATGCAATGAATATAATGGTGATCACGTAGGCTAAACTTTTCCGCATACACACTAAAGCAGATGAGGTCAAGCCTGGTTGCACTGCTGGCACACCTTAGTGAGACAAGTTTGTTTATGGACAAAGGTGAGCACAAAAGCGTAGACCTGTCCAGGCTGATGTCTCCACCTGACAGGGTCTGAACACTGCTCCTGGGCCCTCACATTTAGGGCTGCAACTAACGATTATTTTCATTGTCGACTAATCTGTTGATTATTTCTTCGATTAGTCGACTAGTCATTT
>JAPZEB010000012.1:23152023-23165266 GCA_029783705.1 Chaetodon striatus | reverse complement strand
ACAGCAGCATGTGGCTACATCAGCTGGGAACCCTGTTTCGTTTTTAACTTTCTCAGCTCAGGGGAAGGTATCAAGTTTTTTTATGACAAAAGGCTCAAGTCCAGGTGAAGTCACGAGTCAGTGATGTTAAAGTCCAGGTCAAGTTGCAAGTCTTTTTTTTATTTTGTCAAATCTAAAGTCATCAAATTTGTGATTAGAGTCTGACTCAAGTTCAAGTCATGTGACTTGAGTTCACACCTCTGATTTACAGTCACTGTAAAACTAATATGTGTTCCTCACATTACTTAAGCACAAACAGATAAGATGGACACAAGCCTGTTGTTTCAGACATAACCCATCTTTGTCACCTTATTTTAAAACAGGATCGGATCTCTCTGTGGCATGAACAGACCGCCCGTTACGCCTCCGAGCTGCGGGAGCTAAAGCAACAGATGGTTTCCCAGCTGGAGAACCTAGATAAAGAGAAAGAGATACTGAGGATGAGTCTGGATGGTGTGGGGACGAGGGTGGACCGGGTTGAGCGTGAGCTGGACTACCTGGAGACTCAGAACGGAGCTCAGCCGTGTGTGGACGTGGACGACAAGCTCATAGAGCAGCAAGTGACGCAGGTAGAGGAGAAGCAGAAAGCCAAGTATTAAAAACTATCAGGTGAGATGCACTTGGACAACAAGACAACATGTTTATCAGAATAAACAGTGATTAAACCTGAGAATACTTAACATACTTAGTGCAGGAGACTTAAGTTACAAACATGAGGACCTGACTTGGATTCGCCCTTAAGGACTTGACTTGACCCTGTCCCAAATGACTTAAACAAATGGTTTAACATTTGGGGAAATGGGCCTATTCGCTGTCTTGATGACAGTCAAATGAGAAGACTGATGCCACTCTCGTGTGCACTGAAAGGCTGGTATTAGCAGCAGGTTAGCTTAGCGTAGCATAAAGACTGGAAACAGAGAGAAACAGCTAGCCTGGCTCCCTCCAAAGGTAACAAAATGGTTTTAGGTGCTGGACTATTGTTAGCTGGCGGCAGTGACCAGGAGTCTCCACTGGGTGTTTGGCACCGTTGGCGCTAAGCTAACTGTCTCCTGCATGTCAGTGAACAGAAGTGGCATTGATCTTCTTTTCTAACTCTGGATAAGACCCATCATGTAAAGTCTGTTGCTCTCTTGTTTTCAGACTGCAGCGACATGATCTCCAGCATAAAAGCCATGAAGATCTTGAAGCGAGTTGGAGGGCCAAAGGGCACATGGACCAAAGACACCAGCAGGAGCTCTGGGAAGATCTACATTTTTAATGGGACAGATGAAGACACCATCTATGAGTTTGCATCTGTGCAGGACTTCTCCCGCTCACTGGGCCTGTCTCTGGCCAAGAACCTGAAGCTGCCGTCTGCCTGGAGGGGGACTGGACACGTTGTCTTCAACAATCACGCTTATTATATAAGTCAGGCTGATGAGATAATGGTGGTTAAATATGACATTAAGAACAACTCTGTGAAAGACAGCGCAGTGTTCCCAGTGCAGGACCATGTACCAGTGTACAGCCTGACCCCTGAGACAGTGATGGACCTGGCTGTGGACGAGGAAGGCCTGTGGGCCATTTATGCCACACGGCAGAACGAGAGGTACATCTCTCTGGCAAAAATGGACGCCAACTCACTGGACATCGAGCAAATGTGGGACACAAACTGTCCGAGAGAGAACGCAGAGGCAGCTTTTGTCATCTGTGGTACTCTGTATGTCGTGTACAACACCAAGCAGCCTGGTCGCTCACGTGTCCAGTGTGTGTTTGATGTCAATGGAATGGTGACCAATGAAGATGCACCATTAGTTTACTTTCCAAAGCGTTATGGAGCCCACTCCAGTCTGAAGTACAACCCACACGAGCAGCTGCTGTATGCCTGGGATGATGGCTACCAGATTCTGTACAAGCTTATCATGAAAAAGAAATTAGAAATTTGAGCTAAATAATACACCGCACCATCCTCCCAAAACTCCCACAAACAAACTCAAACCCCTTTAAAGTACCATACCAGTGCTTTAGCTCCTTAACCGCAAATCATGTGTACTGCTGACCGTTTTAATGTCTGCTGTAGAATTCAGATTTTTGAATGTCCTACTGGGGTCCATAAGGTATAACAATTCATCTTGAAATGTACTTTAACTGTGTAATCCAGCGTCAATCAAGGTATACATTTTTTTGAGTTTCATTATTGTAATGTGGTGTATGACGGTTTACGTCCAGACTGTTTGAAAAGTCTTAACAAAGTCTTAACATATTGTTGACATTTGTGCACAGTGACAATTCAAGCAAGTTTGCAACGCATTTACACCAATGTGATGAAAAAAAAAATCCTGAAGTAATTATAATGGAAGGCTTTCTTGAAATAATGACTTAATATATCAGATACCTTGCCAGATACTTAGTATATCAATACTGAGTCATTATTTTAAGATAGAGTCATGATTTTATCATACTGAGACAGTATTTATATATATATTGAGTAATTTTTTTTGAGAAACTGAGTCATTATTTTGGGATACTGGGTTATTATTTTGAGATACAGAATCATTTTTTGGGATACTGAATCATTTTTTTATGACAATAAGTAATTATTTTGGGATACGGAGTGATCATCGCAATATGATTACTAATTGCAACTATCAGAATTATTGAAGATTTTTTTTTTCATCACATCGGCAGAAATGGGCCTTGAAGCCATATGTAAAAGAATGGAAAGGGTTAGAATGTAGGATTAATAAATTCAAGTCTCCAGCACTCTAACATGGTGTACAAAATGGTCAGCAGTGATGTGATTTGTAATAAATGAGCTAAACATGCAGCATCACCAGTGTGGGCTTTGAGTCTGAATCACAGAAAGCCTTTAAAGGTTCATAGGTGTTAGACCGCAGAGCTGCATCTGTATACTTTCACACCTTCAGGTGTTAACATTAGACGTATATTTCCACATTTTAAAAGGTATCATGTGACTCCTTTATCTGAGGCACAGTTTGTCATCACTGCCAAACATGCATTTCTAATCAGACTGCACTGCACTTCCGTTTTATCAATCATATCTGTGTCTACTGGGGCGTCAACTGACTGCACTTACCTGTGATCTCTTGTGTTAAATCAGCCAAGCACTTGTCTGTTTTTTTGTCAATATACAGGACACAGGACACATCATACTTTATTGGACCACTCACTTTAACCTCAATATCTGTGCATCTACTTAACCTGTCATCGTGCTGTCTGAATAAATGTTGATAATATATATGTCTTGCAGCAGTGCTGAGTGCATAGAAACACTCTGGTTTGTTGTTCAGCTTAATTCAACCTGAGTTCTTTTCCCCTCTAGTCATATGTGCCCTCCTGCAATTGCTCACCTCATAGCTTTCTGGATCAAAGACAAAGATAACAGTGTGTGTAGCATCTATTATAACTTAGTCTGAACACAGGCTTAATGTTGTTGAACTAGTCAATGTTTAACATTTATTACTTTACATAAAAGACAATGCATAGTTCTTAAGATAGCATTAAAAATTAACATTTTCTTCAGTTATGCCTCAAAGTTCAAGAACAGCTTTATTAACTCATCAGTCTATTAACATTTCTAGTACAGATTGTTTTAAAAAAAAAAATCAATAACTGTCATAATCCAAAATGCCTATGGGGTTGTCACATATAATGCAGCTACAAAAATGTTGTCACTATGGCGGGCAACCTCAGAGCTGTTACATTTTTCTGTTTATGCATCAACTCTTTCCACAAGTCGAGCACATACGGATTTTGTGGCATTAACATTTTACTAAGTGAAATCAACAAAATTAACAAAGAGCACCACTATTTGAATAACGCCTCTCATGCAATGCAATTCTTCATTAATTTATATCTGAATATAACATACTTCTTTTTTTTTACTGCTCATTTTACAACTATCCTTGCCTCTAATTCTTGTTCATGGCAAACTGCACCCGTTAACAGCAGGGCTTTGTCTTCTTCTATGTACAGAATGTGCAAATATGAGCATAATAAAGCCACTATGTGTAAGATTTAAACATTTTAGACTTTGGCACTCCCAAGTGGTAGCATCAAAAATAGACACTGTTGCAGACAGAAATGCATTAGTGTCTCTGTCATTCAGATTATCTGTGTTATCTTTCTGTTTCTGTTCATCTTTTCTTGGTATCAACCTTCTTGCATTGACTGACGTGACGTCTAAATATGGCGCGACTAATAAAGACTTATTTAGTTGGATGTGTGTTGGTTGATTGGTATTTTATTGGAGCATTTTTTAAAGTAATTTACTTGTATGGTAAATATTGTACTTAAAACACTGCGTATGGAGGAGTTACTTTCAACTTTTAAATCACTAATATCATGTATAATTGTTTTTACCCAATTTTACCGCATGCCACAACTTAATTAGCTAATTTTACATACTTAAACCTTTTTGTCTTGAAAACTAAACATCTCTTTAGTTGTACTTTTCCTGTACTCTCTGTAATTCAAATTCATGAACTGTCACGGGCTTCTTCACCCAATTTGACCCAAAATTAAGACTATTAAGTTGTTACTTCATCATGTCTGCAATTTCACGACATAAAAACATACACGGGTCTTCTCAGCTGGAGAAAATTACACCATTTACTGTAATAACTAATCAGGTGAGCAAAACCAGTCCTCATTAATGTGTGTGACGAGATGCCAACTGTTGAAATGGACCTGTGTATTCGTCCAGCCTAAGATTAATGATGTGTGACAGTAATTTGACTCTGGTATTTCAGTTTCACAACTATCGGGCATTAATTGCTTCACTTGGCTCCAGAACTGAAGAAAATATTTTTGCCTCAAATGAACCACCTCTAGTGGTACCTTAAAGGGACAGTACACCCCCCCAAATCATCATTTGTGTATCATCCGCTTACCCTGTGTTATGTTGAATTTGGGGAGAAAACATTTTTTTCACACATGCCTCCATGGTGAATGAAGAATCCTAAAACAGATAAAGTTCATGATGAATTTAAGTCATAGGGGTCCATGCTTAACAACAGTAAAACTATATGAAAACATCCATTTACAAACTCTCACACAACCCGAGCAGTATAATTCAAGTCTCATTTATCCAGTCATGTGCTCAGTATTTTCCAAAAAGACAGGCCTCTCTGACGGTGAACTGAACAAGAAGTGAAACTTACCTATGCTTTCTTTAAAGCCAGACTCCATCGACAAAAACAGTAGTTTTACCTTGCTGAACACAGGAGCTGCTGGTCTACCTCTGCCTCAATCAGTTAGTGTGTGATTGTGTGATTTTGCTGAATCCAAATGAACCCTTTCACCAAAGTCACAAAATAACAAAGACAAACTAAAAGTTTAAAAGCAGCAATAGATCAGCAGCTCCCATGTTGCTGCAAGGTAAAACTACTGTATTTGTCAGTGTAGTCTGCAGGAGTTGTGGTAGAGTTTGTTAACAGATGTTTTGATATGGTTTTGGTGTTGTTAAATGTGGACCCCACTGACTTCTCCATTTTTGGCTTCTTCATTCACCAGAGGCATGCGAGAAGAACATTTTCTTCATGAATTCAACATAACCCCAAGTATGTAATATACAAATGGTAATCCAGGGGTGAAGTATTCCTTTAAGATGTCTCTGTGAAGATTCTCAGGCATCCAGGTCATAGTAACAAGTGCTCCTTATTCCTTTAAAACCAAAACAATCCTCACACGAACAAACAGTAACAGTTGTTTAAACAAGTTTTATTTTTTCAAACTGTAAATTAACAAAATCCATAAAAACGTTTCATTAAATCTGAATAAAATCTAGGGTAAGAAAGAGGCAACAGCACATTAAATTCTGTAAAATCTGAATTACAACGGGGAACATTTCTATATCACAACTCTATGTACAAAGCTGAGAACTTCAGTTTGGTGAGTGATCCTGCCAGCTGAACGACCAATAAACTTTTTTGTGTGTTAAACAACCAAAGGTGCTGCTAGAAAATATCTTCAGATATTTTAGACCCAAATTTAGACTTTGACTGCAAGAAAATCAAATTGAAGGAATGTGACAGTTGTATTATATTCTTCTAGCTCCAACTGTTTTACAATCAGCTGATGATGTTTGCTTTGTAACAACCATCACTGACAGCTTTCATTTCAGCTGCTGCTGTCTCACAAAGTATGACAATTGTTATTTGCACTATCCCACAAACTTATTTAAACATATTTACCTCTAACTATTTAACTATTTGAATTTGAACATCCTAAAGCCAACATACCGTTTAATTGGCAGATAACTAGGATGAGTTTACCTGACCTAGTCAGGACCATCCTAATCACAAATATCAACAATGAAAATGGCAGCTGAACACAAATATGCAAAAATAATGACATTGAAAATTACAGTTTAACCTTCATTACTATTATAACATCATGGCTGAAAAAAATGGCAAAACCCTCAAGACGTCTATCGTCTAGAAAGCTGGTTTTAGGTATAAATCAATATCCATTAAAGGATCCAACATATCCTGTAGTGTCCACTTTTTCTGTCCACTCCAGTCAGGGGTATGAGGCAAGGAGAGGAGGTTCTTATTGCTTAGACAATGTTGGCGTTAAAATGGACTGATGCTTTGCTTGACTCAGAGTCTCAGGTGAGGAATTGGCATGGTGACGTCGCGGAAGAATCGGTGTACAAGGGCGTTTTTGGCAGATAACCTTTTGTTTGGATCGTAATTCAGCATTTCCTGCATGGACAAAAACAGAAATGGAGAAACATGGTCAAACATTGTGTCTATAAAGTACATACTGCATTTTTTGCAGCCTCAAATCTGTTATTGTCAATGTAGATGCACCGAAGGCACGGTCAAAAGCAAGAGTAACACCATGGCGGCATGCAAGCATTCACAAGGTCGACTCTTGGGACACAGCAGCATGGACCACATGTCATGTAAACAACCAACTACAGCCAAAACATATCTTTCCTTTCTTCCATAAAAATCAGTCTGTAATAAATATGAAGAAGTTGATTATTTTCATTTTGGTACAGCGCTACCCAGAGCTTTAATTGCGACCTATCCCACAGACATTTTAATACACACTTGAAGGTCCAGTGTGCAGGATTTAGGGGCATCCATTGGCAGAAATTGAATATAATATTCACAACTGTGTTTTCATTAGTGTATAATCACATGTAACTGAAAGTTGTTGTGTTCTTGTTATCTTAGAATGAGCCGTTTATATCTACATAGGGAGTGTGTCCTCCTCTACGGAGTCTGCCATGTTGTTTCTACAGTTACCCAGAGCAGACAAACCAAACACTGTCTCCAGATAGGGCCATTCACGTTTTCACCTCAGCTACTGTAGTTCTCCCGCATGCTCGTCGCAAGGGGGAAGTTTCAGTTGGTTGCAACCTACAACCTCACTGCCAGGTGCGACTAAATCCTACACACTAGGCCTTAAAACAACGCCTGAAAGAACATCAGCTCCGAACTCAGGCATTTCTGGTAGAAAGGCTGTGATACAGTGCTGGACATGACTGCTTAGCAAAGTCAGGTGCAATCTGCCTCCGCATCCTTAAAGGTGGCCCAGAGGATTCACAAAAGCGGCACACAGCGCCTGACCTTGTGTTTCCCAGGTTGTAAAAGACGTGGCATGTATTCCGGCCCTTAGAATTGATACTTCTGCCAGGGCTGCAAAATTATTTAACTTGTAATTTACATCTGGATCATCATCAAAATAAAAAAAGTGACTGATTATCCTGGGACAGGATTTGTCTGATTTTGTTGCATTTAAGAGCAGTAATTTATGGTCCTTGACCCATTTCACAAACTTAAATATATATATGAATCTGACAAACACACAAACAAACACACAAGGCAAAATTCCTTTGCAAAGGTAATGAATGCTGATCTATGAATGAATGAAAAAAGGTTCTCACCCCAAGCAGTTCTCTTCCATCCTCATCGAGAATTGGCACCACTTTGGATAAATCCTGTCGGGCCCACTTGGGGAAAGATGGTTTGTAGTCGGGCATCGATGTGACTCCTGGCCAGACGGTCTCATCAGGTGTGCCCAAGGTACGGAAGATTCGGAATAACTGGTCGATCTCTGAGTCGCCAGGGAATAAGGCCCTTTTGGTGAGCTGCATAACAGTGTAAAGTCAAAAGAGTCTGTTGGTTAGATGTTGCATTTCATCTGTTGTGCAACGGGGGCAGGCTTTATTCATTCAAAGTGAAGCGTACTGCAAAACATTACCATTTCAGCAAAGATGCACCCCAGACTCCAGATGTCGACAGCTGTGGAGTAGTATTTACAGCCCAGGAGGATTTCTGGTGCTCTGTACCAAAGTGTTACTACCTGAAAAACATCACAGAAGCAAGTTTGGATCTAGAAAAAAAATTCTCAGGAGTGCCATTAGCCGATGTTGACTATATTAGCGTGCTCAATTCACTAAGAGGAAGCATGATAGAGGAAAAGTTGGCTGCACTTTAAACCATAAAACTCCAAACTTTTCTGAAGAAGCCTGTTGACATGGATGACCAGAGTAGCTGTACACGTTACCTCATGTGTGTAAGTGCGGACGGGCACCCCGAAGGCTCTCGCCAGACCAAAGTCAGCAAGCTTGATCTCCCCCTGGGCGTTGATGAGGAGGTTCTGGGGCTTCAGGTCTCGATGAAGAACTCTGTGGGAGTGGCAGAAGGCCAGGCCTTGCAGCAGCTGGAAAAGATAACTCTACAAACACACACACAAAAATAAACACACCCAGGTAAGTCAACTCAGAAATCCAGGGTCCCTTTACTCTCAAGTTCTTGAAGAGATTTAGACAGATGGATTTTTGTAAATGTAACCAATGTTTACCTTAACCAGAGGCAGTGGGAGACCTGCGACTGTGAAGGAGTCCATGAACTTCTTTAGATCCTGATGAAGGAACTCAAAGACAAGGTAGAGCTTGTTCTCGGTGTGGATGACATCCCGCAATCTGAAACGTGTGAACAGACAGGCTGGCTTAAGAACTGACAGACAGTCACACAGGCAGGTAACACTGCAAACAGGATTTATTTAAGAGCTGTAACATCAGGCACTTACTTGACGATATTTGGGTGACTGAGTTCTTTGAGAAGAGAAATCTCACGGATGGCAGTGCTTGGTACACCTTCTGTTTCTCTGAATGAAATACAGGGAAATTACCTGGTTATGTTACTGGCACTCATTCACTAATGCTAGATTAGAATAAAGTTGACATTTTAACTTGGCAAATGATTTCACAGCAATAGGCTCATTTCAGTTCCTTTTTGTCTGTCTTTTGTCTATCTTCAGGGCAAACACTCAAAGCTTTTATAACAAAAGCGACTTGAGAGACAAAATAACTACGACGTCCATTTCGGAGAGACGACCAGAGCAGTACAGCAGCCACTCTTATACTGGTAGTGCTACAAGTCCTATAAATATATCACTGCATCATCACTGGTGGGTAAACATATCAGTAGGTCTGCACAATATGCAAAAACATCATACTGCTATTTTGACAGATATTGTGTGATATGAGTCCCGAATTTAGTTGGAATGGTAACTTTTGCATTTTATTTTGACTGTATAAAAATTGATTAATTTAAAAAATGCAAAAACATATAAAATGATAATGATGTTAGTTTTGCTGGGGTCTGTAACAAACAAGCATGTTCCCGTAAGTCTGAAATAACATTTGTAAGCTGGGCCATCTTTGTTGCACCATAATGGTTCATTTCTCATGGGATGTTGTGACACATTTTACCAAAACAAAAAAACCAAAACCTGCAGCTCCTGTGATTTGGATACTGCACTTGGCCATACTGCAATTCCCATAACTATTCAATTAATTGTGCAGCCCGAAATATCAACAAGCAAAAGATAAGCACAGCAATGCTTTTGCTTGTTGCAGTCTGACACAAAGGTCAGAAAATACTGCATCAAGAGAGCCACACCTTGGAAATTATGCTCCTTGGCACAGCATGGCAGCCAAGATTACACAAGGCAATAAGCAATTTTAGGCCTAGAAGAGGAATTTATATTTGTTTTGCACTGTGCACTTAAGCAACAATCACACCCACATTTAAATGTGTATTATATATATATATATTTTACATACAAATTTTGGCTCATGACCCTGTGACCCCTTAAAATGAAGCAATGTCTACTTGGAACCCCCCATTGTGGACAAAAATTAGGGCTGCACAATATGCAAAAAAAAAAAGTCATAGTGCAATTATTTTGACAGATGCTGCAATATTAATGAGGTGATTATTATCAGGGTGTGTACTTAACAAGCATGCTCTCTTATGTCATGAATATGCTTTGTAGGCTGGGGCATCTCTGTAGCATCACAGTGACACATTTTATCTTTTGTCAAGACATTGCAGCTTCTGTGATTTGGATATTGAATTTGGCCATAATGCAATTTTGATAATCTTAAAATTGATTGTGCAGCACTGAAACAATATTCAGTAGTTCAAGTTCAAGTTATATTCCCCATTCAAGAGGCTCCTAAAAGATAAACTTCCACAGGAAACAGGAAGGCAAAAAAAAGTTCCTTCATTCTGCCAAGAGATTCCTTCAACTTCCTTCATTATAATGTGGTCCCTCCCTTTTATCTTATGCAGGTCATGTTTTGGTGTTACACACAGTTAAATGGCTGCAGCACAGTGTGACAACTTTAAAATATAAGTGCTTTTAAGTGTAGGAATTTATACGAGCAGTGTCTAACTTTAGTTACAGTTTAAAGGCTGGTGGCTGCTAAACATTTTTACTGTAACATTTTTGTTGTGTTAAACGTCAAACATTTGCACCCTCCCCTTTGCTGCTGTAACACTACAAATGTCCCTGCTGTGGGTCTGATGAAGACTTATACAACACTGTAAAAGTGATGGAAGGAAGCTGTGCTAATTAGCTAGCTACAGAAGCCGTCACTGTCACACTCTGATGGAAGTCAGTATCACTGCCTTAGCAGCAGAGGAAAAGCAACAGTTAGCTCCAACAACGTTAGCTTGGCCTCCCGTGGTGCCCAGATGATAACCAACAACACTCACAAACCAACTTACGTGTCTAGACGGATTTTCTTGAGAGCGACAGTTTCTCCGGTGACTTTGTTCTTGGCTTTGTAAACCACTCCATACGTCCCTTCTCCTATCTTCTCCACCTTCTGAAACGTATCCATTGTACAAAACAACACAACGGGAGCTTTGTTGGTTGTTCAGCTAGTTAGCAGGACGCCCCTCTTTGTGTGTGAGCTAACAACTGCTCGGTGGCTACAGAGACAGACGTTAACGGGCAGCGCGGGGACCGACATATAATTAACTGCTGCTCCGGGTTCAAACGGTCCGGGCACACCACAGCCTGCGGCCAGCGGTCCAGCCGAGGATTCACTGTCTCCGTTCAGAGCCAAACAGCTAAAAACTGTGGGATCAGGTCATTTGTTAGCCCTGATAATGGTAATATCCGTAAATGTGTGGATTAGCGTGGCGGCTCCTCTCTGCGAAAACAGTCAACCAACACAGCGGCGTTTCCCGCGTTACATCGGGGGCGTTCGTTTTTTTGTTCAAGACACACCGAGTGTTGTAACCCAAGGGTGCTTCAGAGTTTTACGAAATTACCCCTCAAGAGCGTCTTCCTCGTAACTCGTCGTGGAAGACACTACTCCACAAGTAAGTGAAAGTTTGTTTTTCATACTTTAAATTCTTTATTTTAATGCCAGTTCGTGAAAGTCGAGAGAAGGAGTCGTTTTACACCGGGACGGGTAAACATATCATTCAAACGAACCTCACAGGACACATGGTGACACGACGATGACGTTTTACGTAACCAACGCCAGAGGCGGAAGTGGTAGCAGAGGAAAATAAGTAACAAAAGAACAAGTACAAAATTCTTAAATCACACTGCAAATTAAAAATAATAAGCCTATTTTAAAGGACAGACAAACAGTTATTTCAGGTGAGGGGGTAGTTACCGTTAATTTTATACACCCATGAAAATTACATGTCATAGACTGTATTAATACAAAAAATAACAAAAATGTTGGGTTTTTTTTTCAGGTTGACACAAAATGCAACACAAGTAAAATAAAATAAAATAGCAGCATAGTATACAAAGTGATAAGGCCTATATTATAAGTTTAAACATTTGTAGACCAAGCTGTTTCCCCAAAAATATATAGACAGGTCGGTGTGATTATTTTTGTATACCCTTTTGCATAGAAATCATGTTGTCCTGTGTGTTGGAAAATACCAAATACTGTAGTAAAAGGCCCCATGTTTCACAGTGCACTGAACAGGACAGAATGATGGAGCGATACAGTCACTCCCTCTAGTGGCAGTAAGTGTAGCTGTGCACTCCCTCACAGGTTTTAGAGTAATGCTCTCCAACCTGGCATATACTGTATATCATACCCCCATCTCTGTCTTTATTATTCCTAAATAAAGCAGATTCAAAGACCTTTTTTCACAGTAGACACTTTTAATTTTCATAACTGAAAAACACTGGAGGAACTAATAACATAAATTTTTGTCTCATTTCCACTAACTACTAGATTTTTGCAGTTATAAACACATTGTTTGGCTTAACTTAAAACGATCCCTGTGAAAAAGGTCTTTTCAACTTTAGTTTCACTTCATGTGTCCCTCCAATTATAGAGAAATCATGCAATAGTTTTGTGTGCCTCCAGGGCCGGATGTTATGGGAGCCCAGAGCTGGTGGCCCCCATTTAGCCCCGCTGGGCAACGTGCAACAAAGGTCCCCAGTAAGAATGGAGTTGACATGTCACAGTAGGAAAAGTACAGCTGTAAATAAAACATTGAATGATGGCCGAATTAAATTTAACAGCTTTAGTTTCAGGGTCCTGGTATTATGTATGCTGGCACACTGCCGTGGCGTACTGGAATAAAGGACAGCCTTGGTTAATGTTATTGGTAACACCAGTATGGAGCTAAATGCTGGCCAAAAGTTTTAATAAAATAAAAATATTGTAATTGAAAAACTAAAATTTGATACTGAAAGTTAAGTTTTGATCTTGAACTGCGAATAATAACAATGTATTGTTATGTAACAATGTATTCAAATCAAAAATAAGTGTGGGAAAAGTTTTTTTGTAAGGTTAAATATTATTCCACACCTTTCTCAAATGACACCATGCCCCCACACCAGATGATTGCCAAAAATCTGAAACTGAAAAAAAAACAAAACATATAAAAGTGATATATATACATATATATAT
>JAPZEB010000012.1:23122955-23133087 GCA_029783705.1 Chaetodon striatus | reverse complement strand
ACACACACAAACATACACACACACACATGGACACCCACACACATACACACACACACACACAAACATACACACACACATGGACACCCACACACACACACACACACCCACACACACACATGGACACACACACACACAATCACAAAGATTTGAAGGTGCTGCTTCACAGGTTATCACCAACACTAATGTTACATTTTTATCCAACATTTGAGGCATACCTGATAATGGACAGTAAAAACCACAGTAATATATGGAATAGTGCTTATCGATCTTGCTCGATGCTTGCCTTGTCATTGTGAGTTGGGGTTTACTGTCCAGCTCAGTGGTTGATTTAGTTATGTTAAAATGTTTAACCACATATTGTAACTTACATTAAAGCTTGAAGTGCTTGCACTTTGTTGTTTTATCAGCCTTGCAACTAGGACTCACACATCTCTACAGCAAAACTAACAGATACACTATTGATGGCATTATATCACTTTTTTGTCCCTGATAAAGATCAGATATAACACCATATGCCAAGAGAACAATGTATTCTTTTCTGAGTTAAAGGTGCTATAGAGTTGTAAGTTTGACATTGTGATTACTGACTAGATAAAAGAGCATCATTTTCAAGCATTGACTCTGCTCAGTTGGCTGCTTGCCAATTAAAAAAAAAGATAATATCTGCTAAACCCGTTTGTGCTGGGTAGCTGAGACTCATGCTGAAACAACAGTCACCTTTCTTTGACCTTTGTCACCTTTAAAGGTGCAATACAGACTGAATCACAATGTTTGTTTACAATAACTTAAGGCAGAAAACCCCTGCATTACATATGTTAAATCAAATAGCATGCTGCCTCAGTTTGTTAGTTTTTAACTATCTAAAAATGGCCCATCTCAAAAAATCAATATCAGTTTCAGTGTGTGCTATATTTAGAATATTTTCATCACTTTATCTTGCTGTCAGACAGCGATTTCCGACAGAAAACTCAAGCCGTTATCTCAAAGCCATCGGACTCCATTGACAAAAATAGTAATTTCACTCAGCTCAACAGTAGCTGCTGGTCTACTGCTGCCTCCAACAGTGAGTGTGTGAAGGTACAGCAGAGAAAATATTTCAAATATAGTGTACACTTATACTTGCACTGATTTGTTTTAGATGGCTAAATTACATTTTCTCCAGGCCTCATCTGCACCAGTACATTGTTTAACTTCCATGCCACAACAGAGTTCATTAGTCAGCTGAAAATGAAAATAGAAATGAAGAGGTCTGTTGATCAAATCATTTACCAGTTCTCTGACCGGAAGTGATAATTGTTGTTGGCGCAATGGCATGGCATTTAGTCTATACAACATTCAGAGTCTGGGTTGGGATTACCTGCACATGGCTCCCACCTCTGATGTCACAAGCAAACATGGAGGTGGCTGAGCTGAAATGGCGGCAACTAGCAGTGCATTAACTGTGCTAACAGCGCTAACAGTGCTAACAATGACAATGAGGACAACAGAGCCAACAGTGTTAATGTATGGGCAAACAAGAGGGTAGGCCTTTGGATGATGCTGTCCCACCACTGTGGATTATCAGTATTAACTGCCATATAAGCACAATGCAGAGTGGCAGAAATTAGCTATCCAGTGGGACATGTAGTGAGGAACCCACGTGCACTAATATGCAACAACATGCAAGAACAGCCCAGCTACTACAACAAAGAACAGAGAAGCTCGGATTACAACA
The DNA here is from genome assembly GCA_029783705.1 of Chaetodon striatus. Taxonomy (NCBI): domain Eukaryota; kingdom Metazoa; phylum Chordata; class Actinopteri; order Chaetodontiformes; family Chaetodontidae; genus Chaetodon; species Chaetodon striatus. The sequence continues at coordinate 23,131,373 of JAPZEB010000012.1, read as the reverse complement.
CACACAGAGGGAGCATGCCTTCATTCTCTGCTCCGAACACGTTACTCCGCTGTATCTTTACAAAGCAAATAGCAGTTTGCCATGATATTGATGTCCAAAATGTCATATATTGAACCTTTAACTCCTGAGTCAGACTATATGACTTTGCCAAAAAGCCATTTTTCACCAGAAATACCGACAGTTATTTGACAACTCTTACTTGAACAGGGATTACTGGATGTAGTGCATTTCAAAAGGATAGAATTACTGCGGAGTCATGGCTCTGCCCCAGACGCCAGAATATCAATAAAGTGTTCCATTACTGTAAAAGGAGAGAGAGACAGAGAGGAGAGAGGAAGGGAGACAGATGGAGGGGGAAAAAGAATTAAATCAATGTATCCACGTGATTCAATTTAGGCTACAATTTCACAGTTTCTTATTGGGAACCAGGTAACAGAATCTTTGACACATACATTTGATAATAAGGTTAAGAACATCACGTGCCCAAGTGAGAGTGAAATCATATATGTAGGAATCATGTGGAGAAAACAAAAATCAAAACTGACTGACTGAGGAAGTACCAGTGAACAAGTGTCAACGGGGGCATGCATCAGAGAGGCGAGGAGGGGTGGGGTGTGAGGAGACATCTTTAGATATCGAAGCAGTACTGTGGATGCCGGTCTGGCCTCCTGCCAAGAGCTCTGGTAAAAAGGGTGGAGCTGTCGAGACAGAGAGCAAGACAGAGAGAGGCAGGGTCTATCTCTGAAGGGTAGGGAGTGGCCGAAGCTTGTATGCTGATGAGTGATTGAGAAAGGAAGGGTTCATGTGGGTGGGGTGAGGAGAAATGAGGGAGGGGCCGGCATGAGGATGATGGGATAGCCAGTCTGTGTGCATAAAAACCCTCGGCACTCTTCGGTCTGATGTCCTGTTGCTTCACGAGCATCTCCAAGCCTCAAGCTCTACTTTTTCTCCACAGCGACAGAGAACAGAAAGATACCAACCATGAGCCACTCTTCAATGCATACCTCAACTTCCTATAGGCGCACCTTCGGGGGCCCACACCTCATCTCCATGTCCTCTTACTCCCCCGTATCCTCCCGTATGCCCGTCTCTGGAGGGGGGCGCTTTGTGCGTTCAATGCCACCTGTGGTTTCATCCCGTTCCACCGCCTACCACCAACACCAACAGCGTACTCGCGGCAGTGCCCAGCCTCCTCGCCTCTCCTATGACAAGGTGGACTTCACTCTGTCTGAAGCGATCAACCAGGAGTTCCTAACCACCCGCAGCAATGAGAAGGCCGAGCTGCAGGAGCTCAATGACCGCTTCGCCAGCTTCATCGAGAAGGTGCGTTACCTGGAGACGCAGAATAGTGCCATGCAGCAGGAGCTCAACCAGTTCAAGGGCCAGCAGCAGCAAGGTCAGCCCAACCGCGCCTCTGAGCTCTTCCAGGAGGAGGTGAGGGACCTGCGCCGCCAACTGGATGCCTGTGGAAAGGAGAGGGACCAGTACCAACTGGAGAGGGACAACCTGGCTGAGGACCTGGCCTTGCTCAAGCAGAGGTTGGTAACAAAATTATGAGAAAGAAAGTATGATGCATGAAGACACAAGACAGACAGGCAGGCAGACAGACAGACAGATCGAAAATTTTGAGCATCAAGCACCTAATTTCCTCCATTCTGGGGAATTTTTATGCACCACTTTGTGCCTTTTCTATATCAAGTTATGGTGCAAATATCTTCAGTTTTATAAAGATTAAAATCCTCTGCTACTTTATGTTTTATATATTGAGGGGGCTGTGCCCCCTGCATCCCCCCAGAAATCTACACCTATGCATAGATAGATATACAGAGCTGTTGCATCAAAAAAAGTCAAAGGTCAAACTCTCTTTCCTCCAATATTTCCCTGTGTTGGGCTTGTCAATCGTACATTGAGCCATGGGTGTAGGATTCTGTGCTTACCACCAATGCCACCCTTGCATTATTCATTGGTACTGTTATAATTTATTGCCCATAGTCCACTTAAAGCATAGAGAAGGTGGAGAGTCCCTGGGCGTTTGCAACTTGAGTCCCCCAATGATGGTGGTGTAGGGCGTGGCACATGAGCAAACTGGACACCACAGAGCGGCAGCATGATGCAGGACACGGCGCTGCACCTTGGTCATGTATGAGTGTATATGTTTACTGAATGTCTTGTGCACTGGCAGGGTTCAACAGAAAACAAGGAGAAGAGCATCAGTCTATGACAGCAAAGTGACCCACAGTAAACTATGACACAGTTTTGATGCCAAATTACATAGGGAAGTGTTTGGTGATACCCCTTTAAATAATGCAAATTTATTGACACACATGATAACATATGCACACACTGAGATGAGAGAAGAAAGAAGGAGGATGGATAGATGGACCAGACACAGGGTGGGGCCGGCTGAGGAGCGGGGAGGGGAGAGAGGAAATAGGACCAGAGGAGGAGAGGTTGGATATCAGGCGTGGTGAGAATAGCGTCAGGAAAAATCAATGTGACTCAATGACTCCATTAGGTGTGTTTTCAGTGTCCCTCTCTGCTGATGGGATGGTGCCAGAGACCCCATTAGGACAAAAGGACCCCTGTAACACAACATGAATTAAAGATGAGGAAGCACGGCCGACTGGGTGATGCTTTCCCCACTAATCTACTTTATGTCCAGTGCAGACATGACTTCTGTCTGACAGGACAGATGGAGCTCATCAGTCAGAAACTGTTAGCAGAGAACAAGGAAACATTTGTATTGTACATTTGACATAATTTGTGATGACTACTTATTATTATTCTTTCCTTCTTCTGCCGCCTCTTTGAGCCCAACTTTGAGTAACTGAGTTTGCATTATGAAACATCTTTTTTCATGTCGATGCTTCTGCTTTTTGCAGAAGCATCGACAGACATTTTGGCTGAAGACAATCCACAAATGTCTCACTTTCCATGCATATCCCACATGATGCAGATTTCATATCGCTGCCCTGAAAATGGCCTGTCACTGTACACCAGCCAATATTAAAGTGGCCATTTAAAATCTTTAAAAAGATCGGAAGTGTGTGCACATAATCTTATTGAGTGTGTGCAGATGAACTCATTGAACTGTGGGGAAACCACATTAGCTGAAAGGAGCAGCTGCTGATCCCAGTGGGCGCACTCCCAACCCCTTTTTTACAGGACAGTGAATTAACAAATTGATCCAGAAAGCTTTTTGCCAGCTGATGCCCCGGTGTAACCTTAGACACAAAAAGTGTTTTTGGACAAGTTCAACACGTTCTTCACTCTCAACCTTTTTGTGAAAAGGACACTCTTGGAGCCTGAAGGAAATCTGTACATCGTTTGAAATATTTTGTCTCTTTTGTCCTTAAGGTTGGATGAGGAAACCCAAAAGAGGGCAGATGCTGAGAATAACCTGGTCGCCTTCCGCAAGGTAAACACTCAGCTCACTCGACCATGATAACCTTATTGATTACAGTGTCCTCTGGCTCAGATAACAGGTCAAAATGGACAGCTTTGCTCCATCTCCAACACTTCCAAAATAGTTTCACAGTAATGAGACAGGGCAAGTTTCTGAAATGTCATTGATCTAGACCAGTAATACTTTGCCTGTGGCCCTAGGGCCACATCTGGCCAATGATAGGGTACCAGGTAGCCTACCAACCATTTTCTTATTCACAGTGAAAATAAATTGATTCACATTGGGATCGTTTTGTGCTTGAATGTAAATAAGGTGACATTATGCATTAAAAAAAAGCATGAAAATAGAGCGTTTTTATTAAAAAAAAAAAAAAAAAGAGCATGGAGAGGATCCCAGAACCTCCCAAAAGAGGTCCAGGCTATTTTTTGATATATAAATTATTAATGTTTGTTTATTGACTGTCCTTTGGTCCCCTGTCATTTTGCAAAAGTGGCCCCTTGGCAAAGCAAGTTGAGTATCCCTGACCTAGATTGTTGCATGGAAAAGAGATTTTTTTTTTCACTCTACTGCAAGTTATTTATACAAATGAAACACAAATCAAATATAACTTAATTATTGTTGAGAGGCTTCACTCTTTTGTCCTTGCTTTAATTGCTTGTCATATTTCCAAATATTTCCATGCACTAACGGATACTTACAATGACATTTTTATGGTCTCAGAATAGATGGAAGTTTATTTATGATGATGAGGTGTTTCAGCCGTTGATGACATTTTGCAGTTATGGCAGCATAAACTATGTTTGTCTCATATAAAATTAGGATGTGGATGATGCCACATTGTCCCGTCTGGAGCTGGAGAGGAAGATCGAGTCTCTGATGGATGAGATTGAATTCCTTAAGAAGCTCCATGATGAAGTAAGTGATGCTACCTGCTCTGCACTTTTCAAGCTTGAATAAATGGAGAAGTCCTTTCACACAAGAATCACCTATTACAATATTTTATATCTATGATGGTAACACTCAACTTTTGCATGCACATAGATCCCAAATTACTGACTCTTAAGTATTTGTGATAAACTCGTAGACCAATTTATTGTACAAATGTATCTTTGATGAGATCATCCCAGTGATTAGTTGACCAACAGTGCAAGAGATACTGCAGAGCACAATTTTATGTGCTGGACTAACAAGACTTAACTTATTCTCTGCCGCTAATTTATATTCAACACTTATTGCCCTTAATAAGCATTCGTTTATGCAATATGGTTTTGTTATTTTATTTTATGTTGAGCAAATAGAGGGTGGATATTATGGAGCTACAGAGGTACACTAAAACACTAAAAAGGTGTCAGTTCAAATATGTTATTAAAATGTATGATTTTTGTTTGCATTCAAAGTCTAGCTAAATCTGATGTGAATATCTGTGCTGAGAGCTTGTCTGCAAGAACAGACAACAGTATGTGCAAGGCAAGCACTTGCTGAGTTTTAGAGGATGGAAAAGGAACAATAATATTTATACTCAAATATATTTGAGTGTCATCTGTGTAAGATTTTGGCAAAATGCGGTGTTAAGGGATTACATCAACAAGACAGCTTTGTGAAAAGAGTAGGGGGTCCCAAAACTAAACCCTGGAGGATATCAAGGTGAGGTGTGCAGAGCTAAATTGGCCTTTTACACCTAAATGGAAGAATGTTTAAAAAATTGTTAGCAAGCTCGTCATAAAACTGTTTTGTGTATCTAACAGTATTTTGTCTATATCTCGGTGTTATTAGGAAATTCAGGACGTGCAAGTGAGTGTCCAGACCCATCAGCTGAAGATGGAAGTGGACAGCACTGCCAGGCCTGACCTAACTGGTGCTCTGAGGGACATCAGGGCTCAGTATGAGACTATTGCCTTGAAGAACATGCAGGAATCTGAGGAGTGGTACAAGTCCAAGGTAGGTAGACAGACACACTGACCGTCACACATAAACATACTAGCATGTATTCATTCTTGTGTGCTTCATCTTTTGTTCCTGCAGTTTAATGATTTGACCGAGTCTGCAAAGCGCAACACTGATGCTCTGAGGCAGGCCAAGCAGGAGGCCAACGAGTCCAGGAGGCAGATTCAGTCTCTCAACTGTGAAATTGATGCACTGAAGAACACGGTGAGGCCAAACACAACTTGTCATTTGTGTCATTAATCTATAATCTATCAGGATACATGTCACAGCCTCTTATTGCACTGTATGTGCTACTGTGTGTTTCAGAATGAGGCTCTGCTGAGGCAGATGCGTGAAATGGAGGACCAATTTGGCAATGAGATCGGCAACTACCAGGACAACGTGGCCAGACTGGAGGATGAGATCCGCCACCTCAAGGAGGAGATGGCTCGCCACCTTCGGGAGTACCAGGACCTCCTCAATGTGAAGATGGCTCTGGACATTGAGATTGCTACCTATCGTAAACTGCTGGAGGGGGAGGAGAGCAGGTGAGGCAGAACACACTGTGTCTCAGATCGAAGTTTTTGCTGTTTTTATAGGATTTTTCTTTAACTGCTGTAGATTTTTCCATGCTTAGTGTTACCTCACAACTAAAAGGGCATAAACTAAATCCTAAAACCTTGTGCTGCTATTATCGGGGTCCTCAAGATACTCCAGTTTTCTCACAAATAAAACTGAATTGACTTTTTTGACACAAAATGTTACTGATTTGTTTCTTATATGGTGTAGTCTTAATTCTGTGTCAATTAAAAAACAACCAAACAAATTACTTATCATTACAGATTAGTCTATAACATCCAACTTTTATATTCCCTGTTCAGGATTACTGTTCCCATCCTCAATATTGGGATGAGCAATCACCTTGGTGACCGAGGTAAGCTAAAGTTCTCTTATTCTAAAGTAATTTATCACATGTCGGGTCTCAGGAATCCCTTTACCTTTTAATTATAGAGTTATGAATCCTGAAGAGCCACATGGTTCTGAAGGGGGTTTCCCCCATTTTGTATTCCCCTTTCAATCCCATTTTTCTTTAAGCAGTGTCCCCAGTATTACTTAACATTGAAACGCAATACTCTCCCGGATAATTAATTAATCCTGTAAATATATGTTAAATCCTTCATTTTTTAAATGATTTTAACTCAGAAATTGTGTGTTTTCTGTCAGTATAGAATGAGGCATGGCTCAAGAATTAAGTCAGAGGTACAAATTCAAAACACTTTGTTGCTGCAGTTAGGAACAAACCACATTGACGCATTTGCTGAATTCATCCAAAATTTACCCAGGATGTAACGGTAAATGGATTTAAGAAGCCAATTGTGTTATCAGTTTTTACAGCAGCATACTCTTTAACTTCTGCCCCTTAGCAGTGCACATAAATTAATTTCAAGCTCAGTGATTGGATGTTATTTTGCGAATTGCACATGGGAGTCATGGATAAATGTAGACAAGGTTGTACCTTTGATTTTTTTTAATCAATGAACTGAATGTAGTTGTTGATCTTTTGTGCTATCAATTTAACCAGGGGGTATTTATGTCTAGTACCAGGGCCGCTTGAATTTAATCTTTGAAGAGAAAATCTTTTAAAAAGGAGTTTAGAGAAGCAACACATTTATTTTGTGAATGCAGCTGTTCCTTTATGTAAAAATCTCAGCAGAGAGCTTTATTTATTTTCACTTTTCACAGACTTTGAACACACTCAAGACTCCACCTCAACCAAGAGGACTGTGGTGATCAAGACAGTTGAGACTCGAGATGGAGAGGTACAATGACTTATATGAAAATACAAACTAGCTTGATACATTGATTAATTAATCATAATTTTCAATTTGATTCTGTTTCTTTTCCATCAGGTGGTGAAGGAGTCAAGGAGGGAGAAGGAGAGAGAGTCAGCCCGCACTGACAAGGATGACAATGACGAGTAGAAAAAACAAAACAAAAGTGATAATAAAATGTGAAGGCCAGAGCCACAAGAGAGAGAAAAAACAAACAAACTTTAAAGCGAGGAAAAAATAGAAAAAGCCAAACTTTAATCCATATAGTCTTCATTCCCACTAGTTATGTGTTTAACTGTCTAGCAGAGAGTCTCTCAGTGTTGGTGCAATGTTGAATGAATTCTTTTTAGAGAGTGTCACTTTGGTGCTATTTAAGCCACCCAACTTTTGCTAAACACGTGTGTCATCTGTAGGGCTAAGCAAAGCCACTTTATTGTCATACCACTTGAGGCCTTCATTTACAGTGCAATCCCGTGGAATCCTTAGACTACCACACATTTGTAGCAGAGTATTAAACTACAGGCTGAAATAGAACTTTAAATGGTGTCGTAGATACAGTATGACTTACTAAAAAAAAAAACTTGACAAACTGCCCTTTGGTCAACATACCTTAAATGACAGATTAAGAATAACTTAACCTATTTGCATTTGTTTCAGAAGTTTTGCTATCCTCTTATAGCTTAAACCAACCAATCACAAACATGTAGCACACAGGAAATGCTGACACTGAAAATCTGACCAACTAAAATCACCAACTTAAAAGACTTCTGCTGAATGTGCTTTGCAATGCTGTGTGTATCTGGCACGATTGATGAATGAATATGTAAGTGCAAATAAACTCAATTGGAGCAAATCTGTCTTGTCTGTCCATGTTACTCATGATGAATGTATTACATATTCAGTTGATGGTTGTTTTTTCTTACACTAACCTTCTTTATTCTATAAGTAGTGGTTTGTTTCATAGAAATACACACACATTTGTCAAACCATTTTAAACCCAAGGGCGAGAACCTTGACCACACATACCATTTCTCAAACATATTTAAATGCTATTTTGTTTTTTTGATTGCCTCATATCATATTCTGGTTGTCTGTACAAAGACTTGTAAACACAGCATGGTTAATTTACAAAATTGTGTGCTGCTGGGTTAGAAAATATAGAGTAGGCTTCCCTTACCTTTGCACGAATTGTTATTAAATCCAGTCATCCAACAGATTGCCCAAAGTACTTCATCTCTAACAGTGCATTTGATTACT
>JAPZEB010000012.1:23112343-23122855 GCA_029783705.1 Chaetodon striatus | reverse complement strand
AGTGCATTTTATTACTTTTCTTACAGCGTGAATGACGGTATTTGGTGGCTCCAGTATGATGACATAACATGGATACACTTTTTTGTAAAAAAAAAAATAAAAATAAAATACAGAGATTAAAGAAAACAGAAAAAACAACACAAGGTTGTTATAGTACAGTAGTAGGAGGAAGTGCTTTTTCTCCGTAGTCTTTTTGCCCTATATTGGCCCTTTCAGGCCACACGTTCGCTCAGCCTGCAAGTATATACTACCTAATTCTCATAGATTGACACACACAGACGTCAACAAGGTCCTAATCTTGCCTCTATGTGACAACGTCAATTCATCGATTTTGCTTAACCTCGGGTTTTGGGTAGGTAAATACGGAAAGCCGCCGCCTGAAATTCTAAACTCAGGGCAAAAAGCTCCACTTCGTGACGACATTCTACATCCGCTCTCTGACTTGTCGCTCGCGGTCTTGGCGCGAGACTTGTCCTACTGTCACATATTAGTGAGATAGCAGGCTGAAACCAACGTTATAACTAATGGGAAATATCTTCACTTTATTCACCACCGGCTGTTGAACACGGAACCTGTCGAGTAACATCGTTCAAACGATCCGGTAAATTAACCCGTGTTGTTTTTCTTTCTCTGAATAAACATTTAAAAAATCTTCGCGCGGTGAGTGCTGTAAACTGAAGCTAACTGCTCCGGCTACATAACATTAGCAACATGTAGAGAAGTGCCTTCCTTTGAGGGTACAGCTAGCTAGATACCGTGGCTAATATAAATCCCTGAATAGTTTCCTTGATAATAACAGTAAGCGATGCTTAATGTGTTCATGTTACCCTAACTTTAAGGTAAGGCTTAGTCCGCTGGTTAGTCTGCTTTCAGTGCTGTCAATAGTTGAATGCCAGAGACAATTTTGGTAAGCTGTAAATAACTATACTAGAAAGAAAACACTTAAAAGTATTCAAACTTTACAAAGTCAGTCAGTTTATAAGCAAAGCATGGAAAAATCTAATATTCCCTCTATAAGTGACAGATGAACCGGGTGAAGATACTCTTAAATTGGCATATGAAACGTGCTGTGTTAAGTTTATTATTATGTGCAGAATCATGCCCAATAGCAAATAATGACTTGACTGATCTGATCTAAAAGACTGATATGCAGTAAACACGCTTTTTGAGATCTTCTGTTGACTTTGTTGTGTTGGTCTTTCTTTATCCCACTGTATAGCTGATCAAACCGAACCTCCACCTTCAGGCTGTCTGATGGTGTAAAGACTAACTCAAGATGAACTGTGAGCTTTTGGCAACATGCAGTGCTCTCGGCTATCTGGAGGGAGACACTTATCACAAGGAGTCTGATTGCTTAGGTGAGTGTTTTTGTTTTTTTTTTCCCCTAAATGTTACAAATATTCTACAGATTTCCTGCATCATCGGAGGGAAGTGAAATAGACTATATTCATGTCATTAATGTAAAAAGGAAAAGCCTCTGTCCTTTTCTAACTGTCCTGTCTCTGTATTACAGAGAGCGTGAAAGACTTGATCAGGTATTTACGCCACGAAGATGACACCCGTGACGTCCGCCAGCAGCTGGGTGCAGGCCAGATTATACAGAATGATCTTCTACCTATTATCATCCAGCATGGAAAAGACAAGGCCTTATTTGATGCCTGCATCAGGTATAAACTCTAACGTGACACTTCTCTGTTGAATATTCAATATTTATGAGAAGGACAAATAATCAATTTGGTAATATATCATAATATGGTCTTTATAATGTGTATTACTGATACAACAATGCCAGTATTGTAATACATATTGCCTTACTGGTACCAAGTATTGTTTATTTGTATCGTCTTTAGATTTACTGGCTGATGCTTGTATGACTCTCTTCTGTTTTTTTTCAGGCTCATGGTCAACCTCACTCAGCCTGCCATGCTTTGTTTTGGTAAAGTCCCTGATGACCCAGTGTTTAGACATCACTTCTTGCAAGTTATGTCTCAGTTACAAGCCTATAAAGAGGTACTGTGTTCTCAGTATAACACTAATAAGTCATGCCATTACTGTAATAACAACCATAATTTATGTTTAACATAGAATAATGCTAATTGCCCTCTGTTTTTAATTTTAGGCATTTGCTAGTGAAGCAGTGTTTGGCATTTTAAGTGAGACATTATACACACTTCTACAGCTGGTGAGTTTTTACTGAGGAAAAAAATACAAAATGAAAAAACAACAAAAACATTACTTTCACCTCACCTGTTCCCTAGATTTCATCAGTAAAATGGTTCTGTTTGTCCACATGTTTTTTCTTGTTTGTCCCAACTCAACCTCTTCTCTTACAGGACTGGGAGCAGAGACAGGAGGAAGATAACCTGCTGATAGAAAGGATCCTGCTGCTGGTCAGAAATGTGCTTCATGTACCTGCAGACCCTTGTGAAGAGAAGGTCTGACTTAAACCAATGTCATAATACAAGAGGCAAAGCTAAATTTGTCCAACAGGATGTGTAACATTACCCTTAATCTCACCTCTGTCTTCCCTAATCTCTGTCTCTCCTGTAGAAAGTGGATGATGATGCCAGCGTCCATGACAGGCTGCTGTGGGCCATTCACATGAGCGGTTTTGATGACCTGATCAAGTTCTTGGCGTCGGCTCAGAGTGAACAGCAGTGGAGTATGCACGTGTTGGAAATAATCTCCCTTATGTTCAGAGACCAGGTGAGGCAGAAGAACCCCTCGGAGGCTCACATAATAGGTTTGCAGATGATCTGTGTTTGAGTTCTTATTCTTTCCTAACAGACACCAGAAGCTTTGGTGAGTGCTGGTCAGGCTCGTTCAGCAGAAGAGAAGCAGAGAGACTCTCAGGAGCTGGAGGCACTGAGGCAGAAGGAGCATGCAGCGAAACGCTCTCGCACATTTCAGAGAGGAACCAGGTACAATCAAGCTTATGTACAGTCACCACATTCTTTACTCCAGAGCCAAAATGTGTTTCATTTTCCAACTTGGTCTGAAGAATGTCACAGAGCCAGGTATTATTCAGGTATTTACAGAAAGCTTTGGTTTGTGTCCTGATGCGTAAACGGCTTGTTTGAAGTATTGGAGCTTATAAAATAAATGTGTGTGTGTGTGTGTGTGTGTGTGTGTTATTCTTTCAGACATTCTCGCTTTGGAGGGTCTTATGTGGTTCAAGGCCTCAAGGCGATTGGGGACAAAGATGTGATTTATCACAGAAATATTCATAATGTGAGTAGTGAACTCTTGTAGCTCATCTGTGATACCAAACAATCTTGGCGCCGTGATGCTTCCAAAAATTATTTTAATATGAGTCTCTGTTTTTTCTTCCTTTTTTTTGTTATTGTTTTTTTTTTTTTTTTTTTATAAGTTCAAAAACTATACTCATGACATAGGCAAAGCAGTGAAGCGTGTTCCCAAGAGGAATCGACAGGCTCAGGAATGTAAGGACAAACGCCGCTCAGCCTTAAATGTTCGACTCTTCCTGCGAGAGTTTTGTATGGACTTTTTGGAGAACTGCTACAATCACCTCATGTACCTTGTCAAGGTCAGTTGCTGTGATAGTAATCATTGACTTTTTCTGTGGTATAGACTCATGATCCAAAACATCAATGACCAATAATGAAAAATCATGTAGTTATTTTTTAATAGGAATATTTATTTGTTTCCCTGGCACAAAGGGGTGAATAAATAACAACAAAAATTAAATAAACAACTACAACAAAAAACACTTGTATCAGTATCGGCCATATTGCTATTTTAAGTATTGGTTTCGGCCCAGAATTTCACAATAGGTGCATCCCAACTTAGTATTCCAATGGAAATAAGGACTGAAAGAGTTCAAATTCTAATACCTTTTATGAAACTATGTTGTGAGAAATCCTTTTAAAAAAGATGTCTGATATATTTATGTCCAATAGATGATTCAAAATTAAATCTTTCTTGAGTTGCTGTGAACATTTGTGGACAAATTCTGTAAAAGTTTTTCACAGTTTCTCTTCATTGTAAGTAGAAAACTCTTAACACTTTGCATTTCCTCATCTCCTCCACAGGAAAGTCTCATTCGAGAGCAAACTCAGGAGCATGACGAGACATACTACCTCTGGGCACTCAGCTTTTTCATGGCCTTCAACCGCGGCAATGGTTTCCGTGCTGACTTTGTTTCTGAGACCATGTCCATCCGTGCTTTCCATTATATTGAGCGCAACATCACCAACTACTATGAGATGATGCTCACAGACCGCAAAGAGGCCACGTCCTGGTCCCGCAGGTAAGAAGACTTTTGGAATCAGGTTAATAGATAAAATACCAAATCTGCGCAGTGTCCCAAACAGATGTCACTTGTTGTTTCTAGGATGCACCTGGCACTAAAGGCATATCAGGAGCTGCTGCTGACTGTGAACGAGATGGACCGCTCACAGGATGAAAGCATCCGCCAGAGTTCCAGGGTTATTAAAAGTATGCTAACAGCTCTTGTTCACATAAGCCCTTTTTACACAGAGATCCTGCAGTAGGGCTGCAGCAAAGACACTTCATTACGCCAGCTTTGCTTTTTGACACAGAACCAAACGAAACCGACATAATGCTGCCTGAGTGTGTGATTTTAGATAGCGCATTGTGTTCCAGGAGCAAAAGAAACATGACGGGTGTGACATGTAACACAACAGCTTTTGCCTCTAGTGTGACAGCATGCGCTTTGGCAGTGCTTTCTAAACAATAACAATGGCATTAACATGGCAATAACAATCATTTACGGTTGCTGTTATATGGCGGTTGATCTCATCCTCTACATCACACTCTTCCTGTCCATGGTCCCGTCTTGACGGCTGTACCTTTTTACGCAGATGTTGATTTAGCACTGTTACTACCCCCGCTGCCTGCTTAAAAGCGAGACAACTCTGCATCCCATTCTGTGGTTGTACCTTTTATGGAGAACAGTGAGGCATACTAACAGTGTGACATACCCGTCTTGAACAGGCAGTGTACAGGCAGTTTTCAGCTTTAAAATTTGAATTACAGCCTTTTTTTCTGGGTAGCGAAGCTCAACTGGAATACAAGTTTGCATGTGGTATCAGTATTCACATACAGATATCCTGCCAGGACAGTATTCAATTCAAAATCTTGTCTTTAGTCTGACATATGAATAAGGGTTTGCATGTAATTGCGGTCCTAGTTTCCTCATCTGTTCACCTTCACTTTATAGGCAACATATTTTACCTGATGGAATACAGGGAGATTTTCCTGACCCTGCTGAGGAAGTATGATGAAACCAAACAGCCTCAGTCCTATCTCATAGACCTGGTGGAGTCAACTCATCTCTTCTTGCGCATGTTAGAACGCTTCTGCAAAGGTCGCAAAAACTTGATGGTTCAGGTAAATTCTTGTACTAAGTTTGTACTGTGTGCATGTCAATTCTTGCCGTTTGTACCTGCTTAAATGTTTACATCTCGCTCTGTTAACTCTGCAGAAGAAGAAGGTAAGGCGGAAAAAGTCTCAAGGTCAGAAGAAGCCTCCGGCTGCAGAAACTAGTCCAGAGGCTCTGGAGGAGACCTGGAAGATGGTTGAGGAAGAGCTGAAGGCTTCAGGGTTTCAGGTCAGTGTGAGAATGAAACTCAAGGGGGAGCCGAGAGCTTTCAGAAACACATCAGTCCGACGTCAATAAACTGAGAGACTAAAATTGAACTGACGTCTTGTCTGGTCAACAGTGAAAAGTTTACCATCACTGAATTCCACCTCTCTGTTCTCTGTGTGCAGTTGTCAGAGTCTTTAAGTGAAAGCATTGTGCCGTTTGATGCCACATCTGAAACTCCACTTGAGGAGCAGCGCACCGAGGCCATGGTGCGGGTGCAGGATGCCCTGCTGGCTCGCTTGGGACCAGAAGCACTGGGGCTGCTGCGTGCTGCCAGGTCAGTGAGACTCAACACGCCACTGACCCCTCAGACTAATCACACAAATTTAGTTATGAGTTATGTGAGTATTTATCGTCTTCTTGTCCTTCTCAGGGAGGTGTGGCCAGAGGGAGATGTGTTTGGTTCAGCTGATGTGGAACCAGAGGAGGAACTGGAACTCCTTAAGCAGATCCTGCATGCCAACCTGCCAAGTAAGTTTTTAAATTTATTTGTACATGACCTTTTGCATCACAGGATCTATGCAACATTCAGACCTTGCCTTTGGATTACAGGGTCATCTCCTCCTGAGCCTGTGGCAGAGGATGAGGACGATGCAGCAGAGTTAGAAGAGGAGGAGTTGGAGTCTGTCCAGATTTCCGAAAAAGAGTTCAACTTTCTAGACTTTGTTAAGAGGTGAGGAAACCAGTAACCTGCCACAGCATGTCAGAAAGTACTGTTGTGACCTTTCTGATGGGGCATGTTACCCTTCTCTTCCCTCTCACAGGTTTTGCAGCCCCAATATTGTGCGTCCATACCTCCTCTTATTAAAATCATACTCCAAAAACACACCTCACACAAACCACTGCATCGCTCGGATGCTGCACCGTTTGGCTGTCGAACTCAAAATGGATGCCCAGCTTTTCCAGCTGTCAGTCTTCAACCTTTTCAATAAGATCTTGAGTGACCCTGCAGCAGCTGCTTACAAGGTACGGTAACGGCATGAGAAAAAATTTCTTCACTGTTGTCAGGCAAGCTATGTGTGATATAAGGTCAAGTGCAGATTAGACACAGGGGCTTACTTTTATTTTCTGCTTCACAGGAACTGGTGACCTTTGCCAAGTTTGTGCTGAACCGTTTCTTTTCAGTGGCTGCACAAAACAACAAAGCGTATGTTGAACTACTGTTCTGGAAAAATGTGGGAGCTGTACGTGAGATGACTGAAGGCTACAGCAAAGAAGGGTTAGTGCTTGTTTCTGTGTGTCTACCATTGTGTGTCATGTTATGGAAATACTTCATCCACAAAAATGACCATTTGTATATCAATTACTGAGCCTGTGTGACATTAAGTTCATGAAGAAAACTTTGTTTTTCTTGTATACCTCCACAGTAGGGCTGTAACTAACAGTTATTTCCATAGGGGATTCATCTGTTGATTATTTTCTTGATTAATTGATAAGTTGTGTGGTCTATGAAATGTCAGAAAATGGTGAAAAATGTCTGTAAGTGTTTCCCAAAGCCAAGATGAAGTCCCCAAATGTCTTGTTTTGTCCGCAACCCAAATATATTCAATTTATTTTCATAGAGGAGTAAAGAAACCGGAAAATATTCATATTTATGAAGCTGGAATCAGATAAATTTTTTACTTTTTTTCCTTAAAAAAAAAAAAATACCAATTGATCTTTAAATTAGTTGGCGATTATCCAGTAGTTAATAACTAATCAATTAATTGTTGCAGCTGTAATCCATGGTGAATGAAGAATCCTAAAACAGAGAAAATTCTTTATGAATTGGTGTAAAAGGGGTCTGAGTTTAACAACAGCAAAACTATATCAAACACATCAGTTTTCAAACGCTCTTGCAACTCTTGCAGTACAATCCAAGTGTAATTTATCCAGTTGTATTCTCAGGACTTACCAAACACATGCGTTTTTGCTAGAACCTTACAATGAAAAAGACTCCATTCACACAAACAGTCTCATGCATGGATGAGTAGCACACCTGGTTAGGTGTTAGAGCACTTGAACTCTATGAAACACACAGGCAGAGCTCAAACTAAAGCCTGGCTAGAGGCGCTACTGGAATGTGAAAATATTTCAAATACTATGGTTTTAGGGAAAATTCATGTGTTTAGAAAGTACTGATCATATGTCTGGATAAATGAGACTTGGATTATATAGCACGAGTTGTGTGAGAGTTTGTAAACTGATGTTTTGATTTAGTTTTGCTTTTGTTAAATGCAGCCCAGTTTTGGATTCTTCGTTCACTGTGGAGGCGTGCAAGGAAAACAAGTTTTCTTCACAAATTTAATGTAACACTGGGTGAGAAATTGATACACAAATGGTCGTTTTGTGGATGGCAATGTCTGTTGTTACCAAGTTACACATAAACCATGCACATTTGTAGGATTATAGTGGATTTATTCAAACACATTTTGTTTACACTTAGTACAAAATAGCAGCATCTTGGGTTCCGCAATTTGAAATATTGCATATCTTCCTGTATATAAATATGTCAGAGAGGAAAAAAAACCAACATGGACTGAAGAGGAGGAAGAGGAGCTGCGAAAACTCTATGAGGAGCACTGTGATTCTGAAGGTCTGCTTTCTTTTTGTTTGTTTTACGTTACAAGTTACATGATGCATTTGCACACTGTGTGCTCAGATCAAGCCTCTTTCACTGACCGCTGATTCTCGTGTTTAGTGCCAGATATAGTGGAGACTCTGCTGCCGTTACTCAGTAACAGCAACCGCACTCGACGCCAGGTAGTGACACAGCTGGTGCATATGGGTCTGGTGGCCAATGCTAAAGAACTAAAGAAACAGAAGTATGTACTCCTGACAGAATGCGTTAAATATTAACTTCTGTGTAGTGCGGAAGATATTACTGAATGTCTCTATACACTGTATTTTTTTGTCTTCCAAAAGAAAAGGTACCCGGATTGTTCTTTGGACTGAGGAGCAGGAGGAGGAGTTGCAGATGCTCTTTGAGGAGTACAAAGACTCTGATGGTACTTGTCATCATATTCTCATTGTGTAGTGCATGACAGGAAAATGAAGTGGTCTTTCAGTGTACCTCTATTACGAGTTTCAGCAGTCTCAGGAGTGCTTCACGATTGTCTGGTGACTCTCTTTAGTGATAAAACTGTAATTTCACAGACGTGCTGGGTAATATCCTGAAGAAGCTCACAGCCAAGCGGTCCCGTGCGCGTGTGGTGGACAAGCTGCTCAGTATGGGCTTGGTGTCTGAGAGACGAGAACTTTATAAGAAGAGGAGTCGCAGCACTCATGGGAAGAGCTCTGGAAAGGGAATGGTAAAGTTTTGGTTTTTTTTAAATCTACTTCTTTTACAGTAACATTATGGAGCATGTTAAGCATGGGAAGATGAAGATACTAATGGATGCAACACAAAATGAATATTAAAAAATAACATGAATGCAAATTATCATTTAAGAAATTGTGTTTCTATAAAAAGTCACTTTCTCTCTGCCACAGACTGAAGAGGAGTTCTTAGAAGGACTAACACAAGGGTTCCCAGATGATCCTGATGACAGAGATGATGAAGATGAGGGAGGGGATGAGTCTGAGGAGAGCGAGGAAGAGGAAGATGAAGAACGAGGAAGGGAAACATCACAAAATGGAGGAAGGAGGAGGCAAAGCCTGCCTTCCACAGGGGAGAGGAGACCTGATGTAGGCAGCATGGTGTATGCTCTGCAGCAGAAGGGTGAGACAAAAAGCACTTCAGTTGGGTGCAGAATTTAATGACACTTTCAAGCACAGTTGGTAACTTTTATGAGAATAACTTTTGTCATATTTGCCAAAACTGTCAGTATTGTCTACAGCGGCGCACTGAAAACAACCAAACATCTTGACATCTGCATTAGAAATTCCTAGGCTCTGATTGGTTATTTTAGTTCATGTGTGGTAAGGCCATCAGAATTGTTACGAGGCAATATTGTAGGCAGAAAAGCATGATTTTCTGTCTCGTTTAGACAGCTTTAAATGTTACATATGGATTTAATGTGATTTTCTAAGTCATATCAGGGTCTCTTTTTATTAGATGAGATCTAAGAAACAGTTGTGTTTATGTACAAAGACACTGATTGTATGTGTTAAGTCCTTGTTTGAAAAAATATATCTTTAGGACTACAAGAATAAAACTTAATGTATTCTTAAGATTCATTTCATGCTGTTTTTTCTTTCTTTCTGTTTCAATAACAGGCATGTCTGAACCCTTGTTGTGGCTACAGACCCGTCTAAACAGAACAGCAGAGGATCGTAAGGCTGATGGTGAGTGCACCTGTCAAAAAAGAGTACCCGAACATTTTGCATGTTGTTTCTTTACACTACTGCAAGTGGTTTTAGCTCTCAGGATGGTGTCAGTGTGTGTGAAAAAATGTAATTAGTGCTTTTTGGTCTGTTAATGAAATTGTTGTGGTCGTTCACCAGGTGTGTCCCACGCTGTGCCACTGTTTCCTGTGACAGAGGCATGTGAAGAAGCCATGGACAATAAGAGCTTTCAGAGGCTGTTGCGCAAACTGGGAATTCGACCACCTGCAAATGAACAGGTGTGGTTTGTGTGTGTGATATTTCACCACCAACGCAGTCAGTTCAACGTCATTTTAATCGTGGCCCTCTGATCTGCTCTGAGTGTTTTGATTGGTCTTATTTTATGGCCTTTATGGTCGACCTTATGGTCTTCAGGACTTGCTGTTATTTGACAAGCATAAACATATGATGTGCTTTTGTGTGTAGTTTTGTTTTGTGTGTCTTGAATGTGTGTTCTTTTTTTAATCTGCATGTTTCTTGTTGTGCTGTCTCATTGTGTTGATTTAATTTTGACAGCAAAACAATGTCTAAAAAGTTTTTTGTTTTTTTTTTTTTTTTTTTTTTTTTTGTTTTATGCA
>JAPZEB010000012.1:23092369-23112243 GCA_029783705.1 Chaetodon striatus | reverse complement strand
TGTTTATTTAATTTTTACCCCAAAAAATTTTCTAAAAATTTTTTTTTTTTTTTTTTTTTTTTTTTTTTTTTGCTGTTCTGCATCCAGGAGAGCTTTTGGAGGATCCCATCAAAGATCAGTGTGTCCGAGCTCAAGAGTGCAGCTGCAGCTCTTAGTCCAAGAGAGGAGGAACCGAACAGAGATGAGGAGCAAAACGGCTCCATGAGTCCAACCGCAGAATCCCAGAAGAAGGAGGAGGAGGAGGAGGAGGAGGAAGCGGTCCCGGATGAAAAGAGAGCTGAGGCTCTGAAAGCTCTGCTGCTCACACGCAAGAAGAAACAACACACCGCAGCAAATACAGGTATGTGTGAGAGCTTCAGATTCTGAGCCTTGTCTCAGATGACAGCAGTTAATTACAGCTCTCTCAGGCAGGTAAGTGTTAAGTTACACGGCTATTACAATAGCCTACTCTGGGTAATTAGCAGCCAAGAATGTGGTATTCTTTTTAAAAGAACTCAAATGTCAATGCTTTAGCTCTCTGAGAATATAACAGAAATCCACTGCATCAGCAAAGTTATCATAATCAGTGTTTTGGCTTTGAACTGGAGAAGCAGCAATGTAATTATGACTGTAAAGAGCCTGTCAACCTTGTTTTGTGTAGTTCACTGAGTGAATAAACACACAAAACTAAAAGGTATTACAAAATCCTACGACAACCTACGACTCTTGACTTTTCAAATTATCCTCTGGAGCTATCTTTCTATGTAGACAAACATCTATGTGTGATTCATGGCACAATTTAGACAGGATCAAAAAATTATTTGTCTCTTGCCGTTGACTACAGTACATATTTTTTCCGAAATAAGGTCCCACGGGGGACATTGGAAGGGAAGGGGCTTCGCCTCTTAATAGACTGCTAATCGAAGATGAGTCAAGCATCGAGATGACTTTGTACATATTCAATTCTTTTGTTGTTTTTAGCTCCTGTGTCAGATTTCACTCCTACTGAGGATACAGATGGTTCACTTGAGAGGTGAGGCATCGCCCTGTGCACAGCTGAGAAATGTCTATTTTTAATCCTAAACACTACTTATTCTTAATCTATTCTTGCTCACATCAGGTCCCAGGAGAAGACCTCAACTAAAAGGAGCAGAAGCAGGGTGTTGGACGATGATGAGGATGATGGTATTTCACTGTTGGACATGAAATTAGTGTTTCAATGTGTTAGTTTAATGATAATAAACTGGGCACTCAGCCAGATAACTTGTAAAACTAAAGGCTAGCAGTATTTTGTTACTCTTTATTTAAGCGTAACATCTGTGCTGCAGCAGTTCAGGACCAGTTACCAGCCTCTGACTGTACTGGTGTTTAATCAGAACTGAACTGCAGCGTTTTGGCTCACACATTACTGTCTTTACAGAGGATGAGTCCACTACTGCGATGGATGTGGAAACCAACGGTGATGCAGGTTCAGACAGGGAGGATATCTCTGCTCCTGTGAAGCGCAGACGGAAGATGGTCTTAATTGATGAAGAGGACGATGAGGATTAGTGACTTTCTTTAATGGACTGTAAAAACTGCAGACAGGGGAGACATAAAAGGCCCTGGCTTTGCTCAGAGGTGCATACAGCCCTCAGGAGGTCTGCAGTCCAGACAGCAGAAACTCTATTAATGGAATACCAAACAACCCAAAGAAACAGGCCCTCAGACCGGCCCCTGTGGATACATAGATCCTCTCATGCAATTTCATTTTGTCATCTCTTTGGGAAGCTTTATTGGTGCCTCTCTGTTATGGTAAATAAGTTTTCAATACTTGTTTGTTCTCTTTTCATTCTCAGCATGGACGTCATACAGATATTGCTGTCTGGGAAAGTTTTACATCACAGGATTTTGTGTATAACCCAGTAATGCCTTTTTTGATTTAAAAGCTTCAGGCTTATTGTATTGATAAAATGAATCTTACATTTGTACTTTTAGGTAATTTCCAATGTTGACTTTGGATTGAAGAGTAAAATTCATGTCTACTTACCAATAAAAAAGCACTGTTGTCAAAATAGTGGCTCACTGGCAGCTTTTGTTTTGTCTCTCTGTTGCACTGCATCATTTTAAACACTAGAGGGCACTTGGGTAATGAACTACCTTTGTGAATTGGTTAAAGAATTATTTGAATCTGTCGTATATATAATTTTAAGTCTTGAATATATTGTGTAGCCTTAGAATAGAGTATTTGTACAAACTCTAGGTAGTATTGTACCTCTGCAGTGAGTGAGGACGGACTCAGTGAAAATGGGGTCAGATCAAAATCTCAATCTGTCCATACTTCTGCAAAGATGACATGAACAAACGTCTTTTGATTGAGCTTTCTTCAACACGGGGATCCTGTATCTTGTGTACGTCTGAAGGCTCTGCCTGTAGTCGTCCACGTTTTGCAGCTGTGTCAGAGGTGGTCTCTTGTCCCCACATCTGGACCATGTTAGTAACTTCCTGTCACAGCATCTGCTCTGCCCCCATCCCACAGAGCCAAACACAGACCTGACAATCCTCAGACACTGCTGTGAGTTAAGCATGTGAGCACAATGGTGGGTGGGTGGGTGTAGTTCATGAAACTAAGAGGTTAAAGGTATATCACTTCCTCCTCACACAGAACTGTCCTAACATGTCTCCATGTGTTAACCTAAAACAGACTTGTGCAGTCTGTATATTAGATATACAGGGGTGATTCATTGTTTTGTACCCAGAGCATGAAAGCCTGTAGGCTGAATTGCGTAAATGTTAGCAACAGATGTATAATACAGTCATTAAATCAGACAAACTCTCAGTAAATAGAAGCCATGCTTTTGTTAGTTAAGTGAAGACCTGGCTTTTTATTTAAAAGCTGCAGAAAGTTACAGAAATCACCTTTGAGTGTTTGAGGTGAAACATTTTTCTCAGCAAATACATGTCTAGTGTTCAACTCTTCAGATAGATGACCTGGGTTAAAGTGTGCATTAGAGAAAGTATTTCAAGCATATTTAAAACCTCAGAAACACAGACAAAGACCAAACTAATGTTGCTCTTGATCCACAAATTGATCATTAATTGTTAAATCCTGTGAAGGTTGTAGGTGCAGCATTTCCCTGCTGTAGGTCACCTTTAGGGAAATGCTCAGGGAAATGTGCTTGTCTGCTTAGTTGTTACAGGCGGAGGAAAAACTACCTGATTTGTTTGTCATGCAATTTGTTTTCCCCAGAACTCACTCAGCTTGACCTGAGCATGTCTCAACACAACAAGACACACAACCTAACGTTACCACAATCGGTTTCCATATCTGTCATGCACGTCGTATGGTAAATCCCTGGGATCCAACCACAAGCCATAACAAAGTGACGATCTGTCAATAATAATCAGGTCAAACCTGACTGAACAGATCATAAAGTTATTTCAGTGCAGACTGTGAACATCCTGAACATGGTAAATATTGTTGAACTGTTGGTGTGGTTACCATGCTGTCTATGGTCGTGGCTATAAATAAATAAATAAGACCCTGCCCCTGGCACACAAACAACAACAACAACCACCTCCTCCACCGGTAGACCCTGTGCTGCAAATGAAGTGCTTCTCCTGTCTCAACACTCACAGCTGCAGCTCATTCCCTCTGAATGTACCAACACAATCCACAGGGTCTTTTGTCACCAGTTGTTACTCTGTAAACACGGCAGACTCCCAGCCCTACTCAGTGTGTAATGGTATGAATATGAAAAGGGGAAGAGAATGAGTCAGCCTGTAATATAGACAGCTTGTCTGTATCATGTTTGTGGCTTTCTCTTTCTAAAAATTCACCCTTCAAAAGGGGATTTCAAAATTCCAAGTTATTAATGGTAAAAATGATTACATATTGGATCAGTTAAAAGCCATTAATTAACTTTTGGGTTGTCAGGTTATAAAAAAAACCCTCAATAGTCCAGTGTTATAAATGTTCATAGTGATTACTGGTAAGTGTCACAGGTTTCTCACTTTTTTAAGAAGCCAAACGTGAGGAAGTCAGTGAGTAAGTGTTGATGCGTTAATAATGATTAGGTGAATCATCCTGGCGGAATAAAGTAAATTGAATCACTTCATAGTTTAGGTGTCATAGTAGCTTTTAATAAATTAATAAATGGATTCTGGGTCAGATGCTCTGCAGCACTTTTCCAGAAGGTCAGAGGTCATCAGTCCTTGTGAGTGGTTTACTTGATAAACAAAGAGCCACTGCTGGAGGGGGATAAACACCAACCAAAGACAACCCGGCAACCCAACATGTGTTCTTATGGGTTTATTTCAAAACACAAAAAAAATCAACAAATCACAGCATTTATCATAGACAGAGAACGTGGAAACGCAAATTATCTTCAGATTTAATCAAAATAACCTCATTCTAGGTCTCATTAAAAAGACACGTTTTGCACCAATCAGATCCTGTAAAAACAAAACAAAAAACCCCCCATCATATTCTGCCCTCCTGCACACATGACAGAGGCTTTTCTCATCTCCAGGTTTTTGTTTTCCAGTGTTTAACTCAAAAGTTTTTAAATTCCTAACTTTTGATGTTTCGTTATTTTGGGAAAATGGTCATCATAGTGCACACATGTTGCTGTATGCACGCTGTGATGCGTGTGAGTATAGGCTTTTTGAATTCTGTTGGTTTTGTGTTGGGCCGTCATGCACCCATATTACCTAAGCGCACACAGACAGTGTGATGATGCAGTTTTTAAGGAGGATTTGCATAGACAGTGTGATGATGCAGTTTTTAAGGAGGATTTGCATTTTGCCTAAGATATCAGCTGTTTGTTTTGGTGATAACTTTTTCTGTGCTGTTTGCTATTTACATTGGCCCCACACCTACATTTTGGTGTAAATATACAAAAATATGGTTATTTACAGTGGGAGGGGGGTCATGTGTTTTCCCCTAATCGCTCAGGGAGGCTCAAGGAAAATATCTGTAGCTCTAGGGAGGGTCAATAAATAAATAAATAAATAAAAGTCACACCCCAGCAAACTCCTCCTCTGATAACTAGAGAACAGTCCCTAAAGTTAAAAGGCTTGGTGTAAATGGGCTGCTGTGACTCTTATCAGTTAATTAATATTTCTTCTACGTCAAACTGAGTGCAGAAACTAGACCCCGTTTATGAGATGACTTTGTCACAGGAGCTCAGGTATAGGAAGCTGGCTGATTAAATCCAGGGCCTCATCTGTTGCTGTGCCCCCTCAGCCCTCACCCCGCCCCCCGCCCCTCGCTCCGGGCTCCAACGGCCCAACTGACGACGCTGGATGGAGATAGAGAGGGGGATTACCTCGGAGGGAAAACTTTCCTCCTTTGTTTTTTAGAGTACCGTTTATTTCAGCGCAGAGAAAAGAAGAGGGGAGGTGTGTGAGGGAGGACCGTTCAGATTTTCCACAGAGGAGGAGCAGGAGGACTTGGAGTAGTTTGGTGAGGAGTCACAGACGGGAACTTGAACGGTTAATCCAGAGCCAAAGTTGTGAGAGTGAGTGAGGCACGGCGGAGAATGGAAACTAGCTAACCTTCCTCTCTCCTGTGGTCACAGCTAGCTCCGAGCCTTCAAACATTTGCATGAGGCAGGGAGAGGGACTAAACCATGTCGCTGTTGTCGCTTCAGAGCAGCCTGAGAGTTTAAGAAGAGTCTAGGGAGAAGTTGGGAGCAAACCGGTTTTCCCTGGTACCCTACCGCCGCTTTGTGTTAGTGAATGGTGGGGGTGTTTTTCCTGTTTGACAGGGCCGAGTGTCAACTACAAGTTAACGTTACAACCGCCCAACACAGGCTCGTCGGTAAGTTTATAAACTCTCTTTCACTTCAGGAAGAATTAATCATATGTTTCAGATCTCCATCTCTGTGCCAGTCCTCCTGATGTGTGGTTGCCTGTTTGTTATTCTCTGCCAGTGTACATTTGAATTAAGTTAACTCCGGGTCTGTGCTTGAAAACAAGAGGCGCATACTTCATTACCGATGATAATTGATTATAGCTGAGCGATTCCACCTCAGATACTGACTGATCAGTGCCAAACTCTGCAGCTGGAAATGTTTGTAATAACACGTAGCAAGCCTGGCTGCCTCCATGGCTGCTCCCCTTTTAAAGGCTTTTACACTTGAGGCACATAATGCAATTCATCCTTCAGCCTTTGAGCACAAAGACATAATGATCCAGGATAATAAAGGCTTTATTGGTGTGCACTGAACAAAACATTTAGACCAGAGTCCCACAGTACTTTGCTTCAATCAGTACTGCCTAACAGCTCTAGGCTTTAAGATAATTATGTGGAAGTTGTGCTAGGGAAGATGGTAAGTGCCCTGCAGCTCTTAACAGAAAAAACAATACTGATTTTATTGATTTAAATCCAGTTTTTTGCTATGTATAACGTAACACAGGTTGGTTGACAAATCTGACCACTTACAGAACTTGTGTGTCTTCAGTCTTTATATTCACCCATAGTGTCTATGCATAACTGTATGGAAACCGTCATTTTGTAAGGCAAACATTTCATGTCCCTTTTTAGCCCACGTAGCGTGCAAGAGGTCCTGGCCCTGTGGTTCTGCTGTGTGATCCATGGTGGGAGTGCCTCTTGGGTTTTTGGGCAGTGTGGTGACAGCCTACAGGTCCTGTCTTTACTGGGGAGTGCACTCTGTAGTTACACCCCCTCAGTGCACCCCCCATCTACTTGACCTACTCTGTCAGCCTGCACCAGATGGTTTTGCCCCTTTGAAAAAGCAGAGAGGAAGCCCGTCCCTGCTTTGGGGAAAGAGAGAAGTCAGGAAAGGAGGCATGAAGAGCAGGGGCTGATGAAAGTTAGACTGCACATGTTGTTTTGCATGGTGCCTTTTAATTAGCGCAGAGTCAAGGGTCTCATTCTTGTAATGTCTTTGTTATTATAATATTTTGACACCATGCTGACTTCTCTTATCTTCACCGTTTAAACACACATAAACTTTATTGAAAATGTTACAAGCACCTTTTAGGAGAGTGATGCTGGGGAGAGAGAGAGCACAGTAAGAGCAGCTGACCCACACAGCAAAGCAGGAATTCCCATTTTATGAGGACAAGCTTTAATGTGAAGTTTGGGTAATTACTGTGTTCAGATCTGCTTTCTTCTTTAAACACAAGCAGCATTTTTCCCTTAAGACAACAGGACCATGGGCTAAGGTTTATTCCTCTAATTAGGGTATTGGCTGACTGTTGTACCAGCTGAAAACATGAACGTCACTGCTTTCTATAGTTGCTTTAAAACACAATGTAGTCACTCTATCTGTAGTATTACATAGTGGATACACGAGTATTCAGACCAAATGAAAGAATCATGTATACTCAGCTTCTCCTCTGCTGTTAGTTGTTGTCTTGTGTCGGGGCACACAGACATCATTCAAAGGGATACACCCAATTTACTATTTGTATATCAGTTACTCACCGTATGTTATGTTCGATTTGTCAGATTTTTAAAAATATTATTACATGTCTCCATGGTGGACGAAGAATCCAAAAATGGAAAAAAAAAATTCTTGATGAATTGAAGTCATAGGTGGCCACGTTTAACAACAGCAAATCTATAGAAACATCCCTTTACAAGTTCTGACAGAACTAATGCAGTATGATCAAGTCTCTTTATGCAGTCATATGCTCGTTACCTCCCAAACACAAGCATTTTTGGTAAAACCTCATTATTATACACACTTTCTTATAAGTGGCACAGGCATAGTGCTTGAAACATATGTACTCTGTATTTGGAATATTTTCACTGTTTTATCTTGCTGTCAGACAGCCCTTTCCAAAGGGGAACTTAATAAAAAGTGACACTTATGTATGCCCTCTTCAAAGCCCAACTCCGCTGACAAAAACAATAATTTTACCTTGCTGAACACAAGAGCTGCTGGTCTACCACTGCCTCGATCAGTTGGTTTGTCTAACTTTGTAACTTTAGTGAATTCGGACTAACAGTTTAAAACACCAAAGTGACACAACAACACAAACAAACTAACAGAACAGATGTTTTGATAGAGTTTTGCTGTTGTTTTACGCAACCTCCTATGACTTAAATTCTTAAGTAGTTTTCTGTTTTTGGATTCTGCGTCTAAGAAAAAAAATGCGAGAAAAAGTTTTCTTCACAAAGTCAACATAACTTGGGGTGAGTAATTAATAAACGGTTATTTGAGGTGAAGTATTCGTTTAATATCAGAACCATTGCAAATGTAAATGCTGTTTCACAGTGACACTGTTGAGAAATTATTATTTCGGTGAGTTTACCTCAGTCTTCAGAATTACTGAGTTAGCATGAGCCACATGTTCAGGCCTTCTGCATCTGTTCATATGCCTTGCACATGGAAGGTCTACACTGAGGAGTGACTCTAAGGTTTGTCATGATGAATAAGAGCAGTGTCAAGGAAGAACTGTGCTATATAAAAGTCATTGCTGTGGTTAATCTAATCTGGAGACTGCTGTGCTCTCTAACTGTCACTTTATCTTCTCATAGGAAAGTGATCATTTAATGTTTTATGTCTTTTATTTTTTAATGTAGTAAATTTGATACATTTTTACATCACCCAACCATTGCTTTCATCATCAACTACTGTTGATCCTGCCTGTCTGTGTTACTATGAAATGGCTAACCAGAGAAGAACTGACATGGCTGGCTGAGCAGCAACCTGTAGTTAGACTCGGAGATGGAAGGATTTGGAGACTCCTGGGTGCAAGAAAAACCCTATTGTCACATGGAAACCACATAAAAACTGATACCAGTCATTTTAAAACATCTATCCATATGCTACTTTTGGAACTTTAAACATTGGTTGGAGTTATGACATGAGAGGGGTGTTGAGTTGGCTTGGAAAAAGAAGGGCACACGAGATATTTTAGACTCGTGAGATCGCTGTAGGAGGTACAATTATTGTCGACTGGAATTTGACAAAGAGGGTTAAATGGCTGCTCTAAATGATAGAGCTGCAGGGGAAGTGCTGCAGACGTACTGTATATAGGCCTTGCGTGGAGGTCTGAACGGCCACTGCGTGGCCACTATAGGAAACCTATCTACAATTGATCATAACTCATTCAGTGGCCTATTTGATCTTACTTTAGCAGTCTGCACAAGCAGCTTTGTTTCTTGTACACCACCTCCCTGTGACAAGAATTTCTTAAGTGCCAAAGTTTTAAAGGAATGGTTTGTAGGGTTTTGTGGCACTTAGCGGTGAGGATTGCAGATTGCAGCCAGCTGAAACTTCTCCTGTGTGCTGAGCGTAAACTCCTGGTTAGAATTTCTTAAGTGTTCATTGTTCAGGAGGTTTTTACTGGGAGCTAAATGATCCACAGAGGTCTCTTCCTCTCCCAAAAAAAAAACCAGACCCAGTGATTCAAACCAGTAAAAACATTGATTAAAGCAGTTTGACATTACAAACAGTGTTTCTGATACACTGTCTAGCATGTTGCAGACAGGACACTAGCCCTGCATTTGCTTATGTGTGCTCACCTTTTTTTCTCCGATTACTTGAGATCCAGATGTAAAGGAGGTTTTTACCAGGAGCAGAATTATCTGCAGAGGTCTCATCCTCTCCAAAACAAGCAGACCAGTGATTTTAACTAGTAAACACACTGAATAAACAGTTTCTGTTTAAAAAAATCTGTGTTTTTTTTGACACTGATCGTAGGAGAGGAGCTGCTGACTACAGTTAGCAAAAAAAGCAAATAGTTTTATCTAGAGCCAGTGTTTGATTTGTCTGTTTGTGGCTACTGTTGAAACATGGTGGTGCAACATGGCAATCTCCATAGACGAGGACCTGCCCTCTATGTAGATACAAATGGCTCATTTTACGGTAATGAAACGATTCTTATTTGCAGGAAAAAAGAAGACAGAGTGAAGAAAACCTACTTATATTATATTCAATTTCTGCCAGTATATCCCCCTAAATCCTACACACTGAACCTTTAATATACTTTATAATAATATCATGTTACCCCACTGACATGTCCCCAGACTCCACTTTATACACAACACTCCTGGAAATAGTCGGACGTTGGTGTCTTGCTCAAGGACACTCTCTGCCAGCCTAGTGTTCATCAGCAGCATACATTATCTCATACACAGTGCCATATTGTCATGCTCTCACTAACATATGGACATCAGACTCCACCACACCGCCTACTAAATGCTGCTCTTCACCACAAACCCTAATAGAGCGTTGTGGAAGTGCCCCTCCTTGCTGCACACACTGTACGCTCCTTCCTCTGCGGCTAGATCACCAACATATTGCAGCATAGAGACTGTTTACTCGGTGGATGATTATTAGTCCTCACTATGTTAATGACCATGTGTATTTCTGATGTACCATATCAGGCATGAGCCATCGACATGTGACTCCCTTTAAAAGGCTCCTCATTGTGTTTCTGATCTTTTTTCATGCCTCTCTATAAGTAGCTCTCTGCATTTTTAAGTTGAAAGGCCTCTATTGTTTCGACTAAAGTCACGCATGAGATGGAGAGATTATGAGGGAAAAGAAGTGAGATACTACTATTGAGATATTGCTACAAGTTACTGACTTTGGGGTCCATGACCAGAGGGCAAATTATTTGGCAGTCAGAATTATAAACTTGATTGGAAATAGGAGACTTTAGTTTAAGTCCTACAACTGTCAGTGAGATTTCAGCTGCCATAATGTCGCTTGAACAGCTGGCAATTGTATCTCTATAAAAAAAAGCTATTTCAAGCAATCAAATACTGCAAAATTATGTGAATCTTTATACAATGCTTCAGGAATGACGTTGTTCTGTAGGCCGATGCGGATGTTAGCTTTGCCCTGGTTCCCTCTTCAAAAAGCCAATAGGATTTTTCCATTGGATTTTGGATTATTGCAGAAATAAACTGTGTGGCAAACAAACTTTTATGATACGTACACGTTTTGTTCAGCAAGATAATCTTCACAAATGATTACCACTTTTATGATTTTTGAAGCCTAAATTCAGTCGCTAGAAGTAAAAAGCTATTGTTAGGCAATAAACAAACTACACAAAGGTCCCATGGCTTAATGTTGCCACCACAACAAGGCTGTATAGCCTTGTTTGGTGTGATGATGTTCTGTAGTCTCATTCAGCCACTTGTTAGCAACCATCTTTATTAAAATGCATAAAAGCTTTAAAATTCAAGAGTGGGGTATTTACTGATGGATTTTAAGCTGAACTTATTTTTAAGCTTGTGTTTTCAGACCTTACTTTAGGCATTTAACCAAAAAAACATTAAGTTTGAGATGAGGGAGCCAGGAGTGCTAAAATGCTAACTTGTTTCTGGGTTTTAGGACTCTCTCCTGAGGCACTCTATATTTCATAGTCACAATCAAGCTGCTGGAATTCTGACTGCTGTGTGCAAAATGAATTTGGTTGGGTGGATTGACTCAGCTTTGGGAGGCAAATAGTTTTGCATAAATTCACAATTTTGGAGAACCTGTGGTCACAAATATGTGGATTGGGAGGACTAAAGTGAAACATATTTTTGTCTTAACATTTCTTGCTTCACGAAAGACTTATTGCATCCAAGTACACATTCTTGTGTCACGTCTTGTCAGAGAGTGGCATTAAAGCCATGTTTTGGTTAATGTGTGATTGAGGTGGCTTTGGGTTAAGCAGCTGATGACAAGGAAAAGATCTCATGAAAAACATGGCCGCTTTAGAAGAAAATGAATAAGGGATTAGTTACATCCAGTATCTGCTCAGGGGAAAGTTAACCCTGTTGATGCTATTCTCAATCACACCTGGCCCTAACATGTCACCTCAGTGATGTAATAAGAAATGTAAAGCTGTTTATACAGTTGTTATTGCACCCACAATGCAATAAGGCTCTTGGATGCAGTTGCTCAAGCCACATGCAAAGGTTGTCAGAAACACGTGTGCATGCAGAAGTATCACATGGGTTGCACAGAGACACATTTCAGTCAAGCTTTGAAGCAAGGGCTCAAGTTGAGATACCACATATCCACCGCATTTTGCTATGTTAATATGTGTGTTTGAGTATAAATGGTCTGACCAGGGCTTAGAGCCCTCATCTTCTGCAAAAATAAAATAACAGGAATGTGACTGGTGAATGTGACAGTAGAGACGTGTGCCACAGGCAGGTATTGATTTGGTATAAAATCTGCAGACATTTGTATATTGTATCACATTCATGATCTGTGCGTCATTGTAGTTTGAAGATGGCTATGTGGAGCTCAGACCAAGAGTATATGGATGAGAATTACAAAACCTCTTGAGCATGCAATGTCTGGGAAGAAGTGTAAACTGACTGTCATGTGGTGCTTTGTTCATTATGCAAGTCGTTACAGCACACCAAGCACAAACTTCATGCTGCTGAAATCGTCTCAATCACGTAAGCAGAGACACAATGGCAAGTGTTATATGTAGATTAGCCTGCGAGCCAGACAGATTACAAGCTTGTTTTCATCATATTGCAAGTTTGCCTTTCCTGCTGTTTCCTTACAACCACCAAATCACTCACACGGTGCTTATGTTCTTAACAGAGTAGCGTTCTGGAGAGCTGCTGCATCATGTTTCACAGTCTCAGATAGTCTTTTGAAATCAAGGCAGTGGTGTTGTTGTTGAGGTGAAATGATGCGTCAGTGTTGATGACCGAACTTTTAGTTCCTGTCTGCTCCGTGTCACAAACACAAGGGTCAGATCCTGCTGAAACTTGATGTTCCACTTCCTCATCTGGTCCTGGGCTTCCTGCTATGGAGAGACAGGAAGCTCAATAGCGGCCCATATGATTTCTTGCTCAATATGCTCCAGAGTGAAAGCGCATGTTATTGTGATGGGCATATGTGTATCCATCTTTATCCAGTTTTATGCTTAGCACAATGTGACATCAATTTTAATAACCCCACTGTGATATTTGGCTTTATTGCCATGGTTCGTTGTCTAGACCCGATCAGTCTGTCAGCTGGTCTGGGTGTTCAGCTGAAGGTGGCATGATTTATGGCTGCAACTGCAGAGCACAGACCCCGATGCATCTTACATTCTTGGTAGAGTCCTCCAAGTCAAGTTGTCAGACAGCCAGGTCATAACACTGCAGGTTTTCAACTTCTCAGCTGGCCCCGGCCGTCAAGTCGGAGGAGTTCTTGCAGAATCCCTGGCTGTGATCACGCACGCCCACCCTTTCATTAAACACACCCAAATTAGCTATGTGGGGAACTTGTAGTCAGCCCTGCCTGTTCCTCAGCAGCTGAGCACTCAGATCTGCTCTACTCAGCCCCCCGCAGTGTTTGTTCAGGGGGAGTATACTCCTGGGCAAGTTTTTGTTTCAAGGGCAACATAATATTCCAGTATCTTATCTGCAGCTGATGCTTATTGTGTGATAATGTACAATTCCCACCTACTGCCTCTTAGGTAAATGTAAGTGATACCTCTGGAGGCCATTACGTGTGTTTTCTTTTTCATTTCTTAGCATTGGAGTCCAAGTTCAGGGTTTTGACACTTTTCGAGACTGTACTGGTCGAAGTAGTCCATGCTGGAAATTATGCTTGGTTGGTCCAACATTTTGGTCCAGACTGAAATGTCATAACATCTATTGGATGGGTTTCCATGAAATGTTGCACAGACATTTATGGTCCCCCAAGGAAGAATCTTACTAACTTTGGTGATAGTCTGACTTTTCATCCAGCACTGTTATCAGGACTAAATCTATATTTGTCCAGTCCTTTGCTTTATGACTAAAAACTTGAAAAACTAACATTACCACATTCCCAACTGTCTCATCTGAGCATGTTGGCATGCTAATGTTAGCATTTAGCTACAACTAAGTGCAACCTCACAGAGTTGCTAGTATGGCTGCAAATTCTTATGCCACATTTCCAATGCATGGTTCGGCTCAACTCAACTCACTTTCAGTACCCAGTCCTTTTCTCTATCGTGTTTCCCAGTGAGGATAGTACCCCCCCAGTGTAGGTTAGATTCTCATCTGATCGCTATAGTGACGCTGCATGAAAGTGCCCCGACATCAACTTCAAAGTGATCCTTCGCTGGATCCTTTCATTGGGAACCAAATAAAGGAACATCTGCACTTCATAATTTACCGCGTAGTGTACGTAGTTTTGCAGGCTGCCAATTTTAAAAGTCTGTGTCAAGTGAAATAAAAAAAACACACAAACATTGCAGTCGCTGTTGATGTCAGTTTAGTTATTTTAAAACAGCAGATTTGTGTGGGATGTCCAATGTTGTGCTAATCCTGGTTCTCTCTGAGCAATAGTGATGCATGGGACAGGATTTTCTAAAAACCTGCACCAACCCAGCCCATTATGAGAGCCAACCTGCCCTACCCAACCCATAAACATATGCATTAAACAATGACCCAAACCCAAATCCTAAACCCAGAAATCAGAGCTTAAGTTTCCTATAATGACCTACTTGCTATTGGTTATGTTGTATGTCATTTCCATTAAATATCACAGTATAAAATGTTTGTTTTATAACAAGCTCATTAGAATTGCTCAACCCATGGGTCAACCTGTGCATCACTACTGAGCAGTCAGTTGCCTGCATTGTTTTAACTTCACCGTAAAGTATCGGCTCAGCTCGCTTGGAACCTCAACCGAGGTATCAGAAAAATTTCCAGGTGTTATCCACAACTTTTGCTCATGGTAAACCAAGAAAGAGCGAGTCAAGTTCAGTAGAGCCATGCAGTGGAAATGCGTCTTTAGTTGCCAGGCAACTTTAGCTTGTGGAAAATTCACCTAGGAGGAAGCCCTGGGAGGTTTTGGGGCCTCCAGAGAGCTCAGTCATTAAGATAGATAGTTCTGTTTCTAGTTAGGACCCCCTCCCTCCATCACTCACCACCCCTCTGAAGGCAAATACTTGGCATCCATCTTAAAGCAAACACTCGGGATCTACCAGTCTCCTTGGTGCTCTCGGCCGTCTTTATGTGGTCTCCTCTTTCGTCCGCATGGTTTCCTCTGAGTGCCACTAGAGGTCACAGCATGGGCCTCAGAGTCTTTGTTTTGCTCCATAATGGCTCTATTCTCCCACGGCAGCAAGGACTTCCAAGCCTGCTAGACATAGGACACCATTGTGACTCACGGAGGGGTAACTGAGGCAGACGCATAGAGACATGGGTGTGCGTGTAGAGTTAAGTAAATTACTGTTTAAATGGTGTTGAAATATTAACTAGTTCACACATTGTGCTGGCGTTACTGGTGAACCAAAAATAGTTGCTTTACCCACTGCAATAGAAGATTGAACTGCAACCAAATAAGATATGTGGTGGAGAGGAGGACACTGGGCTTATTATTTTCCATTAGCACATATGACTTATCACGGTTAAACTAAATTCAGTAAGAAGAGCCCACCACAAAACATTCATTTAAAGTCCTAGCTCGCTAGAGGCAACAGACAAAGCTGTGGGAAAATCTTATTAGTGTCCAGTTATAGCAATTACTGTAAAAATAAGCTACTGTGTAATGTGATGTATTATTATTTGATCTCCCTACAAAGTTTTTTACGAAACCGTACTCCAATTTGACACAGTGTGCTAAGTAGGAGAGACATCAAATCACTTTTGGTCTTGTTTCTTTGAAAAATAAAACCACAAAAGAATTAGATTAGCTGGAAATAGACCTTTTTTATATACTTTAGTGGTGTAGATTAAGTGAATTACCTTTATTTAACCAGTAACATACACAGTGTCTTCTACAACAGTACATGCGGTAGTTTGTTAGAGGAATGTGCAGCACCAGATGACCTTAGTCACTCAAGTTTCACATTTCTCACAAGAAAAAAAAAGCAAACAGCAAAAGGTCACAGAGCAGGTAAAAAAGGGGAAAGGCTTTAGCACAGAGTCATTCACACAAAGCTAGCTGATTCAGGTGTTTTATATGCAAACCAGCCAGGTGGCCATAGGCTGCATTCACGTCATATTGGACCAGCGCCGACTAGGGTAAAATTCTCTGGGGCAAACCAACTGTAATCAACAACATCAAGTGTATCTTGCACTAACAGTCAGAACTAAACTATATCTACTAAAGCTTTCTGGCTCATTTTTAAAACATAAATATCTTTTTTGGAGGTATACATTAACATTTTAACAGTTCCACATTGCAACTCCACTTCCTCTCATATGACTGAATCAAGCAGATCGCAGTAATGGGACCAAAGAGCGAGACAAAAGCCTGTAACAATGAACTTCCTGTGTCTGTCAATCCATTTTCTAAACCTCTTATCTTGTTCAGTGTCACAGGGAGTTGGAGTCCTCCTTAATTGAGCAAGGGAGGCCAATCCATTACAAAACATTTAGTCTACAACAGAACCTTAGAGTTTAACCTGAGAGTCTCAAGATGTCGAGGAAGCAGATATGCAGAGAATATGAGAACTCCACAGAGAAAATCCCTCAGCCTGCTGTCATATGCAGACCCTTCTTGCTTCAAGTCGACAGTCCTAACCACTGAGCCGTTGTGCTGCCCCGACCCCTGTGTGTAGTTTTATATTATCCCCCAGTAGAGCTTAGTTCTTCATTTTAAGTCTGCTGGGGCTGACGTGAAAATTATAGTCTTGATTGTATACAGAGATCTCTCCAGCAGTGCTCATTTTGTTTGAATAGTTAGATTTTCTCATTCTGTCCAGTTTAGTTTTTGTCTTGTTGTAGTCAACAAAATGTCCTAACAGTTTTCCTGAAGTTCGCTTGAGGCATTTTTTTCCTCCAACCTTAATTTTAGCTGATATCAGGATAGTTTGCACACTAGGTCATCCATTTTCATTCACAAATCATTTTATAAGCAAAACGTTAAAGGTGCTCTATTTGACATTCAGAGCATTAATACAGCAGCAAACAACTATTTGCTATGTAAAGATGTAGTGGAGTAATGGCGTCCTGAACCGAGATTAAAGTCACACTCCCTCTGTGTGTGTGTGTGTTGTAATCTGTGTTGTTTGTTGTGGTAGCCGGTCCGGCTTAGTGTGCATGTTTATGCATGTGAGTCTCTGTATGTTTCCCACTGGTTTTATTTTTTCCCTAACATGTTCAGCCTAGTCCAAAACAAAACAAAAAAATGTGCATCTCACTGGTCGTCTAATCGCCACCTTACCGCTTACAATGCCATCCTGACCAACGGTGGCTGGATGATGTTATCTAGGAAGGGTAATGCCCACCCTTCCTCAGAAGTTGCTGGCCACTAACTCAGTCACCTTCATGTTTAGAACTGTATACAGACTATCCTGGCCCAGACTCTGAATCATAGATACGCTGAATGTCATGTACAGCTCCTTAAAGCTTATTGCAGAACATCGAAAATGATAAAGAGATAGCTGTTCCAGTTTGTGGCATGTTAATTAGATTTGTTTATACATTACTGCACCTACATCAAATAATTTTACATATATGATGTACATATGATCTCAAATTCAGTAATGTAACCTTCAGCAAACCACAGTCTCCAGACTTTGACCGGTCAAATACAGCTACATATTGGAAATTTTTTGTGTATTTTCCCTTTAAGCAAAGAAATGAGACGTTGCAGTTGTCACTGATGAAAAGCAGAAAGAGGGAGAGAGGGATAGGTACTGTAAGGCTGCGAGTGACTGAAGAAGAAAAGAAAACTTTCCAATGGACTCTCATTTTTTCCATGTAAAGTAATTCATAGGCAGGACATACAAATTACACAGCCCTGTGTCTCAGAAGATGACGAAACAGATGAGGCACATTTCAGTGTAAAAGAGGAACTAGATTTAAGGTGGGGGAAAGTTCCAGTTAAAAGAGGAGAAGTAGTGGACAGACAGGGCGGAAAAAGAAAGATCTGGCAAGTAGCGAAGAATAAAGGCAGGGGCGACTGTTCCTGACTGTTTGTCTCAAGTAGAAAACGTGACTGAGCTGTAATCGGATCTCAGCTGTGGTGAGATCATACAGGAGGCCTGCCAGCAGCCTCAGAAAGAGCAGTCCACCCATAAGCCTTTAGCCCTAATGCAGCCCTCTGTGGCTCTCTGCAGGCCTGCCAGCTTAAATATCATATATAATTTTTCAAGAGTACTAGTTGGTCCTAGAAATTATAAGTCTGTGGAGGTGAAATGAGAAAGAACTACAAAAAAAATTTAAGTATCGTTTTGCATACAATTTGATTAAAAGGTGGGTTTCATGCAATTTTAGATTGTACTTTAGTATAAAAGCTTGTTGTTGTCCTGTGAAAACCCCATGTGTCCAAATTTGGGGATTTTTTTTGATGAACTGAAAGATTATGTTCTTTTATGAATTCTTATGTGTCATAACCACTTTACAAAGTTGAAAACAGAGTTGCTGTTCTCAGCTAATGAAAAGTCAACAGTATGAAGATACATGATTTTCCCAGGATGGTGTCATCTGTTGCTCTGCAGTAACTTTGGACACAGATACTTGTTATTATAATAAAGCTATCAGTTAACCATATGTGCATATATTTTTAATAAGCAATGGCGCCAAGGGGTAAAATCTTAAATCTTTAAATCTAAATGGTTAATTCAATATGAAATCAAAGTCACAAAATTACTGACAGAAAACTTTGCTACTTCCTGCATAATTCTAAAAACTAGATTATTTTAATTGTGTTTAAATCTGATAAAGTAAATCCAATTACTCTCTTCAAATGACCGACCACTTAGGACTGTCAGATTTCATCATGACCCAAATGATTCTGGGGGAACAGAGATCAACGGGGGTCCTGGCACATGGACTATAGTGAGTGAATGAGCTGCCTGTGTGTGTGCCTAGGTATGCAGGATTGCACGGAGGTGCATAGCTTCGTGTGTTGAGTCTATGACAGCTGCACACACAGAGCAGCTAGGGAGAAGTCACAGTTGACTTGAAGATTTCACACGTCACATTTACCCCTGGAGTGCTTTAGTTTTCTGTGTTGATCAGGATACAACGTGCTTTCTTTATTCTGAATAATTTATCAACATTTCCTCTCCTCTCACAGTCACCAGACCTGCTCAGATGGACTTGAGATAACACCACCAGAAGTTCCACCCTTGTCCTGAACTCCAGCCTCCCACATTCACCCAGAATGGCAGATCCCACCGGGCTGAGCTCTGAAGGGGCCGGGGCAGGCCTGGCCGAGGTCGACGCCTGTAGTTTGGAGATAGACAGGAAGTATGACATCATCCCAGCCGTCATCTGCTCCATGTGTTGCCTGTTTGGCATCATCTACTGTTTCTTTGGTGAGGATCCCTGCTGGCTCACAGACCTTGACATCAAGGAAGCTGAAACTAAACGATTTTGAATGACATAACACACCATCAACATGCCACTCGTAACTGAAAACATCATAGTGCAGCCTATAAATATGACAGATCAACTGAATCCTACAGAAATCCATTTCTATGGAGGCTCATTTCTGCTAGTGTGATGAAAAAAAGATCCTGTAATTCATTATCATGAGAATCTTTCTCAAAATAATGACTCGCACATTTAAGAATATGACTTAGCATCTCAAAAATGGCGACACACTTTCTCAAAATAATGACATAGAACTCAAAATACTGAGACGCTTTCTTGAAATAATGACTTAGTATCTCAAAATAATTAGTAACTTTAACAAAATGACTTAGTATAATTTCTCATTCTTAGATGTTAAGGCATTATTTTAAGAAAGATTCCCTTTATAATGACTTACAGGATCTTTGTTTTTTTTCATCACATTGGGTAATATGGGCTTCTGTTGTTTCTTTTTAAACATTTGTTACAAAGACGTGCTGATTGTATCTGTCAATCGCATGTTTATGATATTAATTTCATCATTAAATTATATATTTTGGGCAGGGCAACACAATGGTTTGAGTTCAAGATCTGAGAAAGAATAGTATCCATAACATTGTTAACACTGTGCTACATTACAGAGAAATACAAAACCATACTAATGAACCTTCATTAATATAGGCCTATA
>JAPZEB010000012.1:23056638-23069251 GCA_029783705.1 Chaetodon striatus | reverse complement strand
ATAAATAAAACACAGTTTCTATGGTTACAACACTCGCCTGTGAAGTACTTCATGAGAAGTGATTTCACAAACTTGAAATAACTTTCCTACACTTTTCCAGGCACTGAACATTTACAGACTCTCCCTAAACTGCAAGTTCATTGCCCACCTCATATTTTCCCTGACATGCATGTTGAATGAATTTCTGACAAATTAGGAGACGAAAAGCAATTCATTGCTTGTCTTTCTCACCGCTTTAACCTTAGAAATAAAGCCTTAGACACTTTAATG
Source organism: Chaetodon striatus (assembly GCA_029783705.1). NCBI lineage: Eukaryota > Metazoa > Chordata > Actinopteri > Chaetodontiformes > Chaetodontidae > Chaetodon > Chaetodon striatus. The sequence goes on along the minus strand of JAPZEB010000012.1, from coordinate 23,068,981 downwards.
TAATGTTTTCATAAATAACATGGCAAAATCTGCCACATATTTAATGAACAGAATTTAAACCCTCTAGTTAGCGGGCTGCTTTCAGTGTAGGAGTCCTGTAGGATCATCATTAATCCTAAAAATCCTATTTTATCCACTGACATACTCCATGTTAGCTGAATTTAAGGCGAGGACAGCGCCGGGTAAACACATTAAAACTGACGACCTTTAATAACGAAATACAAAATGCAAAGTTAGCTAACAACGTTTAAACCTGACATTTTATCATCCCCACCACCATCCTCATCCTCATGGCTAACGTAGCTAACACAGCGAGCTCACCACTGGTCGCCAGCATGTCCGACTGCACCCACTCATTCAGGTACATCCATAAAGCGTTAATGTTAGCGTCTTTATCTTTATATTAATAAAACCAAACTACTCACTTCAGCTGAGTCAGTCGGCTGCTTGTCTTCAGATACACCGGTAACTATCTACGTTGCACAGCCCCGAAACGTTACACAAACACTAACCGAGTGGCGTTCAAGACCACTAGACATGTGACAACCTAGAGAGTCTCCGCAGAACAGGAGAGGCAAGTTTGTCACCCGCCCAAAAATAATTAGGTCAAACGAGTTTTACACTTGATAACGAGCTGTGCTTCATTGTTGTCTTAGAGAAGAATTACATAATGTAGGGATTAACACTGGTTACTGGGACTCTATCTATCAATTGAAACACAACTTCCCACAACTGCAAATTATTTGGCATTTCTCAACTATTATCACCATTTATTAGCTGCATTACATTAAATCAGAGTCAGCCCTACTGGTCAAGAGATGCACACATACAGCAAATCTGACTCTGTTTTGTCATAAAGCCATACATAAAGCCAGGCTGCAGCTAAAACAAGGACAACAAAGTCAAACAAGGTAAACATAAACATTTGACTGCTATGTACACACATAAAAATGTTTGGGAATTTTAACCTATCGTTAAATGTATCACAATACATTTTGCCCCCAGGACTGAAGGTTAACACAAATATTCTCCAACGCTTATTTTTCTAACCTCTCTGAGGGGACCCTGAATGCACCTGAGTTTACATGGTAAACATGCAGAGGGAGGTGCACTGGAGGTTTGAAGAAAGCACAACATGGTCAACACATGATAAAGAAACATTGGCAGAGGGCAGAATAAATCAGAGGATGTTTACGTGGAGTAAATCACACCAGGCAAAAGAGCTTTATCCGCCTTTCAGTAGGTGGATATGCTGTATATATATACACAGGAATAACTTAAGCTATCTAGAATAAGGTATCATTGAAATTTGAAGAAATTTCGAAAACTTTCTGTCATTACCAAACTTAAGGACATATATGCATGTTAAACAGAAATTTGGCCCTGAACCATATGTGGCATCTCATTTATCTAGAAACCAAAGATGTTTAGTTGCTCAGCTGAGAGCTGGAATTCTTCCTCTGGCCCCCGCAGTATTCGGAAAACAAAGTGTGACCTGTGTGATTTGGGTGTGGTGGAAAGTGAGTCTCATTTTCTTTCATTCTATACAAACTATGAGGGCTTTAGAGAGTTAATGTTCCATGAAATGGCACAACTAAACCCTGACATACTCTGCTGCTTATGACCAAAAGTTAATTATGTTGCAAAGGCCTGGAAATTACGGAAAAATAGATTGTTTAATTAGATATCATTCTGATTGTTTGGTGCCAGACATTAAATGTCTCTGTGAATGATCCATGAACATTGTTTTACTCAGTGATGCTCTGATTATGTGGGATGCTTTTGTCACTTTGCTCTTTCTTTTGTTTTTCTTTCTTTCTTTAAATGTTGTCCACTGGACTCTGGTCCTGGCTTGTTTGATTTTATAGTGTCTTGTAAGCCCATGTGGGCTGGGTACAAGAGTTTTCATGACACAGTACTAAAAAACTCATTCATCCATTCATTGTGTATTACATAGAGAGGCCCGACAGCAACATCTGAACTGGAGAGTGTAGAGAGAATAACTCTCTCACACCTGAGGGCCTGTGCATCGAATCAGACAACAACCCGATGGCCTCAGACAGACCACTTAATCACTAAATACACCAGTGCAACAACAGCGGTCATGAACAGTCTGTTTGAGAGAGGGTGTAGATGCTTTCTTTCAGTATGCCCTCAGAAAGGCAAGAAAATCAAAAAAATCTTGGAATGTTTTTCCCCATCTGAACAAACATCAGTTTTTATTTCCTGCTCTATTTATTTCATTTGTTAAAGTCAAAGTGGAACCTCGGTGCTGACTGTCATCCCTTATCAGGTCGAGTCAATGAGGAAGTCTTTATCACTACTTTTTATTGTTCCGGTTAATTGCACACACTTACAGAAGATAGGTGTGTGGAAATATCAGTTTCACCAGAGATGTGTCCCGCTGCTGTGACAATGCAGAAGTAGGAAGTGTTAAACCTTAACACAATTTGCAGCAACAAAAATGAAACTGATGTTTCTCATCAGACATCAGTGCACGCACCAAGAATAATTTAATAACTCTTGTTACATAAACATAAACCATAAGATATCATTACAAGTTTTGAATTGTGGTGCTTTGTGAAAGATGATTGATAAACTCTATCTTGCACTGTATGTAAAAATTTACACCCAATTACTTTCTGTCCCCTTCTTCCTCAGACATCAACACATGTATGTTTTTTTTGTCTCTTTTGCTTTTCTGAAGAGAAAATGTGTTCAGATATTTTGTTTCTAGCTGAATTTTTTGTGAGAAACTCATTAACCACCAGTAAACATTCTTATTGGTTTGTGTCTGAAAGAAATCCACTTGTCATGCCAGCTGTAACATTTAGGTATGCAGAATGCAGAATGTAACAAAAGAAGTGTTTGTTTGGATCTGACCACTGTTGTGTGAAATGTGGCGGAGGGCCGTCTGTTTCTCTTGTTTAAACTTTGCTCGTGTGAGCCCTGCCATGTTTGAGGAATCCAGTCAAAACACAACCTGTGGCGCATACCGAGTCGGGGTCAAGTTTCTATGGTAACAACACATTTACTGGACTTGCACTGTCTGTGTTTTGATGACAATATTTCCGACATCCCCAGCAGACTTTTACACATACTCTTAAGTTTTCCAGGCATTAAGATGTCTGATGTCCTCACTGCCCTCGGACACCCTCATGTCAGTGAAGTACACTTAATGAAGTGAACCAGAACATCCTGTTGCTCACTGAAACATTTCACAGACGAAACGCAAATCTGTCTGACATTTCCACATGTAAAGATAAAGCTACCGTCAAGCTTTACACACACCTTAAATCAATATTTGTTTAAGACAAACTGTATGCAGTCAGATGCAACCTAACCTGTAAATGTCAGCAAGATTTTTGTGCTCTTGTGATGGAGTTCCTTTAAAGTGGAAATGTCAGTTTAATGCCATTTCTGTTTGTTTTTCTTATATGGATTATTGTGTGATTTTGTAGTTTAAATCTGTGACACCAACTGCCCCGAGAAAGGTGATCTATATTTCAGCCTGACCAGTAGAATTATAAACACATCTCCATTTAATCAAGAGAAACATGAGACAGTCCTGTTGAAAATATGTTGAGGATTAGCTTCTATTAAACTGTAGACAAACCTCGTCACTTATACTGTGTGTGCATTCTGGGCTCTTCAGCACAACCTGTTGGCAAAGTGAACATCATCAACACTGCAGCAGTAAACGCTCAAGCTAAAAACAGTTATTCTTCCAACAGTTTTTGCTCATCTTTGATTTAAATATGAAGTGTTCAAATAGTTTTAGTATCTTTCTTTTGTTTGTTTTGGTCAGTCTGTGGCACTTTGTAAACCTAGTTTTTTAAAAAAGCATCAAAAAATGTTAATAAGCAAGTAGTTCTGCCACACCCCTGTCATTAAGGTTTGGAGAACTCTGAACAATCGAGTGTGATTTTGCTTCAGTGTGACACTGAAAAACATATTCGGAAACTGATATAAACGTGCATGTTTACCCCCATTATCTACCCATGCCCAGCTTGATAACAAAGTGACCTATTTACACTACACTGTTCTAGTTTAGTAAAATATTTTCCAAATAATGTGAAGCAGCTTATGTACTGGATGTGACTGCATGTACAGACTGAGAGCCTTAATCTGATTTCACTGATAACTGCATTCAAAAGCACTCAACACATTCAGTTTCACTATTATCATTATTCCATTGCTGGTTCATAAATGTGCGACTCATCCAAGAGGTGAATAACCTTGTTATTTTAAGTGTAGGAAGTGTGTGCTTTGAGGCACATTGCTCCTTTTTGCTTTTCTGTTACTATTTTCTGATTTTAACTTATCAACATTCTGGTGAAATAAAACATGGACAAAGCTTTTGCAGCATGTAAAGGTTCTTATCTTAAAGATACACTATAATGATTTGGGCCACAGATAACAGGGCCAGATGACACCTTAAGTCCTTTTCAGACAGCTCCATGAGCGCAGATTATTCAGGGTATCATTATTTTTGCATCAACTACTTGTCCAGCTCGACAGACGACAAATGCAGGATGTGTTGTTTCTCACAAAACAGCTTTTTGGTAATCTGCAGGAGTAAAGGTGCAGTCTGACATTCTGATCCAATATACTTTCTGTCAAATTCAGCAACTATCTCCTGAAAGGCTGCTAGCTGTCCATGTGTGTGAGCTGATAAAAAAAAAAAATCCAGCGTTCACACACAGCCCTGGCTCTGTAAATAGGAAACAAGGTGGATTGTACCGAGCCACACAACTCTACTGCCGGCTACTTCCCTCTTCCACGTCCTCGCCCGCAAAGCAGCTACACTGTGATAATAATGAAATGTAAATAACATCTGAGCTTCTGAAGAAGCACTGACAGGAAGGGTGTGTTTATTTAGGTGCTGACTTCAAATATCAACAATCTCTGTTCTGAATCGCTGACTGATGTTTCGACAATAGACTGGACTCTGAGGAGGACTTCAACAAATTGTGTATACAAGTTTAATATTTTGAAAAAGTTTTACTACAGAATTTAAATACAACATTCTGAAAATCTGAAAACAAAAAAAAAAAACAGGGCTCTACATGAGAGTGTCTACGTTACAACATGGAAACTGTCCAAACAACAAGTAACACGTGTTACTACCTTTCTCCAGGATTCAGCTGTAGTCTGTTTGAAATTCACATTGCAGGTTAACATGGCCGTTGTCTGTCTGATTTGTGGCAGCACTACTGCACTTCATAAGATAAAGTGTTAGCCACAGTTGGACACAGGACTGACTGCATCTGTTGGCCTGCCAGTATGTCTTGTATGTTCAATGTTCCGCTGGATGGTCACTGCGGTGTCATCTTGGCTGCTTCAGCTTTTATTAGTGAGATGAGTTCAAGGTTAATGAGAAACACAAAGCGAAGACCTGCAATCTGAAGAGACAGATACGGAGTGTTAAGGCCATGTTTCACTCAGCACCACTCAAATATATCATGGTTGTTGACATCCTTCACACACCTCCACCACTGAGTTGTTGTTGAGTTTCCACTTGTTGCCCGACAGGACCGGTCTGCCATCTATGTAGATGGGTCGTCTGCCCTCATTGGCGATGAAGAAGTCTCCATTGTTCTTCAGTTTTATAATTCCTGTAGACGTCAATATAAAAGATAACCACTGATTTAAAATACATCCAGATGACTGACTGATAACTGGTAGCTTGGACACTTTGAGCAACAGCAACTGCTGCCAGTTGAAACAACTACTAAGTTCTATTATGATAATAATAAAATATATTATAATGAAAATATTTAAAATATAATATATGAGTAAAAATGGGTCAATGGTTCACGTTAAGTTCTCCAGAAACTCAAATTGTGGGAATGTTTCAGTGGTTTCTGTTGTTTTAAAAAATTGTTTTGCACATCACGTTACAGCCTGGAAGCGTACAAGTTTATTCACCTTGTTTTCTTGATATTTTCCAGGCAGGTCCTTCTAGCGATAGATCTACATCTATTGGTTTGTCCTTGGTAGCCCTGCCCAGCGTAATCTGTGAGCGCATGAATTAAAAGATCATTAGCATAGTGAAAAAACATCTTCAAAGACAGGTAGTTCCTCTCATTGTTTCCATCCATTGCCAAAAACATAAAACCTCTACATTGCTCCTCTGTAACAACCATTTTTGTGGGGTTTCTTACCTCTCGCGATCTCATGAGGTAGCGCACCATTCTTCCTCGTAACGCTGCCAGTGTCTGGTTGTCAAAGTCAGGCATGCTCATCCCTGGTGACACAGACACATATGAAAACAATTTAGTTCCACTTTAACTGGATTCCTAAAAACCAGTGGACCTATAAAAGCCATCCTCTTGTATTTGGTGAGTGAGTGTTACCTGTAATACTGTCCACGAGAACCTGCCAACGAGGCAACTCCTGCTCTAATTGTCTGATCTCTCTTTTTTGGTGCCGATCAGAAATCATCAGCTCTGGGAGTAAAGACGAAGGTAAATCAGCGATGAGAACTTTTACGTAAACAATATCAAGATGATCAAAGATTTACTTCATGTTGTGACAGATGAAATATATTAAACTTGTTTCTTCATAATCCGATTTCTTACCATGTTCCAACACCTCATCTCTGCTCTCCCTGTGTAAAAACAAGCACAGAAAAAATAATCAGCACTGAAAACTCATTGACACACAATCCCTAAAGTGCAGTCAGCGATTCTAATCCAGTAGATTGAGCAAATATTTCCTCATGGTCTGCTAGCTGTCCGTTCAGTCTACACACTTGGTGTTAATACACAGCTGTGGCACAGTAACTGGGACACAAACTATTCCAGCCATCAGCAACAGGGGGCCTTTGTGCTTGTGCACAGGACAGGGGAAAGGCCATGGATGTCTAATGGCTAATTCATAGCTTCCTCATCCGGTATTCCAGAGGGTCGGTATGATGTAAATGTTGTCATCCACCCATATCAGTAAGGGTCTACTTAGACCCCTATGCAGATGTCCACATGCATTTTTTGTGACCATGTGGACTGTACACATAGCAAATGCACAACTGAAGTTAGTTTTAAGTTGATTATTTGACAGACATTCACTACGGACACAGCAGCATCTTCTTAGTTTCACTTTCACCCAATGTTGGCAGTAGGAGGATGTTAAGCTCACCACCCAGCACTGATGTGGACCCCCAAAAGTACAATGAATGGAACCACGTGTGTTCGCCTGACCGTAGCTGTGTGTGAATGTTCAGTGCAGAAAGTATGCCTGAGCCTCAAAGAGAAAGACAGTGAGAGTGAGAAAGAGGCTGACGGGAGCACTGATGGGAGAGATGTATTTGTTTGGTGTTGAGTTCAAATGCCAGCCATCTTTCTCCAGAATCACTGACTGCACACTTAAGTGAGAAGATAAGCAAATTCATCCTTATCAGCGACAAAAACATGGCATGAATACTGCAAAAAGAAAGACTGTCTTACTTTAACTTTACATCGTCAACCATCTGCTCGGCATCAGAGAAGTTGAGGACCTGGTCTCCTTTAGGGAGAGGCTGGACTGCAACACACAATCAAAGCCAACAAGAAAGTTACATACAGAGCTGTTACGCTCATCACGTTATTTATGGAAGCAGCACCCAGGCCTCCCTTTTATCATATCACACTAAAAAGGCCCCGATTCAGTTCATACTTTATATGACTACTCACAAAAAGGGTATGGTCTTTATTGGCTATCCAAATTTTTATTAATTATTTCATGGAGACATAGTCTGTATAAAAAAAGGTGATTAATGTGCTAGACAACCGTAACAAAACCAGGAGGTAAATGACAACTATTGGGTGAAATTACTCAGTGGATCAGGGCAAACCAAAATGAAAATGTCAATTTGAGTGACTTTTTTTTTTTACTCATAATTGATGTGCACTTGAGTACAAAAAGCTTTTTTTTTTTTATTAGTCCAAATTTAAAAAACATATACTTAATGCTTTAGAGTCAACATACCGCTCTGATCATCCAGTAGGTAGTACTGCTTCAGCAGCTGCCAGTGTACCAGCAGACTCTTGGGGGTGCGAGACGGGTGAAAGACACCGGGGTGTTTGCTGAGAAGCTCCTGGAACATGTCCAGTTTAGGCTGACTAGTCTGTTCAGTGAGAAATGTAATATAGAGCTGCTTGTGAATAAAGCATTCAAATATGTACATTTAAAGAGTATGCCATATGCAACGAGCTGGACATATAAAAACTTTTCAAATTGCATTTCTCAACCATTTAACTGGTAACTAAGATAATTAGATTGTTGGATATTTTACGGTGGTCTATTTTTGACAACAGTGAAATAAAGTATCAGTTACACTTACTGAACCAATCTTAGCCAGCAGTGCTTCCTCAGCCTGACTGAAGAGAGCTTTGCTTTGGATTGCTGCAATGGCCTCAGGGTGAAGCTGACGCATGGCCTGCCATGCCAGCCTAAACAGAGAGACGAGAGAATTTAATTACTTTTGAAATGGGTATCCAATATGGACACTTGGAGGGGAACGTAAAGCTGCTGCCTGGTAAGTCTCTCCTTACTTTGAGATAACAGGATCGTAGAGCAGAGCGTACCACCTCTCTTTAATTTCCCGCAATGTGAAACGACAGCTGAACTTGACCCCCAGATGAACAGAGGTTAGGTCTGTAGTCTAGAGACAAACACAAACTCATCAGATCATGAACTGACAAACTAACACACAGACAAACTATTCACATTGTTTCAATAATATTATCCATTCTGTCAAACAATGATTTTAACTTTTATACTGCTCACCTGCAACACTGCATTGATAAGTAGCAGGTCATCAGTGGGTTTCCATCTTCCTAAGTCTTTAGTAATATGTAGAGGCTGCTTGCTCTTCTTTACTCTTTTGGTGATGGGTGCAGGGTTTACGACCATGGTGAGAGGCGGTGTGAGAGCAGTTCCTGATTTTGCCACCTGACAGAAAGGCACAAAAAATCCATTGAACCTCTGTGAGCTTATCATTTTTGCCATGAATGTGTTGGTTTTAAGGTCTTACATACCTTTTTTTTCTCGCTGGATGAAGGTTCACTTCCTGAACAGCGGACAGGCTCTATGACAGGAGGGCCTTTGACTCTACTGGATGACTTCACAAGACTGCTCTCCACCAACTCATCATCAAACTTCTTCCTCTTTATTGACCTAAGTACATTATTTTGTAAAAACATATACAGTACTTCTTTACAAATGTGCAGGTGCACCAAAGAAAAACAACGAGAAATATTCTTAGCATTAAACACAACATCTTTACTGTGGACCTTGTTGTACACATGTGGAATAATGCAATATACAAGAGTATAACTCAAACCTGGAGGAACTTCTGCGTTTGGGAACAACACTGCCAAACGCTTGTGTTGCCGTCCTTTTCACATCTTTTACTCCAAGTGACTCCTCATCCTCCGACCGACTCTGAGCACCAGCTACTGCCATCGGTGCACCGACCACAGGGTCACCTGCTTGCATCTGATCAGTCACAATGACATGAAACTAATCAGGATATAATACAGACAGTTGTCACATGAGAGTGGCAGCACGATCAACATGGTCAGACCACTCATCCTTTCTCTGGCTCACCACAGTATAAACCTTTCACTTGGCTCCACAGAATTGCAGTGTCCATCCAGCAGCTGTTTTTCTAATCCAGGCTGCACAATTTTACAATTCAACAATAGACTGAGCCCTTTTGAAAGAGCACCAAGCTGTAAAGGTTGGGGTAAGTATGAGGTGAGCAAGCAGTCTGTGGTGTATAGAAGCATCTTCATTAGACAATCAGGTTTTATTAGGCTCTAATGGGTAGTCGATAAATGAACTAGGAATACGTCATCCTGCGTTTATGACAAGTTATGTCTCAGTTGTACTCATCTGAACACCACCACATACCTTCATGATATTACAGCTTTATTGCGGTGGCTCAGTTAGAAATAAGGTTAAACCAGAGAGACGTATTACGCCTAAAACTGTAGTAATTTATCCACAATGTTACTTTAGAACTCTAAATGAAACCCCTTTTCAATTAGCTGTTTTTGTTTATGTCAGGGAATTGACTAGCTACTTAACTTAGCAATGCTTTGTTTACATGTAATATTAGCCATGGTAACTCTCCTTTTGCCTACAATAGGCAATATTTAATGTGTAATAAATACCTGTGGCGAGCAAGACAGTTAAACCCTGACAATATTACACTACAGTGTGTTAGTTAGCCGACCTGATTTGATCAAAATAACGCTCGTTTACATTGACTAGCTAGCATTAGCTTAGCTAACACAACGTCCTTACGTTAGCTAACGTTGGTTAACTAGCGAGCTAATACAGCTAGCTTCGCTGTCTTGTGACTCACCTTTCGTCGCTGTTTTCCTTCGTTGTGGTATCTGAGCCCTTAACTGGAATCTATATAGTCTATTTATGCTTTTTTTATAAACACATCGGGAACACGTTAGCTAGCTACATGGCTAACTGGCTACATGAATTTGCCGTTTGCCTGTTAGCATTAGCTGCGCTGCTAGTCTGTTTTCTTCATGCGAGGTTCTATCGCCGTTAGCAGCTATACAGCGCATTACCGCCGCCTGCTGGAGTGGATATTTTACATCTACATAATTGATTCACACGAGATGTCGTCTTTTCTTAGTATTTGAAACTGTTGTTAACTTAGTCTTTATTTTATATATTTATCTTTTTGCATTTTGGGTACCTAACCAGTGCAGTTCCCATTGTTTTATTCCCGTTTCAATATTCACACAACTCATTGTTGTCATAAAATTGGGCTGAGCACACATTATATTATATTATTATCATTATTATAATTTGAAATGCTTTTAAATACATCTATATACATGCAAATATCAATAAATTAGTTAACATATACATTTTAATGGAAGATCTATAAGTCTAAAATCAACTCTCAGTCTCATCTTACCTTCCAGTAATCCATTAACCACCACCACCACCACCCTCCCCCACAGGAAATGTTAGATGCCTTAATATGATAGTTTATTGTTTTTTTCTTTTTTTTCTTTTTCTTTTCTCTTTGTTAGCACACCAACCACAGCTCATAGGTTTCTTTTTCCTTTTCCCAACAGGAATCCAAAATCTTTCCAGCATAGTTGTATGGTATTTTTGATGCCCCTGCAGGTTTACCCAGTATATAGTAACAAAATAAGCATTTCTGTGAACTGTAGTGGTGTTACTCCCACGGTCCATTTCTCCAGTCAAATACTGATCTTTAGTTTCACAGTCCTCTCTTATCAAACATCTAGAAAGTACAGTTAACACATCTGATACACTTTTACATATCAGGCAGTTAAAGTTTATAATTTGAATTATAGTTTTCAGAGCTGATATCACATTTTGAATGTTCAATAACTTTGTTTTTGTTTTGACATGGATCCTTAGTTTCAGGTTGAACATCACTGTTTGGCACTCGGTCCAAATTATCGACCCACAGCAGCTGCACCTCATCTCACGCTCCAGCACTCCACATGGTCACATCATGCAGGACCTTTGATATGCTGTGTTGTATTTCCTAGAAATCACTGCCTACGTGCCAGACTAACAACACACATCTGATCAGTTGGACCTAATCTGATGCAGCTGCTGTTGTTAGAGGTTGAAGCAAATACTGAATTGTGACAGAGGTGGTTGTTTTGTTAACAAGACAAGTGGGCATCACATTAACACCAAAAGAAACAGGTAATATTATTGACATAAACTGGATTTTCTTCGGTTTGGCCAAATAAAATCAACAAATAGGCAGAAGTCCAACTTGAAACCTTTTTAATAGCATTTACAGTAACAGTTTTAAAATGTGTTAAATTAGAATAAATACAGTGTTCAGATACTGAGGCTTATTACATTTAAAAATGGTAGTATATCACTCATAGATTTTAGAAAAAAAAATTAAAGACAGATAGAGTTGCATTGTAGTGCACTGTTGAACTGTGGCATACATTTACATTTTACATTTCAGACATACAGACAAAGCCTGAGTGCAGAGTGGCACCATGCGTTACTACACAGGAATCATTTCAACAGCTGCCTTTTTTTTTCTTTTTCAGAAAGAAACCCGTCACTAACAGTACACCATAAGCACCTTATAAAATACATTTTGATCAATACCATAGCTACATAAAACTCTCACAGTAGCTCAATAAGAGCTGAAGAGACAGCATGTCCATGTGCCAGTCTGAGATTCTCCTGAATAATTTACAGCACATATCTCAGACTTACATACAGAAACACTCTTGAAATGAAATATTTGCAGGACACACAGGAAATGCTGCAAGGGGTTACTAGAAAATCAAAATCAGTGTCAAATACAGACATGTTGCAA
>JAPZEB010000012.1:23022846-23051563 GCA_029783705.1 Chaetodon striatus | reverse complement strand
TATATGTATATGTATAATAACATGATTCTGTGATGTTAGTCATGCTGCTTTCCCTAACCCTAACTCTGAATGCAGGACTCTTACTTTTCCTTAAATAAAGGACCTGACTACTTTTTTCCACCACTGGAACTATGAGCTAAAGGTTACTTATTGTCAATCTATGATGGAAATGTTGAAACTATTCGGGCTCAACCGGCTTTGACAGGCATGTATGTTTAAAATGTCAGTGTAATCACGTAATACTGCTTCCTGCATGTGGCTGGCCCTAATTACCGATGTTTACACGGTGTGGTACACCCTGTAGTGATGCATGACGTGACCACTCCTCAGACCACATGAAACCTTACCCTCGAGGCCGAAGCGATAGAATTCGCTGGCGATGTCGGTGACGAGGCCCTGGGAGTGCCTGCGAAGGCGAAGTTTGGCAACGAGGTCGCTGACCACGCCGTTTAGGGTTTTATCATAAGCTTCGACCGCTTTTGGTCGCAGCATGTGCTTCCCCAGGAGACTTCTTACTGACTGCCACTCCTCCCCCTCACTGGGAACACACACAGAGTAAAAATGAACAAACGCTCATGTTAGTAAAGTATTTCAGCTGTACTACATCAGGGTTTCAAGGGTATTTAACAGCTGGATTAAAAAGGTTTTGTCCACTTTATGTCATTCAGAATCAGAACAGAACTTGACACCAGACATTGGTAACAGTAAGAGAGTAAATCATTAAAAGCCTTGTAAGTCGAACGTCTCAGTATTACACTTGTAGGATGTTACAGTTCTGTTCTCCTGTGCTTTGATCACTACGGCTTAACATTAATGAATGAAATAAGTGGGGAACAGCTGTCTTAATCTTTGATTTGAATTAGCAAGTTGTGCCTTTCCTTTCCGTTCTCTGTTACTTTATTACATCATTCTATGATGTCACATATTATAATGTGAAATTACACTGTGTTGTGATTTGGAGAAGAGAAGATGAAGTCACAGAGTGACACTCACGCTGTCAGCAGTCCATAGTGATGTCCTCTGTGCTTCCTGTAGTCCTTCCAGGAGGAAAGGTCAGAGCGCATGGGGTGCTGGCCCTCCTGCCTCAGCACCTGCTAAATGAGCGCAGGATCAGCCACATGAACTGTAAGGATAGGGCCGAAGCTCGCCTTCCACATGGGCCCATACCGCTGCACTCCCTCCAGCTGGGACATGAAAGACAGAGAGAGAGGAGTGACCTTGTGAAAACCCTGCAGGCTATGAGGTGATTGGCACCATCTTTGGCTGCACTGTCCTTTACTGTTAAAAGCACAGTGCAGAAATGAAGATGCATACAGGCTTTTCTAATCCACCAATGATGAGATCATTTCTATTGAAGTTACGTAACTTGACAGGCACGGTTTAATCAGCCATACCTTCTTCTCTACGTGACAAGGGGATAATTATAACATACACTGAGAGGGAAACAACCTCCTCCAGTATTCACATGTACTCAAAATACCCCAACCCCTGATATATTGGTAAAAAACATATATATTTTCTTCTTTTATCACTCTTTATAATATATGACTTAGACATCACAGGTCATCCTAGGCCAGCCGGGGGAGGGGAGGGGAGGTGTTAGACATTAGGTTAATTTTCCTTCTGGAGTTTTAATACCGGCAAAATTTGTAAAAAAATAAAAAATAAAAAAAACATGGACATATATAGATGAGATGTGGCTAAAGATACATTTATTATTAAAACTCTTCAAATTAACTAAATAAAAAATTGATCATAAAAAAAATCACATTTTGAAAAACTGCTTATTACGTTGTATTTGTCAGATAGCTCAGGTTAAGTCTAAGAAAACTGTCAATCATTTATCTTGCGCTGCATATGTAATTTACATAGACAGTAGCAACTTTAGTTTATTGCATATTTGTATAATATACTGCATAGCTGTACTTGTTTCTGATACATTTTTCAAATTGGGGTGGGGGTGACCCCCGGCAGATTTGGTCTCCATGAATGTTGACTCCATGGCTACATCCCTGCTAGGTGACATGCTGATAACTGATGGTTTAAGTACCTGTAACTTACAAAATGTTTAACTGTACATTATTTCTCATGATGGATATTTAGATGAAAGCCTCCTGCACCTCAACAGTGTTTTGCTTATTACTTGGAGCTTGTGCATGATGGATGATGTGTTATGTGCAAAGTTTGACACTAGAAGACTGTTTTTATATTCATCTGCTGAAATGGGAGAGTTTCTTTGTGCACACCTTAAATCTCAGTGTTTTTCCCCCTAAATCCACCCTTATTCAATCAGTTGTGTTATCAGAAATGCTGTCCTCTTTGCATCATTTTTAATTCACATATATCATATTTTATGCCACCATGTTGCAGCCTACTGAATATACTTAAATAAAAAGGGTAATCGTTGTAAATATTCCTGTGTGTTGTGGCTCCTCTGTTCAAGCTCATCATCTTACCTGCAACTCGTGCAGCCGTGACAGCCCCCGTTTGGCGAACAAGTCCCAGGCGAAGCTGGCCACCGACGGTCCGGGCATGTCTTGCAGAGTCTTCACTGCCTGCTTGGCCGATGCGCCCTCAGCCCATCTCTCCATCCACTTGACCAGGGGGAAGGCGCTCCGGCCGGATACTCTGAGGGCTTGCTGCAGCATCCTTCTCACAATGATCATGAAGCGGTGGCCAGACGCGGCTCTCCTGGATGTCGGTGCTCATTTTGTTTTCCCCGGCTGGAGGCAGTATTTATAACGCGCGACCTGCTCCTCGAACCCGCGGAGATAAAGCTGTACATTTTTTTAATCTGGGCCAATCACGGGTGTAAATGCAGCGCAGGCCCCGCCCCCTCCCGACTGGATGAGACTGTGAAGGCGTGAGCTGAGAGGAAGGTGTGTCCAATCAGAGGGCTGAGCTCAGACCAGCCCAGAGACGGCACACGTGGAGGTCCTGGATAAATAACAGCCTACATGACTTCTGTGGTACTGTCGAGGCTTATCTCCCCCCTCCCCTCCCTCGGTGCAGCACTTTGCTCTCTGATAGTCCATCAGACAGACAGACATGTTTCGAGTGATCACGCACATGTGGAAATGAGGTCTTGTGTGCTTAATAGACCACTTACCCCTCAAGGCCAATGTTATTATAGATCCCATTGATTCAGACAGGCCAGAGCCTCAAGTAGAAACAGATGAATCAATAACCAAACTAAGTGGCCTAAATTACCATTTGGCCATGCTCTCTAAGCATCACAAACAGGCTTAATATAAATAAAAAGGGGTCTGTTGAGGGTGAACAGTGACAAAGACAGAACATTATGTTGAGCTTAACCTGGAGAAATAAGCAGGGACAGCCTGAGTCTCTTTCAGACCTGGCGGGGCTTTGTTTACCCAGCTATGACCAATTCTTTTGCTGACTTGGTGGGTTTCCTAGCGAGGGAGAAAATCCTGACCTGATTTCATTTGAACTGGAATTTGTCCAAAGCACCATGTGTGCGGACTGTGAAGTAACAACCGCGGGGTTGTACTCAGAATCTGCTTTGACATTTGCTCCCCTATCTCGAATGCTCTAACTAGAAATCTTAGATCACCCAGTTTCACAGAAACACTGGAAGATTGACTGGCAAGCTCAGTGGGACCAGCGAGGCATTGAATTTACACTTGACTGACTTTCTTATCCTTTATGGTACATTTAAACTTTTGCAGTATTTGCAGGATGAGCCCGCTGAAAGTTGTCATCCTTTTCCTAAGAGGGTCCTGGCAAGTCATTAAGCCTAGAGTGTACAAAAAAAACATCCTGACAAAAAAAATGACTGTATTGTTAACAAAACATGACACATATAAGTGTTATTACTTCATTGTTTTGAAAGTACAAAGTATAAAAGCAAGAGCAACTTGAATCAGGACCGTGATCACCCTTTTAACATTGGAGGGACCATCTTCATATGACACCTTCTGCAGCCCAAAACTCCAGGGTCTGGAGAAATTTTTAAAAACTTAACAGCTAAATCAACCCAGTCTCACTCCAACAAACACTGACTTTCACCAAGGAGAGCAGTGTTCACGTCCTGTAAGATTATAAAGCCAAATCCTGTTCTTTTTTCCTAAACCTAACCACGTGCATTTGTTGCCTAAACCTAACAAAGTACATAAGTTGTTGGAAAAAAGTTGTTGTACTGACATAGTGTGTTTATTTTGAAAGAGACTGTATGTAAACGTTAAATTTCCTGTGAAAACAGAAGTGTATTTTGAAAGAAGACAACAGGCAGAACTTGACACGGCGTACCAGAAGGTCAACAGCCAACGCACCCAGGGTACCTTGCATGTCGTATCTGGACATGGAAGGTCGGAGTGAGAATGTGTTGGCTAAACCGACCACCATCAGGGCCTCTCAGACTTTTGATGACCAAGTGCCATTTCAGTATTATGCTATGACATTTTTAATTACTTTTTTGTGACATACTATACTATGACTTTTTGTTGACATTTTTATGACTTTTATTATATGGTGCACCAGAAAAGTGCAGCACACACTATGACTTTTTCTGTCGCTGTTATAATGTATGAACACTTAATAAAGATGTAAACAATTGACAGTGATATAGCCTACGTAACACTCGTATTACATTACAGTTTTCCACTTTTTGATACCTTTGAAAGTAATTAAATAGACAGTACAGTGTTTGACATTGATTGTTCCCACAGCAGTTGAACAGTGGCTTCTGTAGGGGTACGGCAACACCACTTGCACAAACCACATGTAATACTGCAGTACACTGTAATACCAGTACCACTAGGAATAATTACACTAACTTCCGAAGTTTATTTCTGATTATGATTACATTTGCTAACGATTATTAAGGACAATGGGGCTAAAAATTGGTTTTGGATTTAATGTGGTTGACAGGAAGTTATTCCAATAAATTTCCAATCGATGTTTGCAGAGACTAAGAGAAAAGAGAGGGGAAGCTGATCAGAGTGTCTTGATGATACAAAATGACTTCAAAAAGATTGCTAATTAAGAAGAGTGCATTTAAAAAAAAATATGAACCAATTATATTCTTCTGGCATTTAGACAGTTAAGAGCCTCATACATATCACGTTGATGGGTATGAAATGAATATTTCAAAATGCATCTACCAAAACTATTGTAAATAATATTAAAAGGTCAACAATGGGACATAGTATTATGTCTCATAATGTCAACATAACCCAATAATGCTGTGTGGCAAGTCTTTCCTGACATTGATGAAAAATAATGTTTGGACCTATAATGCACACACAGACCTTGATTTATTTTTTTATTACAAAATCATCCATGTGGAGCTCAGAAACAATAATATTACCAAGGTACTTTACTGAATCAACTTATAATAATATAAATCCCTCACTGTATGTAATTTAAAGTGTACTTTGTGGTGCCAAGAAGCCTATAGTATGACCAAAAACATTTTCGTGTGTAATCTTCTGAAATACATGATTAATAATCATCCTTTAAGCCAATACCAGGCCTTTGCCATTTTAAATCGTAAACTATGACCACAATAATGTATGGCAAATACCACTTCTAACAATAGCCTACCGCAGGCAAATGCTTAAAAGGTGCATATATAAATGATTGCAGCTTGGAGGGGAAAGAAATATAGGTTGGTGCCTGAAAATGAGCCCAGCAGCTTACTAAAGGTTGTTAAAAATGACATATTAGCGTTTTTTTTCTGTCTGCTTATAATGATGTGCAGAATAACAGTGGACAGCATATTATTCACGCAGGAGTATCCAGCAGATTTACTACAGGTCTGCTGCCCTGTAATGTTCTAACTTAATCATGAACAGACAGCGTGGAGTTTTGCTGAGTGAAACACTGATTAAGAGAAATCTGATATACACTGCAACATCACATGTCTGGCCAGCGTGATGCTGGCTAATAAAGGGTCTCCTCTGACATTTTTTGATCATTTTTTTAAATTGAGAAAGGTACAAAAAAAGAAACATGATACATGATACATTTTACCCTCCTCCCACCATGCACAGTACAGTGCAGTGACTTGTGAGTAGAAATAAAATTATAGGTCTTAAACATAATTTGGCTTTTTTCAGTTATATTGGAATACAACATTAAATCGTACAGTCTGTGAGGCAATAACAGATTCTCCTTAACTGGTCTCCAAGAGACCAAAGAACTAAGATTGAACCACATACAGAGAGGACGTAGCACAAAGGATCAGAGGTACATCTTAAAATTTGATGGGGCCAGCCCTTCCTGTGTCTTGTCTCATCAGAGAATTGTGACTTTTAAACAAGGCCTCTTTTATTTCCATATGTATTTGGAGATGAGTGAGTGAGGTTTCTCCCAGTAACAAACAGGAGGAGAAAAAGAGGCTCGTTTTAACTATTAATATAATGGCTTGAAGAGCTCTCAAAGAAGAGACTAAGCAGCATTTAAAGTCCTTCTCTATACAATTGCATATACCTTGAAGATCTTGTAATGGAATCAAAGACGTAGAAAGGCATTTATCAACACCGAGATACCTGCAACTCTATTGGCATATAGGAAGGCAGGGGAGTTAGAGATGTAACTGAGTTTAATGCATCAGCACTGAAATTAAATTTTTTTATAACCAGACAGAGAGCTAAAACAATCAAATGTGGAGAGCAATTGTGGTATTGAAGAACATGTGTTACCTATGTAAAGAAAGATATCATCAGCATACAATGATATTCGATGAGCTGTATTACAAAAAGTAAGAGGATGCACAGACGGATGCTGTCTGATTCCCTCAATGGTCCTAGGGTGAATAGTTGCAAAAGGGGGCAGACCTGACGAGTTTCCCTTGATACTGTAAACTGGGCGGAGCAAGTATTGCCTGTGTTGACCATTGCCAAAGGATTTGCATATACGGCTTTGATCACAGAGATGAATTGCATAACTAGCCCAAATTTATCCAAAGAAGCTTAAAGATAATCCTAGTCTAACCAACTGAACGCTTTCTTAGCATCCAGCAATAAGAACAAGCTGGGAGAGGTCAATTCTACCCACTGTGTGAATGATGTGCAGCAGGCATGGACATTATCAGATGCTAGACAAATTTTAATGAAACCGGTTTGATAAATGTGGACCAGTTTCATTAGATGTACCTTTAATTAGGGTATAAGTAAAGCATATGTTCAGAGGGTCGAGAGGTCTATCATTACTGCATTGAGTCAGTCTGTATTTGGTTTGCAAAGCACCGTGGTTATAGTTGCATGATACATGACATTTTGATTTTTAGCGGCTAGCTGTTGTTATGGGATTCAATGCAGAACATTTAGATCTGTCTGTCTTTTTTTCTGGGCCAATTTCATATCTTGGCATTCTACAAAGGCCAAGTAAAGTGTGCATGATTTATCTGGCTTGGGGCTGGAGGAGGATTTAACCTTATGAGTATGACCTATACTGCTTGTGTAGACTGAATGTGATGAAAGCTAATAGATCTAACTGATAGTAAAAATGTCATGAACTAATTTTGGTCTGATAAATGGAAATGTTGAAAAAAAAATGACAGACCCAGTCTGGGGTTCTGTGTTGGTTTAGTGGAGATTTACGCAGACCTCTGAGTAACAGTTTAAGTAATATTCACAATGGTCATGATTTATCAGCAGTCATGAGTTCTAATCATACAACACAGGAAACATAAGCCACTTCAAGAACTTATTGAAAGACACAGAGGTCAAACAGGTGCAAAAAAAAAAAGAATATATGATAAAAACATGAATTTGATAATAGCAGCAGTAAAACGATGACATAACAAAGACAGATTAGGCTGCTGAATGATAAACATTTACACTAAAGTCGGCAAACGTGAACTCAGTGAAAACATTTGACGACAGCTCCAGCTGCATTGGTTGAAGCCTCCGGGGGAAAAGGGTAATATCAGAAGGCTGCTTTTAACTGTTGTAGCAATTCCCACATGCCTTGATTCACTATTTACAGTACGTGACCTGATCATGTGAGTCAGATGTCTGTTTCAGATACCACAAAAGAAACCGTGATTCTGAGTCATGGAGAAGAAACACGAACCAAGTGCGCACGAGACAAGTACACGAGACTTCCTGAGTGAATAATGCATAGTTATCTTCAAGGATGAAAGATAAACAATGACCTCTGAAATTTACATGAACACATAAACAACTTTTAAACAAGGTCACCAGTGTCTTGGTCAGTCTGGGGCTTGTGCAACACACTGCAAACAATTCGAGCCAAAGATTTGGGGTTGTAACGCTGATAAGAAACTTTCTCATATCTGGTTGTTCAGGACTGCACACAAGAGGGACTTCATTTTGTCCCTCTTGGATTGTCTATGACAGATGCATGTATCCTCACACTTTGCTCTGGCACGGTGACGCAGATGCTCATCTTCAGTTTCTTGTTCAGCAGGCTGGCAATTTAAGACCACACAAGAAGCAGACACAAATTAAACCCTTCCCCAAAACCAGACATTTTTTAATTAATCTAGAGCTGCCTGAGTAAAGGATTAATATTGATTTTGAAAAACATAATAAGAAATCCTGTGAAAGAATGGCTTCATTGTGTTGTCGTGCGGTGCGTGGCCCAGTTGTAGATCATGCTATAGAGCGCAGCAGGGATAGCCTGAGAGGTATTTCCCTTTACTTTATTGGCCCAGTGCCCAGGAGGGAGGCTGCTATACTCAAAGATTAGTGTGTTAAAGTTCATGTCTGCAGTCTGCCTGTCTGGGTGGTATCAGGAAAGTATATTTGTACACACACATACACACAGATGTGTATATATGTGTATGCGCCCAGAGGTACAGAAGAATGAGTGAGTATGTGTCGAGCGGTTGTGTTAATTGTTTCCCTCACTCAACAGGCTGGTGATGGTGTACTTTTTGTGATGGGGTCTGCTCCGAGCCCCCCCAGTTAAGTCTTTGGTTCCCTGTTTTTTTTAGTCTGATGGATACAGACACACTGATAAACATGATGACGTAGGCACGGATGTCTCCAGTCGTCTCTCTGTCAGTTCCACTAAAGTTGTGCCATATTTAAGCTCTTATGTCTATTTATATAAGTGATGTTGGTGCTTTTTGTGATTGGCTTGGACGTTGGTGGTGTCTGGATGCAGGTAACTCCTCTTTCTGCTGACTTCTAGCTAGCCAGGTCAAGGGTGAAAACAAGAGTAAACATCAAGGAAAGATGTAGAAGATGGACACCAGCTGAGCCAGCTTCCTGCTAGCCATTGTACAGGCACTGAAAATAGACTGAACAACCTTTTTGGTGCATCAGTTTTAAACGTGATATCAGGAACTGTACCATCCTTAGATTCACAAAATCTTAGCTAAATGCTGGACAGCACCGGTCAACCAGGAGGATCTTTTCTTTATACAGAGCAGAGGACTCCGGCAAGAGAAGGAGAGGAGGTGTGTGCGCTACAGTGAAGTGTGTGATGTTGAGAATGTGAGATGCTGTCCTGTTCCTGCTGTGGATCACTGCTATCCGCTGTGCAGAAGCAGCTGCAGAGCAGAGTTGTTGCCTGTGTAAGGTGTAACCATGTGTCCACTTTATTGAGGTCAGGATGTGTAGACAGTTTAATCATCTCACAACCAGAAACCTTGGATTACCAGAACCATCTGGAAACATGGATGATTATAAAGAAGCAGCCAACAGTGTAAGAAGACACAATAAAGGACTAAATTATAGTGCACAAATTAAAGGAGCTGATGGGATCACATTTCACTGGAGTTGTACCTTGTATAATTCTATGTGACAATTGACTGATTGATTGACTGATATATATACCATACACAGTTCTAAGCTGAAACTATCATGTTCTAAAATATTGTTATAAATGGGTTAAAAACTGGATGTTATTTAAAATCTTAATTATATATGAATATATATTGATACAACTATTTTCCCCATACAATTGAATCAGTAATTTAAAGTAATTTGATCAAATTTGCATTTATGTGTCTACCAAATAGAGTGGCAGAAGCTGAACCTTTATCCACTAGCCTACTTTTCGCTAACTATTTCAAGTGTTAATCCATTACTTTTCACTAATTATTGTTTACTCAGTATGTTAAGCTAACTATTTCAACTATTCATTACTTTTCGCTAACCATTTAAACCTTTTAACTATTACTTTTAGCTATTTCAGATATTTATTGATTACTTTTAGCTCAATATGTTTGTTTATACATTACTTTAAACGATTTAAACAGTTTATTAATTACTTTAAAGGTGGCATGGTGGTGCAGAGGTTACCACTGTCGTCTCACAGCAAGAGTTCCTGGTTTGAACCCAGGGGTGGGGGAGCCCATCTGTGCGGAGTCTACATGTGACAGCGTGGGTTTTCTCTGGGTACTCCAGCTTCCTCCCACAGTCCGAAGACATGCAGGTGAATTGGTGACTCTAAATTGGCCGTAGGTGTGAATTTGAACAACAATGGTTGTCTGTCTCTCTGTGTCATCTGTCCAGGGTCAGCCTGGACCCCCCCCCTCCACCTCCCATCCCAGCAGCTATTTCCTTCTATATTATACTAATTGAGCTTTCCCCCAACAACTCTAAGTATTGTCTGAGGTAAGCACCCCGAGGAATCATTAAATTACAAAGGCCCTCTCCCTCAAAGAGTAACCACAACAGATTGAGCCACTCCCTGTTAGATGGGATTGGCTCAGATTCTTCTGCTACTCATATTTATACATGTATGTTATATAGTTAATGCTGTCATTTGCTTTTTATAGTGTTTGAAACAGGTTCAGAGTTTAGAGTATAATATTCAGGATGTGTTTATGATGTTGAAACATGTTTAGACACAAAGAGTTATCTGTATGGTAATAAGCTGAAGAGCTGAGGTGTGCACAGAGTTACTAACAACATTTGCCAAATGCCCAACAGCTGCTTGTGAGCACACAGGATGTGAGGATGTGGTAATGAAGAATAAAAGTAGAGCAATAAAATTACTGAATAATGATTTTTATCACCATACATGCAGTAATTGATTAAGATGGTGCAGTTTTAAAAAAAAAAACACTTTAATGTCATGAATATAAAATAGGTGTTTAAGGTGTGGTAAGGGACATCTGTTAGATGAAGAGCACATCTGGACACAAGATGTGCTCTGTCATATGAGAAAGACTTTTTCTTTCTGTGAATGTCCACCTCAGTGACAGCATACATGAGACAGACAATGAACTGTCTTTGTTCGTAGGATGTGTGAAACAGACCTACTGAATGTAATGAGGGAGTTCACAGAAAATGTAACTGATGATTTTCCTCTAACGTCGAGCACGCTGTCTGGTTGTGTTCACAAAGACACATCACTTTGGGTGGAAAACAGACAAATGTGATCAAATCAACCTTTTGATAATATCCCAAACATCACATCACATGTGATGGATAAAAGCAGAGTGGTTTGTGAAGTGCTGCTGTATGCTTGTTTACATTTTGCAGATGTAGCTACTCCTGCTAGTGCATATAGAACTAGTTGACCTTAATACTGTTATAAACCCTGATTACATTCTTCATCTCCACTGGTTTTTCTTAATCATTCCTCCCACTTAGCTTTGGATTTGTTTCCTCTGAAGCTTGTTTTTACTCAGGGCCTCAGCTCTTTAATTGCATCTTTAACTGCAGCAGCATTTCTGTAGATTTGATCAGCAGTGTATAAAACACAAGTAGATAGTTCCACATGTTTTTTATTTTGTCATCTGACGCAGGCTGACTTAAATAATGATGCAGTCATAATGTGAGCAGCAGGTGTTGGGAGAGATGAAGCCACTCTCCACTTCAAAATAATTACTGGTCTATCAGCAGCAAAGCTTCCTTTGAAAATGATTGGTTACTTGACATCACCTACATGTGGTGGTGGGACAAAAATAGACTTGCAATAAAGATAACTGTATTGTTTCTGTATTAGGTACAACACTACAGACAGTTACAATGGTTTGAATAGTTTTCTGAGAGGGTGGTGTTGGTCATCTGGTTATAAGAATGATGTTTTCAGAAAGATTATTTTTAGTTTTGGTGTCAAGATTTCAACAGGTTTTGTTTCACTAAATACAAACTGGAACTTCAACACATTCTCACTCCCAACTTGTCAAATACCAACATCAGTCACCCTACATGTCAATCTATGACACTCTATAGTGTCCCCTCCAGCATCAGTTTTAGACTCCTTCCTTCCTTTTAGGGACAGCGTGTCAATATAAACAAGGTTCATGCATTGTGTCTCAAAATAAACTTTTACAGGAAATGCACAGTTTCCACTTAATAAATAGTGGATGTATAAAGAGAACTGGATGCAACTCTCTAGGGCCCTGTTCATTCCTATAAAAGTTGTTCAATTGTGCATGAAGCTAAAAGAGTTCAACTTCCTCATTGTAAAAATACCCAGATCTTCCGCATCAATGCGCCGTAGAGCAAGTGCTACAGACATTCATGAGCAAAGCGGTTACCGTCTGCTGGCCATGTGACTAACTTCTGTTTTTAGCTCTCTGCAGACTTCAGTTGGGATAAAATGATTTAATCACGCAGCTGATCTAGACTTTCTGAATGTTATTGGACCAAATGGATCAAGTCCTGATTCGCAGGGGTTGTGTTAATGGCAAAAAAGAACTCTTTTTGGACCCAATGGTATCACATGAAAGACCCAGAATTGTAATCCCCTGTTCGGTCACTAAAAAAATTGTCTTTGAAGCGTGGCGCACTGCCTGAGGGGCCTGCACTGAATATATACAGTCTCTTTTCGGAATGAAAAGTAGAAACCCCTTGTTTTTAGGTTTACTTCCTTATGTAAAGGCAACAAAAGCACAAGGTTGGGTTTAGAAAAAACATCACAGTTTGGCTTAAAATAAGTATGTTTATAACGTCAAGTGACTTACATCATGTGCAGAGTATGCTACACATACTAGAGCACTACATTGTTATTCAAATTACTGATTGACTTGGTTTCAAAGAGAAGACGAACAGTGTGTCTCCCGGGTGAAAGTCTGGAGTTGTTTGACCAATCCACCTCCCCTGCCACCCTCCCTATGTAGACTTTCTTGCTCTTAATGGTACAGCGGTTACTTAAAAAAATACGACTATTCACATCTCGCTTTGGCGTGTTGGGATCTGACACCAAGGGCCACTAACAAAGCCTCGGTACTTGATAAGTTGGGAGTGAGACCGGGTTTGAAACTTTGCTTGGGCCTTTTTTCACACGTGATTCTTATTAGACTGTACCTACCAATTTTCCTAATCTTTGAAGTTTGAGTAATAGCTGACTAAAGTAGAAAAGTAATTTCAGTCTGCGGGGAGGCAACCGGTTTTTGATAATGGTTTTGGGCAGAAGAATGGCCAAACTTTTGAAGGACAGGAGTACAGGCCCAACCACAATGGGATATTTTTTCATTGGATATGAATCAGGCAGCCATGCAGTATGGGAAAATAGGACAATTGGGAGAAGAAGGAGACAAAGAACATTTTTCCTTAGAGGAGTCTAAGGGCCTGAAATGATTAAGTTGGAAACACGGGTCAGTAAAAGTTTCTCATTAGTCCAGACCTGAGAATCCCCAAAGGTGGAAGGATTTGATGCTGCAAGCCTGCAGGATGGCAGATTGGCTGTCATGTAACTGCGCAGAATCTCACCACAGTTGTTAATGCTGTGGGAAGAAAGGAGTCAGGGTTTTCTTTGGAAGAACAGCAGCTTTGTTGGGGTTAAGCTGAGCTTGGGGTGGCAGGCAGACATCCAGCTGGACCGGAGATGTCAACCAGGCAACTGAGGTGCACGCCTCAACCTGAGTATCAGGCAGGAGAAGAGAGGCAGGGTTGGATGCCAGCGAATTGATGTAAATGATGTGGTTATAAATGTAGAAGGAAGATCGGGTCAGATACATTCTTTATGATGAGATCAGTTAGACATTTAGGATGGAAACACACACCCAGAGATCCTCTTGTTGGCTTATGCTGGAGTCTGCTGATTGACAGTATGAAAGGCTTTGAACAAGTCTGGGAGAGGGAGGGAAATGTTACAGCGTAAAGGAAAAGTTATACTCCACTGTTATTCAGAATATGACAATCGAATAGAATTTGATAGAGGTCATGTAAACAGCATAGCCCATTATTATAATTTTCCAATTTAAGACATGGACTACTTATCTTATTCTGGTTTTATGAGCATTCTTTGGACATGTATACAGCACATTAGGACTGGGGTTTTTACTGCAGTTTGGGACACATGGCCTCTTGCCTGTTTATGGTCAGTTCTACTCACCAAGAGATTGCAAGGCTGTGGTAAAAGTACATGCCCAAACAAAAAGCCCACACTTATGGTCAGAAGGAGAGACACACCTACTTGTATACATCATGAAAGACTTGGATAGCAACAGGTTTTTGGATATGTACAAATATCATTATGCCGACGATGAAAGGAATGAGGGCGGTAGGTTGTATTTGCCATAAAATCCTGTTTTGATGCAAAGAAGCAAAGTGGCACAAGTGCCTCCATCCGTTCCACTTTTCCATATTTTTATGTGATAAACACCATGTTAGGGCCCGTTAAGTGCGTACGGCTGCATGTAACATTCATTTTCATTAGTCATGTAATCAGCTGAGTAGGAATAATTCTCTCCACAATAATTTTTCCAGGGCAAATACCAAGTGGCAACCTTCGGGTATGAAAATGAAGCCAACAGGAAAGTGCCAAAAATTGCAGCTCCTCTAATGGCCACTTGAGGTCGGCTCCATAAACCAGTCAATCCCCTTAGGCCCCCATGTTAAAAAGTCCAAAATTACAGCAGAAATAAACATGTCGACTGCCTGATACAAAAACTGGTTTTGGTCTATACGGGTAATATCCCTCTTCATGACAACTGCACGGGGGATGAATCTTTTTCAACTCACCCATCTACATTTTTACAAGGCTTAAAGTTATGCATATTGAATTGAGTGACAGACTGTCTGTGGATAGTGTCCTACATATCTCAGTCAGATCTACACCTCGCTCCTCCATAGCTCCAGCTTCTCCTCCAAATATGGTCACTTCTGGCTCCAAAAAATCCAAGATGGCAGGGCTGAAATGCCAAACTCAAGACCTCAGAATAAGAGTCCACAAACCAATGGGTGATGTGTCGGTAGCTACATCCAAAATATGTTATACAGTCTATAGCAAAAACAGAATATTTTGTGCATGTAAACGTAATCACATAATTGCTTTCTAGCTGAGAGTTAGATGAGAGGGTTGACACCACTGTCTTAGATGAGAGTGGTGTCAACCCTCTCATCTAATCTTCAATAAGAATGCAAATATCTCTCAAAATGTCAAACCACATAGCTTTAACTGTGTGTAGTGACAGGGACGAGTGCAGCTTGAAGCCAAATCATTTGCACTTGGTTTACACTGATGAAACTGACAGAGGAGAGAGGTGAGAATGAAATCAGTGTCTAAAGTTTTAACACATCCTTGTGTGTTAAATCTTATAGCAGTGGACAGCTGCCTCTGTAAACATGTTCAGAGGGGGATTGACCTTTGACCTACCAAACATTCTGACGTCCAGATGAAACAAATTCTTTGGGTATGAAGGCAACATCCACATTGCTTTACTAGTGTTGCCAAATGCTAATCATTAAGTTTCTCTGTCTTTGGTTCCCCTGCAGAGCATTTAATTAGACTCGTTTGATGACCTTATGGTATTAAAATGTTAAATGATGTACTTTGGCTAATTTAAATGGCTTCGTTGCCACATGGCAATAATAAGTGATTACAGAACAGCGGCTCCTCAGCAACATCACAGATTTGATGGATAAGACTGGTAAACATTTTCACACCATAAATTCTGTAAATACGTCCTGTATTTACCGAAGCATATGTAGGCCTGGACTTAAGGAAATGACTCAGAGCTTTGAGCTTGCAAGTCAGCGATAGAAGTTTGGCAAATGATTGCCACAAGCTCCACATATTGTGGCCTTCCTCAGCAGTCATGGAGGGTCATGAGAAGTGGCTGAAAGCTTTGGGAAATCCAAGTAAGCGGTCCTTCTGTAAGAAGTTGTTTTTTTTTTAAGTGAGAGGCTAGATAATTTTATATACTTTATTAATCCCGCAAGAAAGAGAAATTTCAGTTCCGCAGATAATGTGTCTTAAAGCAAATACACAGGGAAGTTTTAATTTTCAGTTAGACCTTTTCTTATTGAATGTTTAATGCTGTCCAGGAAACACTCATCTCCATATCTTAATGATAAAAAGGTTGATTTAGTTATTAGTTCCTGCCCTCATGGCCTGTTTAATGAACAGGAAATTCTATTTATTTAAGAATAAATGGTTGCCTGTGGATCAGTGACGATGCTTTTCATTGGCACAGGTGTCCGTAGAGATTGCTTCACTATTAAAAGCTTTAACTATTTCATCATAGCCTGGTGCCGTTCAATGTCAAGGGTCTGAGCAAATACTGCCGTTTGAGAGTAGGCATGAATTTTACATGTTTACAGACGGGCTTTAGCCCAAGGGTAAATAGTAACAAGTACATTTTACACAATATTATTACAATATTGAGAGATGGCAAATCAAGCATACTGTAAGCCTGCTGCATATTAACAGATGCTGTTTCAAGATCAGTTTTCTCTGAATACTGGTGGCAATCTATATATTTGTATCAGTGTGCAGCATAAGTTGAATATAAAAGAACAAAATGTATGAGTGTTGATTTGGATTTCTGTGTTGTTGGGGTTTTTTTTGAGAAAATGCAGTGTTAAATATGGCTGACTAATGCCAGAATGCAGTGCTGTTGTACTCAAGATTGGTCTTGACTTCAGGAGGACTCAGGATTTTGTGTTTAGGACAGGTCAAGAACAAAACTGCGAGGATATAACTTAATTGCCTGTGCAAAAGAAGGAGTTCTCAATATAGATGGTTAAGTTGATTTCAGCTCCTTAGTGTTTGTATATGTTTGCTCATAGAAAACAAATGTTTATACATAAGACTCACCTCTGCAATGACTTTTGATTATTTTATCAGGATTTCTTATGGTACAGAGGAATCTTCATTTGTTTTCTGTGAGTGTTTTTATGGCAACATGGATTTTTCAGATCAACTGGAAGAGTGCCATTAGTTTGTATGATCCACATTTTATTTTAAGTGTGTCATGCAGTGTGAGACTCACACTGGTCTGATCGAGGTCTTGACTTGGTCTCGGAAAAGGTAATCTGGACTACAACATAACCAGAATGTCAAAAACTTAAGCAGAAGGTACAAAAGCAAACATTTTCTAAATGTTAAGAAGGCAATTCATCTCTATATCGAAAATACATTTTGCCTCTTACCTGTGACGCTATTTATCAATGTAGACTGATTTGGTGTGAGTTGTCATGTGTTGGAGATATCGGCCAAAGAGATGTCTTTCCTTTTTCAAACGTAATGGTACTGTATCACTGCGCAGAAGGAAGCGCGCAGTTACTTATGGACAAGAGACTTGTGCTCGTGACAGCGCAAGATGTAAACATTAATTGCATCCTCCTTGGCTGAGCTGTAACACTAGCTAGCTCAATTATGCTAGGTGAGCTAGCAGTAGATGCACTCTTCCTTCTGTAAGGTGATTCAGTTGGTGGGTGTAGTTCAGTGCTTTGAGCACCACAAGCTGAGTGCCATCTAGTTCTATTATATTCAAGAGAAGGCAGACATCTCTACTGCCACTATCTCCAACACTCTCAACTCACACATAAACAGCCTTGATGGATAAATATCACCACAGGTAAAAGGAAAAATACGTACTTTTGATTTAGGGGTGAAATGTCCCTTTAACAATATCTTTTTTTTTTTTTATTCTTACTTTATGTTTATGAGTTCTACTCATCTCTGCAATCATCTAATGTTTTACAATGTCTTAGTGTCTACAGTGTTTCCATCACTGAGGCATGTGCTGTCCTGTTTTTAATCACCATCCCCTGCAGCAGCTAAAGGGCTTCAAACCTGCACTGTCCTGTTTCCAAACTCCTGACATACAAGAACACCAACTTGTAATATACAGATAAAATCATAAAATGAGCACACTGTTACAGACTCCTTTGATTTGGACTTCACAAAGATCCTCAGCAGACATGTCTAGATGATGAAGATAATAGGTTTGTTTTGGCTATTATAACATGTAGGAGCATCACCAATTGTGGTCAATTTGTGGCTTTAAATAAGTGCATTCTATCTGAATTACATTACAGAGAACTTCTGGTAATCAATCAAACATACAGGTATTAATTAAACAACTTTTTTTTTTTTACCAATTTTGTCAAAAAAAACAAAAAAAAAAAGATATTCAACATGATTGTGTGACAGTCATCCCTTGGATTTGAGCACTCTGTGCTGCGTTCACTGCTCACAAAACATGCTTCAGCATGCAGGTTTATTTTTAAACCGGACAATGACCATTGCAAGCAGGATGTAGATTGTTGGAGAAATTCTCGGTGTAATTCATTTCTGATTCAGTCACCAATAATGCAAATGAACACTGTGAGGCCAAAAAACTTGAAAGTTTTTCCATTTCTAACAGTGTTAAATGGTAAAACCTTTAATAATCAAAGACATGACTGCTGTTCCTTTTAGTCCTTTTTGTGAGAAAAGCCCCAAAATGACTGTACCTAAAACAGTGTTTTTATATTCACCTGTTCTTGTTCTCATCACTGTTTGCAATGTACTGATCACCACCACAATGAACCAAAAACCCAACGCTGATTTTTTTGTTTTACTAAAAGAATTTACAGCTTCAAAAGAGAAAGCACTTAAGCAAAAGAAACTGAGGTGAAAAGAAATAATAAAAATTCATTTAAAAAAAGCAATACAAAACACTTCATGAAGTCTAATCTGAATAGAGAAAGTTTTATGATTTACTTCCTTGTGTTGTCTTTCGATAGCTGAGGAATGAAATACACAAATTATATGAAAAAACTCAAACACTAATCCTCTATTGGGTAATGGACAAAATGTATGTCCATTAAAAAAAGAAAAAAAACATCAGTGTACATCTGCTGGTGGAACAAGCCACAGCCTCCAGATCCACAGAGCAGCATTATCCTCCATGTATGGACGACTGCATAGGACCATTGTTTCAGTTCAATAAATTGTCCAAACTGTTTGTTTTTAGGTTGATTCCTCAATCCTCCGGAAAACCGCGAGAAAAGTTTTCCCTCCATTTCTCTGCACTTTCTTTCCTTCCTCTGTACAGGTACCCAAACGACTTATGATGATGTCATCAACCTGCCAAAATAAAATGAAATACAATTACATTAAAGGATGCAGTGACATACTGTATAAACTCACCTGTACTTTTATTTATGACAGTTTATTATCACTTTTCATTTACCTAAAAATCCTCATCATCATAGTGTTTATAACTGGAGCCAGAGTTTACTTTTTTAAAGGAACAGAACAACATTTTGGGAAATATGTTTCCTTAGAGAGAGTTAAATGAGAGGACTGCTCTCATGTCACTACAATAAATATGACGCTACCACCAACAGCTGACTAAGTTACCTGAGGCAGATCACTTACCACGCAACCCGTAAAGAAATAGTTTGTACTTATAACTATAAGTACAAACTATATAACCCCCGTACACGCAAAACTGTTGTTTTTTTACACTTACACAAAACAACCATGTACGTTTTAGAGAACTGGATGCAGTGTAGCCACCGTGTTCCAATTTTGCCTAGTGGCCATTCCTGGTATTGCAGTGAAAAATTCCCCTGCGGCCCAAAAAGCATCGTTCTTCTCATCTAAAGTCTGGCTCACAGATTTTTCAAATATGAACAGATGGTGAAAGTGTGAGGGACAACCACACGTAACAACATTTAATGATGACTTTAACAGTTTTGTTCCTCTAGTGTGTGGAGAGCAACAATTTGGCCAAAACAGCACAACACACACACACAGATTCCATTCACGAATAACCAAGTCCAAACTCTCAAAACTGGAAATCTCACATATCTTGCACGATCAAACGTGACTTTACAACAAAGAAACATGGCGGACGACAGGGAGGAAGAACTAGCTGCTAGTTTTTGCAGTACTTTTTTTTTACAGAAAATATACAAATAAAACAGAACTATACATGTATGAAGTCATGGAGACGGCCTGAACATAGGCTCATTCGAGATGAACTGCGCCTTGCCTGGAAAGTAGATAAGATCGGGCGGCTGCAGCAGGATGTTGTGACAAATAGCCGCGATCAAGTCGGACACTTTCCTGACAGTTTCCAGCAGCCTTCAGTCCGTACAGGAAGTCACAGAAACACTCACATCCTGTCCAATATGATACTGTCAGACTTATATATAAGCTTGTTCTCATTCTCCATCAGTCACACAACATGTATTCCTTTAAGAGAATAAATCTTCAAATCGGACAAATAAAATTCATATATCTGAAATTCAACAAAATTTAACGTCATATTGTTGAGTCCACATCTGAACCAATCAGCTGTTAGATCAGGTGAGAGCCAGGCGGTGCAGTCGATGGAGAGCAACTGCAGCGCCTGGCTCTAAAAATTGCGGCCGCCTCGCTCTCGTGATTTTATCGCTGTCCACTATTGCAATACGTCAGAGCAAGTCTGGGTGAAGTGGCAAAACTAACCGGCATGCATTGTGCGCCGATGGCCGGTGATCGAATCTGCACAGACCTGGCTCATCTCGAACGAGCCTCATGTCACTGCATGAGCTGAAGGTAAGTAAATTGCGAGTTGAATCAATTTTTATGCATTAAAAGAGATCAGTGGGACCACCAGCGATCCTCCCCCCTTCCCGCCCTTACAACAGGATGTTGGATCGTAAATATTCAGTATGTTGTGTATTTGGGATTTGAAATAGGTGCAGGCAGGAGGGACTTCAGAGCAGATCGGAGATGTAAAAAAACACTCCAACATATCTGAAGCTACATGAAAATTTGTCAGGATGATCTTCAGAGCCATCAAAAAATCTGGGCTTTGCTGACGACTGTTAGGAAGGTAGATTTGTGTCCAAAATTGTCTTGATTTTTGTGCAGTGTGAACCCTGTATAACTCTTGGCAACCCTAACCCTAACCCTAGTTGTGTCTTATGTAACACCACAAAAGTAGCTAATTTAGGTCATTTATCTGGTGTGACTTCAATGTTAACAATGGGGCTAACCATCTTGGAATTAAACTTTCACAAGTCTTTCACAAGTCTGAGATATATGTGAGGTTTTTCTGCTTTTCCATTTTCTGACATTGTGTAAATGAAGTATTACCTAGGCTAAGCTGTACCTGTGCTTCATAGTTATTATACAGACATCACAGAAATATTAATTTTCCTATCTAAATCTAAGAAAGTGTAAAAATGTTCATCCCAAAATGTCACACTGTTTCAAAGAATTCCAGATCTTTCATGTTTGACCTCTTTTCATTCAATAAGCAGTTGAAACGCAAACACAGGGATGAAAAGCTCCACATTAACATACCAGTTCTTCATCAGGGACACGTGTAAACAGTGGATGTTCAGTGATGTGCTTCACCATCCAGACGTGCACTTCCTCCACATCTGTGATGGTATACACCAAACCCTGACATACCCAGACAAACACAGGGAGGTTATTAACACAGCTCTGGGAAAAATACGTCAACCAAGCTTCACTGGGGGCTAAACATGCATTCATTTATTGATCACAAAATAAACCCTTGGCCATTTATCAAAAAAATAAATACACAATTGTATTCTTTTCTCCTAATCTTTCCTTTTAAACCAACATTTCAGCATCGGAGTTAAGTGGTTTCATCACCTCTGGAGAGCAATGGTCCTCGGAAAAAAAAGATAAAAATATCCTACAGACAACACAGAGGTTAATCACCTGTGTCATTGTAGTTTACTTTGGAGACTGGACAGATAACATTACTAGAACAAGGATTTCTAAGAAAACTAAGCAGTGGCACAGATTTCCACACCACTGCACATCGGCACATTCAGGGTTTTTCCAGAGAAGGTGGGATGAGGATAACAGACCTGCACAGATCCACGTTAATAACACCTGTATACTGTTTCAAGACAGGTGTTGTCTGCTTCAAAAGATATTGACTGATGAACAATAGACTTAACTTTTCATAGAGGTTAATTTTGGTATTAAACTGCTTCTATAAATGTGGCTGTCATGATTTTCTTGACAGCCTCCACACCCACCAGCACTGTTATGGCTGCGTGCCAAAGCTTAAGGCCCTTGCAGAGCTTACAGAAAGAAACACACACACACACACACACACACACACACACAAATGCATCAATGCACACACACACACACACACACACGCACACACACACACACACAAGGAAAAACGATAAAGCCAAATTTAGACACAAGCCGTCCATTGTTCCCAACCACCCGCATCAGCGCCCGTGTCTTATTTGAGTGTCCCACTGTTGCTCTGACAACTCTGACAGGCAGAAAGAGGGTGTGTGCAGACGTCAACCAGCTGCAGGCCACACCGGTTGCTAAACTTTATTTCAGTGAACTCATGGATTTCTGCACACTGCAATCAACTGATAAAATGATGAGGAATGGAAATTTGTTGTTGAACTGTTACTTGGTTTTCAGTGCTATTAATTCTGTGAATTAAATAATTTTCTCCTTCATTGTGTTGAGATAGCGGCAAATCTTGTTGTTGCAGATATTCAAAGCTTCAATAATTAAAAGCTATGGTGTCTGAATGCATACGGCTGGTAATACTACACATGTGTAAAGCCCCAAACCAAATATAAATTGCTACGACAACAAGAATCATCTGTGTAGCTAAAGCCTGCTGTATCTTATGTGTCTGTGCCATAGAGCCCAAAATAAATAAAAACACATTAATGAGCCCTGGCCATTACACCGGTTGACATGCAGTGTTAATTTTGACAAGAATATTAAATTTAGTTTAATTGTTGGTGGTTTAAAGTCACATTTTCGTCTTTTTGTTTTGTTTAGGCAGTGGAACTCAGTTTAATTTCAGTCATAACTTTCTCAGACAGTTTCATGACACTGTATTTGTCGAAGGATATTTCTCCTAGCTGTAAAAGTTCCAGTGAGAAGGAAGCATATCTTGACCTGTGTATTTAGTCTAGGCTGAGAATGTACCACTGACTCACTGTACTTCTGTTATATCATATATAATGAATGCACAACAGGTATTTATATTACCACTACATTATATTACTTATATTACTGAGGTCTTCTACTATATTTGGCATCATGTTGCACTCAGTAGAACTCCAATTCAATGAATCAGCGGTTATAAAATGTGCGAACTGTGTTGTTAAGGCAAACGAGTGGAGCATTAGCTGGGGAACATCACATTTACTTACTTTACATGGAGCTCAAATTAACACGGAATGATGGTAAATGTTCGGTGAATTAGTGTCTGTTTATGAGTCATAAAAATTCATAAATCATCTATAAGAACGAGTAACGCGATGTTTAACGTTAGCTAGCTGTGCTAACGGACCTAGCAAAGCTAACTGCTAATGCAATTAGTTAAAAAGGGAAACAACTATTGCTTTGAGATGATCTAAATACGGTTGTCATGAGCCAATTATTTAATCTCATCTCCAATCATCATGCCATAATGAATTGAGATATTGCCGTAAATTTTCTTGTCAAGTTTTTTAATGTAAAATGTATATTACTCCGCTGCTGAAAATAGTTCCCAACAAATGCACTATTCACAGCTGTTTGAGTAACACTTTCAAAAAACAACAGTGCCCAGCTGTTTTTAGGAAATCATTTCACCATTAACAGTGACATTACAGGAGTGCCTTAGTACCCGAGATGTTACAGCACATTACATTGTTTCCAGTCCCTGTTTCCAGTCTACTCTATCACCTGTCAAATGAAGGCAGAAGAAGATACCACATACGGGTGACCTGTTTTTAATCACTTTCATCTTCAGTGGGAATGAATGGTGGACTTGAAATGATCATTTAAATAGGATGTTTCGACTCCGTTTTGGAATTTATTGATTTTACTTCTGTGCGTCTTCAATTAAAAAAATATTCAGAGCATAAACATTGTGGAAAAACACTGAATGATGACGCTTGGCTAAAAAAAAGGGCTGCAACGTACAACCATTTTCATTATCAATTAATCTGTCTGTCATTTTTAGATTAACTGGTAAAACATTAAAAATAAAAACAACATAAAACTTGTCAGAAATGTAATTTCTCAGAGCTCGTAATGACATTTCTTTGTTTGTCCAACTAAAAGTCTAAAACCCAAACTTATTTAATTTACAGTGTAATATCCTCATATGTGAGAAGCTGAAAGCACTGAATGTTGATGTAATCTGTGCTTGATAAAAGACTTAAACAATTATCAAAACAACGGCAGCTCAAATACCTGCTGATTGACTACTTATTTCAGCACTACCTGAAACAAGTCTTACTTATGTACGTACCCCGATTCTCAGCGTGTAGGCGTACTCTGCCAACAGCGTGGGACTAATAATCCTCCACTTGTGCTTGGTCTTCTTGAAGTGAGGGTCAGGGAAAAGAAAGAACATCTTACTGAGCTGAAAGACACAGAAAAGGGTCATAAACAGTAATGTAAGCACAGAATAAAAAAAAAACAAACTGTTCTTTTAAACTTTCTGTGTCGTTTCCACACACGAGATCAAAATAAAACTTTATATTTTTATCCACTTTACAGTATAGTCCACAAATGAACGATTGTCATCACTAAAATGTGTCCCCCGTTACATTGTGTGGTTGGTTTTTAAGCACCGCTGATTGCAAAACTGGAATTTCCCTCCTTGAATTTTTTCCCCCCATAAAGTTCCCCATCTCTCTGTTTTTGACAAGTGAAGGCTCCATTGATAGCAGCCTGGCTGATACATTAAAAACCATTCCAGTAACTTTTTATTAGTTAAAATAAATAATGTCAGGTATAGACAGAAAGATGTGGATATAATCACCAGGGACTGCTGCAGCCTCAGGGGCCACTTCAGTGCTGATGGAAGATGGAAAAACCTTAACTCATTTTTGGTTACAAAACATAGTAAGAAGAAAAAAAAGCATTTCGGGTCTTTCGAATATGCTGTTTCAACACTTGAAACACATCATGCATGTGAGGACGATTGGGATTAGATTTTGAGCACAAGTCTGGGTGGTCGTCTTTTATTTTTCCGACAGTTACGTTCAAATCACGAGGAAGGAACACAGTTAATACTAAAGCGAGCGGCAGCTAGAAACATGTTCATCACTTGTAAATTAACATGAGTCAAGAGATGCAATTTATGAATGAGATGAAGGGAGTGCAACTGTATGCAAAATAAAGCGCCTTAATGCAAAGCCAAGACAGACTTCTCTTCCAAAGCCAGGCAGAGTTCCTCTGAAACATTTCCAATCTCAACTTGGCCTTTAATCAGACTGTAGAAATAATGGTCATATTATATTAAATGACCTGAAATAGCATATTAAAATAATCTAAAAAATGAAATCAATGTTTTTACATGTAAAACGCATAAAATCTGTATTCCAGAAATGTGTCACTGCAATTATTTCCCTGCGTTCATGTCTTAGTTTATACTCCCTCGGGGCATTTGAGGTGAGGTTTTTTATCCAGGGTACCTAAATTAACCCTGGTACACTAAGCCCACTGTATAATCTAATGCGAGTTTCAACAAGTCATAGATTACTGCAGCTAATTGGAACGGATAAATGGCGTCTTGCACTGCTCTATACTCAGCTGATGCGATGCCTTGCGTGTCAGTCAATGACCCCATTGTTGTGAAATCCTGGATTTAATGAGCAATCCGTATAAATTAATTCAGTCCATATGTTGAACATGAGGAAAGTAATTATTTGTGGTCAGAAACATGCGTATTCTTATTACTTTGGCAGCGCCGGAACAGACTGTCAGCTTTAATTTAAGGTTATTGCAGGCCACGTCCCTGTTATAGAACCGCAGGCCTTTTGTGTATGAGCTCCAATTCACTTTCAATGAACATCATATGTGTTATTTCTACATATAGTTAGCACATAAAGCGTCCGCCCGCCAAGTTTACCAAAAAAGTTCCTCAGTTGTATCTTCCCATGCAGATATAGTTTGCAGAGATGTTCACTTTTTACAATGTCCCCAGCTCAAATACTCTGTAACAAAACCACTGATAATTTGCACAACTGTCATTACTGTAACATAAACTAGTCAACTGATTAAAGTGTTGCTGCTTTATGGGTACTGAGTTGTAAAATTTAGGGGGAAAGAGTATGATTTTTACAAGAGTGACAAAGCTAAAACTTCCTGTTTCAGAATCACACACATTACATTCTTCCCCAGAGGTCAGCCTCAGCTCTGCCCATGGTATTTGTTGGTGGGAACACAGAAAACGTGTGCAGATAAGCGAGTGGTGCTACAATAGGGAGTGGAAATCACGTTGCATTCTGGGGTGGCGCTGCCATTTTTGGAGGATAAGCATCTGTAGCTGTGGTAGCTGTCAGTATTTGTCACCAGTCTAGTCATTAGGGTTGGGTACCAAAACCCGGTGCCAATATGTGTCTGGTTCGTTTCTGACCGCTACCTACTGCACCAAATTCAGTGCCAGAATGTGTATGTAGCTAGTGTGCAGTCAAGAGAGAGTGTATGTGCCGCTGAAGGTGATAATGAGGCTGCAGCGATCGGAGCAGAGGGATAAAGTTAAAGAGTACAATGCAGTGTGTGAACAGTTTAGGCTGTTTGTCACTGAATAAATGCCACAACACCTAAAGACCCAAACCAGGCTCCTGTGTTTCGCTTGGCATCTGCTGACTAAAGTGAAGGAGGTTAGCCCCGAATTTAGTGAAGTTAGCCTCACACTGGAAACTCACCAGGCTCCCTTAAGGTGGACTGTTAAGGAGGACCACCTATTGTGATTGTAGTGACAATGTCAGCTGACTTTAAACTGATAATGGAGGAAAGTCTGGCTGCTGCGTCTCTCCTGACTTTGTGAGACAATTATTGGTCCCAACTCAAAATTTATTTAGCTGTTATAAGTGCTTAAGTGTTATTTATTGTTAAATTATTGTAGTTTGGTTAGGTTGTACTGATTATGTGAACGTGTATGTGAAATTGTTAATGGTGTTTTGTATTAATTCATGTAACAGTTTAAATATTCAATTTCAAATGAATAAAGACATTCACGCATGTCGTTGACTGTCGTTTTGTGCTTTATTTTGGAAAAAGTATTGGTTCAGGCACCGGTACTGTTTTTAAAGTATCATTTTAGCACCAGTATTGGAAAAAACCCAAATGATACTGCACCCTACCAGTTATGTTGACTGTCAATTGTTCATTATCAGAAATGTATTAGTACGTGCAAGACAAAAGGAACATAGAAAAAGAAGTTCTTAATAGAGGCAAAGGAGCAAAATAACAAAAGTAAAGTTCATACATGTTATTCCTATGGTCTAAGACAGTTTAGAAATATTAGTAACATGAACAACTGTCTTCCAAATCCAAAAACTAGAGTGCAAATCTTAAATTTGTGATGCTACAGAGTATAAAGTCTGGAGCTGCTCCATAGACACTGAATGGTGAAAGATGTTACAGATGTCACTGAGAGCACCCAGGGGAATGTTCTCAGTATATGGGTACATTTTATGTTTCACAGCTGAGAACACCACAGTAGAATAAAGCTCATTTGGGTATAAATAAGAAAAAAAAACATTTTGTAGGTCTACAAAATCAGCCTCCCATTCATTGTCCCTGGAGCAGCTCCAGACTTTATACTTGATGACATCACAAGTTTCAGACTTACTTCTCTGGTTTCTGGCTTTGACAGAGAGTGGCTCATGTTCACAAACATTTATTAAACTTTCCCAGGCTACAGAAATAACATATTAGAGTTTCCGTTTTAACATTTTTTAAAGGAGTCTCATGTCCAATTTTTAACAGGTAGGTGCACTACCCTCAGATCTACAAGCCAAAAGCCATCTTCACATTTATCCAGACAAAGATTAGCTAATCTTATGCTAACTGAATGCAAACAAAACATTGGCTGATCATGAACAATAACCTGCTGATATCTAGCAAAATGAAACACATAAGGTTAGCCTGCCTTTGTGTCGGACTGTATTCTATGTATACTACATTCAGTGTTTCGAATCTTATTTGCCGAGTAGTGTATCGTGTTTTTTCGGCAGTTATTTTTGACATTCAATGTAAACAGCCAGCGGGTAGCACTCTAACACCCTTATCCTTCAAAAATGGCCGACCTGCTGCTGATGACAATGCGTTTCCAGTCCTTAAAATGGCTGATAAGAGCCCAAAACTAATGTGCTGCAGTCCATCGCTATAATGTTATAATGTTTTGCCTTTTAACCATTTACACTCGGCAGGTAACGCGTACTTGAAGTTGTTGTTGGGTCATAAACTTTGACTGTGACTGAGCAAAAAAAGATCTCACACACTAAAAATCAATTCATGAATTTAACATCATGAATGTTTGAGGACTGAAACAAATAAAGTGAAAACAAGTGATCGACAGTGTGCAGGATATTTTGGTTCAGCTTGGGTTTGTTTTGGGTTTGTTTTTACATGTGAAGCTGCAACTGAGGTTTCTGAATGAAGCTTCAAATGTCTTGTCGTCAGATATTATGACATCATCACCCTAAAAATTAAATAAAATAAACGAACAGAGCCCTCAGTTTGAAGAAAGTGATTCATTGGATCATACAAGTTTGTCTTTGTGCTTTTTTTTTTTTTTTTTTTTTAAATCAAATTTCTCAAACGAATAAATGTAATTTATGGGGGTGTTATATTGATG
>JAPZEB010000012.1:23007700-23022746 GCA_029783705.1 Chaetodon striatus | reverse complement strand
AAAAAAAAATACTGCAACAATGTATGAGAGATAACTGTGCCTGGAATGATTGTCATATACTTCCATCATACATTTATACATCCATTTACACTCTGAACTTACAATGTTAGAACAGGCGATGAAGCAAAACTACAGATGTACAGATCACTACAGATTTATGACTAGAACTAGTATTACCATCCAACGCACTTGTCAAGTTTCTCTTACAGTTTACATCTATGTCTGTGAAAATATGGATTCTTTAAACCCATTGTCCCCCCAACACCACCTTGAAACTATACAATCAGCACAGTTTCAAGGTGGACACCCAAGATCAGTGTCACTAATTCAGTATCTAACCAAATGTCTCCCCTTCTGTTCCTGTGATATGATGTTGAATAATGGCCAGAAAAGTGTTTTATGCAGAAAATTATGGTTCCACAGTGAAGCTGACCAATGACCTTTCGGATAGAAAATGTCATCACTTCATTATTTTATCCTATTAGATATTTGTGTTAAGTTTTGCCATGATAAGCAAAGGAATTCTTGAGTTATGGCCAAAAACATACTTTGTAAGGTCAAACTGACTTTGACTCTTGACCTTCGTCTACAAAATTCTACGTCAAATTTTAATCAGATTATTCTTCAGTCCAAGGGGATTGCTTGTGTAAA
Organism: Chaetodon striatus; assembly: GCA_029783705.1. Lineage (NCBI taxonomy): Eukaryota > Metazoa > Chordata > Actinopteri > Chaetodontiformes > Chaetodontidae > Chaetodon > Chaetodon striatus. Next base: position 23,022,095 of record JAPZEB010000012.1, on the reverse strand, counting down.
ATTTAAAGAAATTTCCTGACCTTGACCTTTGACCACAGAAATCCAATCACTTCATTGTTGAGTCTAAGAGGACATTTGTGCCAGATTTGAAGAAATATCCTCATGGTGTTCTTGAGATATCACATCCACACAAAAATTAGACAGATAAGGTCAGAGTGACCCTGACCTTTGACCAATGACCACCAAAAACTAATCGGTGCATTGTTGTGTACAAGTGGACATTTGTGCCAAATTTGAAGAAATTTCCTCAAGGTATTGAGATATTGCGTTCATGACAACAAGATGAATGCAAGGTCACAGCAACCTTGACCTTCGAACCTTGACTACCAAAATCAATTTAAATCATGTTTGAGTCCAAGTCGACCTTTGTGCCAAATTTTTAGAAATTCCCTCAAGACATTCTTGAGATATCATGTTCACAAGAATGAGACTGACAAGGTCACAGTGAACTTGACCTTTGACCTATGACTACCAAAATCTAATCAGTTCATTGTTAAGTCCAAGTGGAACTTTGTGCCAGATTTGAAGACATTTCCTTGAGGTGTTTTTGAGATATCGTGTTCACAAGGACGGTACGTACGTACAAACGGATGAACGGATGGACAACCTGAAAACATAATGCCTCCAGCCAAGGCTATCATTGGCACAGAGGCATAAAAACTTGACACACAGTGCTGTGCATCTCAAACTAATCTTAAGGGTCCCAGCTTTCAGATTGGTTTCAGCATGTGGGTCATGCTGCTTAAAGAAGTGGGGACCCCATAAAGCATTTAACTGATCTGAGTTTCACAGGACAGTCATTAGAGTCCACGTGCTGATTCAGAGACTTTTTCATCATAGCTAGTGTAAACTAAATCTGAGAGAAATACTGAATTTTTTTGAATTTTTTGGGTTTGTAAGAGGTTTTCATTTCAGTCTTGTGTAATGTCAGTTTGAAATGTGATGCAATTTTTTAAACTGAAAATTTAAAGATTGGTATCAAGCAGCTGCAACTCACAGACATCCAACAAAGTCTACAGTAGTCCAGCCATACCTACCATGACTCCCTGTACCCAGCCAAAGCGAGTAGGTTCAGGTGGTGGCTCCTTCTGCTCATCGTCATCTTCCTCTGAGCTTTCTCCTCCTTCCATCTGTCCACCTGTTGTCTCCTCATATAAGGGAGGTCTGGAGTCAACCTAGTCAAGTGAAGTCAAGTGAATTTCCTTCATATAAGCCAAAATCACAAATTTACCCTTTAGACCCCAATGCAGAAAAGAAGGATGCTCCATTACAAGTAAAAGCCCTGCATTGAAAATATTAGTGAAGTAAAATATGGAAGTATAATCAGGAAATTGTACTTGAAATGTTAAAAGTAGAAATACCTACACACAGGTGGCCGAGATTACCATACATGATGCTTCCTGCTACTCAGTAAGCATTCACACACACTGATGGAACGGCCATTGGGAGCAATTTGGGGTTTTTGATTAGTGGACGACCCGCTCTACCTCTTAGCCGCAGCCGCCCCAGAATTGCCAACTAAATCTTTTCGTCAATTGATTAAGCCTTGCACGAGTACATTTTCAAAGGTTATTTTTTGTGCAAAAATCTTTATTTGTAAAGTTACTAAAGCTGTCAAATAATTTTAGTGGAGTAAAACATACAATATTGCCCTTTGAAATTGTAGTAAGGTAGAAGGATAAAGTGGCATGAGAACAAAATTATCAAGTTCAAGTACATTAAATTTGTACCCAAGTACAGTACTTGAGTAATCAACCTCTAGTAAATGGAACAATTATCTGATGTATCGTGGGATCAGGATTTGTTTCAGACAATTTGAAGCATATTCAGTGGAAATTTAAGGCTACATTTTTTACTGTTATTCTTTTTCTTAAATTTGATAATCTGACTAGAGCTGAGCATATAAGCTGGTAAAGAGCAAAGAGTCCTCACCTCAGGGTTTGCGTGCAGCTGATACAGAGATGGTCTGAAACGCCTCCGTCTGCCCCACACCTCTGTGTTGGCGTAGAAGTCATAGTGTGGCGGGGTGTCTAGAGTCTCGTAGCCAGTTAGAGCGTGAGATCCGAGGGATGCTACACTGCTCCCATCGCCATAACACTGATAGTCTGTGGACTCATCAAACCCTCCGGGTGGTGCCTTCTCATTGGCTACTGACAGAGGAAGTCTGGCTCTGTATGCAGACAAGTGAACACCATCACTGGCAACTTGGAACTCCATTCAGATCAGCGGATTTGTCTTTTCTGTATTCAAGTGAATTGTAACTGCAAAGACGGCTGAGACAGTCAGTTTTAGTATAAAAACAGCTGTCAAGGTGATGGAGCCATTCTGCAGTTTAAGGTGTGTGAAAGAGGCTTGGTTACGAAGGCTGGTTTTATATCTGACCTTAACCAAGCAGGAATAGCCTGAGGCTATGTAAGAAGGCTGGTTCAGTGAACACTCAAACAAGACTCATTACAAGAGTTATTAAGCATGACATGGACAATTCCACATTACAAGATCAACCAAAAAGTCATTCTGCACTGAGCTGGCCCTGGAGATACACAGTTCCACTTAACAAATAAGCATTTATAAAATGTCGGTACAGATTCAACATTTTCTTTCTGAAGAGCTCAAATAGTGCAGAATTAACATAATTAAGCTATTATAGCCAAAATATTGATTCCTTATTTCCACTTATCTCCACTTTATATAATGTAAGGTTTGTGTCTCTGTTGTGTATATTTCTGCTAAGTTTGGATGAGTTTGCATGAGTTGCATTTTGTTTCTGGTTATATAATCCCAATTATTAATCACTGATCCCTGAAGGGGATCATTACACACACCCATTAAATAACCTTGACTGTGACAACACAAGAGCAATAATGTATGCTTGTTAAGGAAAGAGGTTTAAATGATACTCTACTCTTCCAACTTTCTCTTCCAATAACTTATTTATTGTCATATAATCGTTATATATTTAATTTTACTTAGAAGCTCTCCCATGACAGTGTTTAGCTGCTATAGAGCCAAAAAGTTGCTCAGTTTCTCCTAATAGCCTTATTTTTATATTTTTATTTTGTTATTTTTATATATAAAAAGAAGAACTCACTTCATTTCAAGTAGCACACCAGATATTAAGCATTGCACTTTCAGGTCAAAAAAGAACAGTAAAAGCAAATGGTCAATGCAGTGGAGACCGAGATATCCTAAGTTTAAGGCCCTATTTAAACAATCTATAACACATGGTCAAAAGTGTGTGGCACAAATGCATTTCAGGCCTGTCCAACTCCACTTTTGCTAGTTAATCTGGGTGCAAAGTAAGGCACAGGGGACAGAGAGGTTGTATTTGGTCCCTTAATTGATCAAAGGTGTCCTGGGCATAACATGAATTCAGCCAGTTAAAGAGCAATTTTTAACTGCATCTGAAATAATCAATAAAGTTACTCCGCTCCCTGAATGTAAAAGTCCGTGGCATCTTTATAAAGGAGGAATAAGACGGCAACTCTGCTCAGATCTCTGTTATGTTCACATTTTACAGAATAGAATGAATATTTTCCTTATCACTGATGTATTATTTCACCCACCCACAACCCTTCCCTGTGTGAGTAACAAGCAGAGTGTACACGCGTTGCGAACCCACCTATGTAGGAGCATCTTACTATCTGAATTATATGCCCTTTAAATAGCAGAAAAATGGCAGTGGCAAAATTTATTCAGCCTTCTCAATGCGCATGGGCACACCTCATTTCAGGACCAACACGCTCGTGGGCGCACAGATAGGCGCAAGTACTTACACAACGTAGGTGCTGGTTATAAAAGGACAACTGTGTTGGTCTGAAACTAGCAATAACAGTTGCGCTGCGCTCTGCACCACTTAGTGGCACGTAAAAGATAGCACCATTAGTTTCCAGTATGGGTCAGGCTCCAAGAGCTTACAAGTCCCCCAAATTAAACAACGAAATATGCTGCTGGTTCATGCCCCACAAAACCAAACATAGAAATGTTTCTTGATTTGATGTCGCTGTTGGTAGGACATTGTGCCTTTCGAAAGTGTTACTTATCACGGTTGAAAAATAACAACACATTGTCATTGACCTTGTCACATATTGACGTTTAGTCATGGACTTTAAATGCATTAAAGTCGTATTTCGCATGATGGCGTTCTGTAGTCTCATTTAGCCACTTGTTAGCAACTGCCTTTTTCAATAAACACTTTTAAAGTTCTCAAGTGGTGACTGATGTATTTTATGTTATACAACATAAGTGAACACCGGCCTTCCAGGTGAAAGTTGGTGGTTGTTGGACCCCTCCACCACCCCTCTTGCCCACCCTACTTAGATTTCAGCCCCCTTAACTTTTGTTGTTATGCTGCTACATTTCCACCTGAAACCACCAGATACCATTAGACCATAACAGCAATCAGCCGCATATCATGCTGATGTGAAAGGAGGGCTTTATTCTGATGCTGATCTGTCTGATGCTGGAAGTCACTGACCAAGTGCTGGTATTCAACAACTTTGGAGTAAGACCTGGTTGAAAATAAACCAGTTTTATGATGTGACAGCATTAAGGTCATTGTTTTGTTAGGTTCATGCACAAAAACAATTTCAATAGGTTTAGAGACAGATTGGGTATAACTAAATACAATGTTAAGGTTGGGAAGACATTGTGGTTTGAGTTAAAATAACCCCCTTTGTTTAGGTAAGGGGAGACATCTGCATGATTACAATAAAACCACATGGTACACTCTAAGGAAAAATCATGGTCATACTTAGAAAAACAACACTGACCTTCAGTTGGAAACAGGATGCAAACAGCTGTCTCTGATCAGACACGTCTCCAACGTTTACCTGACCTTTACTGACCTTTACTACTACAGCTAGAGGTCTTTGTCACTTGAAAGTAAACATACTGTATGTCAATATGAGGACATGACTATGATGTCATCGTGGTTACTTTTTCAAACTTGACATTGCTCCTCCAGAATCACAGGAGACATCTTGTTTTCTCATGCTGAGTATTACGCTTGTGACGAGCAGACTGATGTCGGTGTGTTAGGTCAGAGAAGTACTCCTTGAAAGAATTTATTTGATGTTCACAAACGCTGACCAACAACCAATAATAGCAGCTGGCTGCAGCTGAACAGTTTAGTTAGTGTCCTTGACAGCAATGAAAGACACAATTTTCACCGAAAGGTATGGGCTTGTTACTTGGAACTGCTGTCAGACATTGTTAAATGATTACACCATAGTTACCTCTGCAGCTGTGTGAGCCCTTGAGCTTGACATTGAAGAACTGAATTCCAAGCAGCCTGAAAACTTGTTGCTTTGGCCAGAAACAAACCAAGGCTGCTAACATTCTTGAGGTTCCTCAACAGTTGCCCACATATGTGCTTTAGCTGCTGTTATTTACCATAGCCTTTCTCAGTGGTTGTTTTGTTGTATGGTGTTTTATGCAAATGTGTGATCACTAACTGAATCCTTTCGTGTTCAGCTAAAATGTAATAAGGGCTCATGCTTTGCTTAAAGCAATACAAGCTGCTTAATTGTCTGAGACCTGAGTTTACACAGTCATTTTCAACAATGTTTAACCAACACACACTTACAAACACACGCATTGTGCATTTTAGTACAAAGCCACCACAGCCATACAAACACACACACACACACCTACTTTTCAAAAATGAACATAGCAGTGTGTACAGGGAGAGGCCAAGGTCATTATTCATCTCTTCAGTGAGTTAGTGTAGGCAGTGTGATGAAAAGAACCATGTTTCCCCCACAGATGTACAAAGATGAATACATATTAACAGATATTAACAGCCTATTAAGCAATGCAGGTAAGGTTAACAGTGAATACCAGTTAGCAGAGCTAGTGCATGCACAAATCCTCAAAAGGGTTTTAGGTTTTCAGGTGGTCTTACCCGAGGTAGAATAAAACACAACCATGTTTTTTCATAATTTTGATATGTTCCCCTCATGAAATGGATGGCAGTAACAAAAATATTTTATACAGCAAAATACAGCAAAAAGTAATAAAATTGATGAATATAGTGACTCAGCCCAAAGGCAAAAAAAGTACAGAATAAAACCACTCCAGAGATGGATGTGCTGGTCATTTCTCATAAACTTATTATATAACTAGAGCCTGGAGGCTTTTAAATACAAAGTTGTCGTGGGCAGACATTTCACACAGACACCTTTTTAAGAGAGAATGTTTTTTTTTTAATTTATTTTTTTTACATAGCTTAGTATATAAAGGTATGCAGGCACAGTACAGGCTATCACATTGATTAAGAAACTTTGCACAAAACAATAAGGAAGTAAAATACTTTTCATGTCAATATCTAAAAAAAGTATACAAAAATGTCTTTTTTAATCTCATACTTATGAGATACATCAAAAATAAAATTTATCAAATTTCATTTAATCCTATGGAGCTCAAGATTTTAAAATGTATCTCACTGTGCAGTGTTTAAACTAGACACTCATTCCTGAAATTGTAATAATGACTGAAAATGTAGTAAAATTTAGGGATGCATGATTATGGATTTTTTGCCAACATGCTGATATCTAACAACTCATTTGATCAATAACCTATACCAATATGGATATGTTCACTTTTTTTCCCACCTAATTTTAGTGATCATCAAGTCTCTTCTGTAGTGGAATTAACATCATATTATGCATGCATACTCTTATCCTGATGGCCCACCAGCAGATGGAGACATGAAATAAAATACATTTAAGTGTATGTAATATTCATTTGTTGTCCAAAATAAGATAAAGCATGTTGGCCGATTCTGATTCTAAAGCATTTTGTTTTGAAGTTGATCTCAGCCGATACAAATGATATGCAGGTATTATTATGCATCCCTGATATAATTAGCACTTAACTTGATCGAGCATGTAATAAAACTCAGTCATGTAATAACTTGACCAATAATGTAATGCATTGTCCTAATATTGTAACATTACAAAAAACTGTACCGTAAACTTAAGTGAAATCAAATGTTTAACACTAACTCTTGTGTGTTTAACACTTCCTGCTTGTTGTTATCCTCCTTGAATTATTAAAGGAGTTTGATTGTACTGTTTGAATGTATTTTTCTTATAAAAGATAATTATTGGTATTTATTAGGTTTACATTTTGGTGGGTAAGCTCTCCTCTACCCAGGCAGAAATTTCATAAGCTCAGGTGAGGCGAAGGATTTAATAAGGATAGCTGTTGACCCAGATGAAACTGAACACTTCATGGAGATTGAATCATGAAATTGTGAATTGAAAAACAAACAAACAAAAAAAAAAAAAACACCCACCTGAAGGGTATTTGCATTATTGGTAAAATGCTATAATATCAGTTAAGAGATCTTATTACATTAATCGACAAGTTATTTGGATTCATTACATTTTCAATTAGGTTAAGTGCAAATTTTATTACATTTTTTAGGTGTTATTACATTTGCAGGAAATTCTTAAATTAAGTAGTGATTATGCAGCTTTTTTAAACATGGAAACACCCACTAAAAATAGGCTCTAGACTCCTTTCCCATTGCCTGTAGACTAGAGAGAGCATGCCGGTATGCCTTTTTTTTTTTCTTCTTCTTTTTAACAGATGTGTCATGTTCAGTGTCACAGACAGGCCAGACAATAGGTTAGTAAACAGTAGAAAGCAGCATTGAGGCCTGTAAAAACTTTATAGTGATAACGTCTTTTCATATATATATTATTTATTCAGTCTTTTGTTTAAAGTCTGCGACTAAGTTTGGACCGATGTTCTGGCGCTGTTTGGCCAGAGACGGGTGGAATTTTGTGGCTTTCTGTCACTCCATCTCGCCAGTAAAAAGGGGTTAAAATTAGCCCATGCTCCTAAGTGTCTTATTGCCATCACTGCAGATCGAAGCAGATCGGAGCTGGAAATGATAAATACCCGTGATTACTGCAGAGTAATTTGTCCCAGGTGTGAATGGTGATTGTAACCTTTCCCATTAACCCCTTAATGCCCTGCTCAACCATAGCACATTTTGAGTCACTAAATCTCAATGAAAATGTGTTGAACTTGACTCAACCTGATTGAGCTGTCTCTACTGTTCAGTTTAGGTATGTTATGCTAAAAAAAATCCACGAGATGTCTCTGTCTCTTTAAATAGTATGCCATTTCAGTTCACCTCCTACAAGAAGTTAGTAACAACAGAAGTGACTCCTGACATGAATGCTTTATGTAATGAGATTTTCAAGGGTAAGTATATTTTTTCGACATATAATTTCAGAAGTCTGACTAAACAGATTTATGTATCTTTATATATAAAAGAAATGTAATAAGGGTCAAATAATTTTTTAAAAACATGTTTGACCAAGCGGTTTATATTCTGTGCTGATAATACCATATAATTCCATTATATATTTGATAAAAAAATTATATCCTCATGATTTTTCGCCATTTCTGAGAAGTTTTCAACAAACTGTTATGGGGGCCATTTTAACCATTTGGTAGAGGCCTATATTTAAAAAACTATGGAGTCTGTCTGGTGTTTTATTATTGTCCCAAAGAAAATAAGAAATGAACAAAAAAGAAGAAAAAAAAAAATCCATGGCATTTTTCTTAGTGATGACATCAGAGTGTTAAATACCATAGCCAGGTGTCAGCGGGTGTTAGTGAGTTTTTTGTGCAGTTAAAAAGAGGTCTTATAGATACGGTTACCACTTTTAAAGATTTTATACAGATTCTTGAAATTGTTTTTAAGTCATTCTCGTTCCCATACTCGCCTTTCATTCTGTGTGTAACTTGCTACAGTTTTTAAGAGTCAAACAATGTTATAATTTCAGTAACCTTCAGAATTACACACACTTGTTATTTTTCTGAATATAACATCAGTTCTTGTGCATAAAAAGTAGAGTCCTATACTGCCCTGTGATAAGTGCAAGAGGGCATGTTTCCTGTGTCTGCTCCCAGTAAATTACACCCCTGTCCATCCTGATTTGCATTCAAAGAAATCCAGTCAGTGTTCAACATGATTCAAAAAGCAGCCTACTGTCCTTTCATTTGTATTTCGTGCCATATCATCTCTGCATCTTCCTCTTCCTCCTCCATATAATTCTGTGTGAGCCTAGTTGAGATCCAGGCTGGTGAGTTCTTCATATTGTTGAAGAAAAAGAGGGAACATGCAGTACTCTTTGTTTGGCCCTAGGAGCCTCTTGAGGGATCTTTCCCTTGACACTGAGGGCCCAGCTGCACTGTGGAAACTCTCTGATCTCAGCAACTAGCAAGCTAGTACAAATGAAATTACTCCAATGATGTTCTTTAGAAGAGTAATGAACCAAGGTATTCTGAGCATAGAAAATATGAGTGTATTTTCTACTTGTGACGGTGGCGATCAAAAACTGAATACACACACTGCCCTGTGAGACTGTGGCAGATTAAAATGTTCAGGCATTGAAAATTCCAAAACTTACATACACAATCTGTTTTGTCAGACAAACCTAGAAAACCAACAGTGCATAATATGGATATGTTAAAAGGTCTTTTTAGTATATTCCATATTTTTTGTTATTATCCTTACTGCACCTTAACAGGGAAACACATTGTTATATTAGTTATATTATATGAGTTATTTTAGAAAGATTGCATCTTATGAAGATACTGACTTTATTTTACCAACTTAGACTACTGAAGCCCCAGATATACTTTTTTTTGTAGATTATTTTACATTTTATGATTTTTAATTCTTTACCTGGGCAGGGAGAATATATTTGCAATGGGCCAACCTCCCAGTGATTTAATTTTTTAAGCATACATGACAGATGCCAGGGTTAAGGTCTGACGGAGTTGACATCTTACAGAGTTGACAAGAAGTTGATATTACTTTCACAGCACCTGTAGCGAGGAGCCATTTTATTTTCCAGGTTGCTGAGATTTATGTTAATTATAATTAAAACCCTAATTTTTAAACCATAGCTCTAGAAGGGCTACAGAGTTGAAATGTTATGGCTGAAACACACCCAATAGCAATATTATTTCATGAATTCATAGAAAGCTTACACGTACTTGAGCAGCATTACGTCCTTTTTGTAAACCAAGAAGTGAGACAGGAGTCCTTGTGATATAGCTAACCCCCTTTATACCCGATAAAATGATGTTTATGTAAAAATCTGACCATGTAAACAAAAATCTGGAACACATCTTTAAAGGGCCAACATTTTCACAAAACTATATTTTAAAACAAAGATGATTACAGATTTACATTTTGACAGAGGTTTTAACAGTATGTGCTGCTGGTTGTACATTTGTAGGCTTTTAACATATCCAATTTTTAAAAAGTTGTGAGTTCTCGTTAGGGACAAGGCTGTTTTCGGGGACAGGGCAGGTTTAGACGTTCAAAAATCAAAACATTTTATACATATTATGTTTTATCTATATCAAACCTTTAAATTTATGTGTCACCTTAGAAATTAAATTAGTGTAATTCATTCCAATTCAAGAATGGGTGGACTTTAAAGAAGTCCTATTATGCTCATTTTTTTGGGTGATATTTGTAATATTGGGGTCTTTTTTAAATTGGAATATTTGGGTGTTTTAATGTTCAAAAAACACATTTTTCCTACACTGCCCATTTCTACAGCATCTCTGTCTGAAACACTTGGTGTTACTTAAAGTCAAGGATCAGTCCATGGTAGGATAAGTCCATCCAACTTTGGGATTAACTCAGGGTTTTCAGTACTTTATGTAATGAGAGTCTCGGATGACTGGATATTTGGATAGTGTTTTCAGTGTTTCTTGTTTTTCTGTTTTAAGATTAGATTGTCGTTTACATCCCACGCCACTGACATTTTACTGTATCACTTTCACCACAGTTTCATCACATGTGATATGACGCAGCCTACAGTACTTCATTCATGGTTCACCCCTGCCTCTTTCACATGAACGCGGTTGGAACGGAAAACAGAGTTGACTGAACTTGTTGATAACCAGCTTTGTAGTATGTTTATCCAGACGGCCAATTTTAGGGTTAGTCAAGCCAGAGAACTGACTTCTTAGTATAGGGCTCTAGTGATACTGCATTGTGCTTTTAGACCTGAGAATAAGACTTTTTAGCCTTTAGCTCACATGAGTTACATTACACAGCCCTCCACTAAGCAGAGATACTAAGATACTGATTGACAACAGCTGTTCTATGCTTATCTGAAAAATAATCAGCTGGTCTTCAAGGAACTCTGCTTAGATTCCAATTTGGTACTGAGGCTCAGGGCCTGAGCAGATGTAGAATAATGTCGCACCAGACTGACTTCATGTTTACCGTCAATACCCATCGAAACAAAAAAAAAAAATAGCAGACAGACTGTTGTTGTGTGGTTAGTACAGAGAAATGACATTGCACAAGGTAACTTCAACAAACAAGTAATGGCAGCCATCCAACCTGCATGTACTTGAATCCTTTGAAGTGATCACACCTTACTCATGAGACTGCCTCTAACAGCAGGAGCGCCTTTGATCACAGATTCTTTTGAACATGCACCCTTACTATTTGTGAGAGGCTGCCACGTTATGCTGCACCTGTACGTTACAGTATGACTGTAACCCTACATGTATCACAAGCAAGTTTTCACAGATGTGACAGTTAATTTAATTCAACCCAAATAAATGCATTTCTTTTTAATACATGATTGCTGATCAAAATATGTAGAGTGCATTTAATTCAAGTTGTGATTGAAGATTGAGATACTATGATATTTTAGAAAAATGCATTTCTGGGCTGTAAAACGTAAATGTCATCTTAAAAGGCATAGTTCAACACTTAAGGGGATTCTCTTAGTTGCATTTTTTGGCTGAGAGTTACATAAGATCATTTATACCACCATTGCCTGTATGCTAAATATGAAACTATAGCCATCAGATGGTTAGCTTAGCTTAGTATAAAGAGTAAAAACATGCTGTGGTTTTACTGGCCACAAAACCCTCTCGCACATGACCTCCAGTCAACCATAGCATGCCCATTTTTACACTTTGGCATTTTGCACAGATGAAATAAACAAGATGTGTGTTCATGAGTGAGCAGTGGAGGTGATGGTAGATAGATTTATTTAACCTTTCGACAAAGACAGTAAAGATCTTTTCCCTTGTTTCCAGTCTCTAGCCTATGCTATGCTAAAACTAATTACCTAAGAGCTGTAGCTCAATATTTAGCATACAGACATGAGTGATATTGATTCCAACTAATGGCAACAAAGGCAATATGTGTCATGTACTTCCCAAACTGTCAAGCTATTTCTTTAAACACCCTGACAGAGGTAGAGCAGCAATTGAAGTGAAGTGCAGGACAGGGTTTAGACACTAATGGAAACAAGTGGGCTGAAGGTAATCCTCCATGCATTGTTTCAGTTCAGATCTGCACAGCCTGTAAGAAAGAATACAAAAAAAAAATTAGTCAGGCCTCATGACATGATAAGTTGTTAGTGAAACCAAGAGATCTAGATAAGTGAATCCCTTACACATTCCCACATGACACATTAAGGTGCAGTATGTAATTCCAATGCGTTTTCACCCCGACCTCATCTCATCAGTGTTTGGTCATGGACTTTCCGCGTCGAGATATAACGTGCAAGGTACCCTGGGTGCGTTGCTTGTTGATATTCTGGGACACTGTGTCAACGTCAGCCTGTTACATGCATCGTCTGTTTTCAAAATACAATTCTGTTTTCACAGGAAATGTAGTTTGCATACAGTCTATTTAAAATAAACACTATGTTGGTACAACACTGCAAATTCATGTTTTTTTTCCTTCAACAGCAAACACACGTGGTTAGGTTTAGGAAAAACCAATAGGGTCTGGCTTTACAATTTTATGGGAAGGGGTCACCGGCCCCCTGGATGACAGTCAGTGGTTGTTGGACCCATCCGCCACCCCTCCTGCCCACTCTACTTTGACTCCTGCAACCTTAACTTTCGTTGTCTGGCTGCGTTTCCCCCTGACGCCGCAAGACACTGTCCTTTCATGTCATACTGACGTGAAAGGACAGCTTTGTCTGTGACTGATGCCAGAGGTTACTGACCAAGCGGCAGTTTCTGACAATTTTGGAGTGAGACCAGGTCATCAAATACCAACTGTTTGGGTTGGTCAGACTACCAATCAAAGGTCGTTTGTATTTGACAACGTGGGAATGAGATTCAACAATCGACCATCTCTCTCAGGAATTGCACACTGACCCTTTACAGTAAGTCGTATAGTACAATAACCCACCTGTGTTCCCTTACCCTGTGGTTGGTCTGCTTTACCCTGTGGGCATCAAGTTCACTGCTGTGAATACAGACATCAGTTGATCCCGCCACTCCATAGATGCCATGGTAGATCCTTAGGAACGTAATCTGCACACATCCTGGGCAAGGGGTTTGTCTTGAGCAAACACTAGTCTCGTATCCTCCACCGTGCTTTCCAGAGACACACATGCCTTGACAGGAACATTGGTTCCCAGGAACTGGAAGTGGGCATGGAGGACATTTGTATGTGTACAGATGTACAACTTATTGCCCAGACAGCATTTGTATTGTTTGATATGTTGGCAGGGTTATTAACTATGCTCCAGGTTAGACATATGGTCTCGAAGACTAAAGTGGCTTTTCCATTTCATAGGTTTAGATTAACCTCTTCAGTAATCTGATAAGGAGGACCTTACAATTAAGGTTTTCCCATCAGAACACTAACTGTTATTGAGAGGTTTAGTTAGTGTTCCCGGCAATGTATGCAGCATTGCTTGTGGCCTTGGATTGACTGGACTGGTATTCTTGTCAGTATCCTTGAATGCATTGCGCTGCTGAGTGGATTAAGGGAATAGACGGTGAGTTGGCTGCTCAGACAGAGCTGCTGAGGCTGGAAGGAGTACAATTTAAAGTAATGTCAAGGGAACCTGGAACAGCTTGTAGTTTGGAGTCAAGTAAAGATGGATGATAGCTGGACAACTGAGGTGAAATGAGAGAACTAGAATCAATATGGATGGGGAGCAACAGATACAACAGGAGGAGCAGCATTATCACTTTGAGCCCAAGTGGAATATTGTGTTTCCTGAGCTGCATAGTCACTGCCATAAACATTTTGTCTGTAATGACTGGGGTCATATGTATTATACTGATTCACTGTATTAACAGAGAAGGGATAGTTGTTCTCAGTCCTCTGATCACTTGTAGGCTGCTGTAGTTGTGCTTGGCCAACAGAATGTTGTTGCTTACTGGGACCAAGAGCCTCTGACATAGTGTGTAGGATTGGTTCTGAAATTTGTTGCTGGCCAAAGTTTGATGGAGGAGAAGCAGCATTTGCTCCCACAAGTGGAACACAGTTAGCCTGTGCAGGATAGGTTAAAAACAACACTGACTTCTGGCTCAACACTTGACACAAAGTGTGAAGCAGTTGTTTTGTCCTAATTTGATA
>JAPZEB010000012.1:22967077-22989917 GCA_029783705.1 Chaetodon striatus | reverse complement strand
AATGAAATTTAGAAGATAACAAAAATGATAAAATATGATAATATAAATGTTTTAGAAAATATGTTAAACCAGGAAGCAGAGATCAGCCATGCTTGCAATTATTTTCTATTGGCGTCTGAGCAGTATGAGCTGCGACCTGTTCTGCGCTCTGTATGTTTTCCTGCTTTTTTATTCTTTCCCAATCACATGTTTTAAATGAATAATAATAAGTTAATTAATAGTAAGTTAATTTTAAGCCCTGTTAGCATGTGTTTTCTCTGTATATGAATTTGTTTATTTCTGTGGCAACAGAAGGTCATGGAGAAAACAGTTTAATTCTTAAAAATAAAAGTGAGTGCTTGAAAAAGTGCTGGAAAGTCGTTGACTTTGACTCTCCCATGTCTGTATGAATCCTGAAAGTCGCTTTTCATCTGCTGAATGTGTAAATAGCTAACTGTTTGCTAGCATCATCGCTGTAAGAACTTTGTAAGGTGATGATTTTTCAGTGTTGTGTTAATCTTGTTTTATTGCCACCACGGGGCCAAAAAAAGCAAAGCAAAAAGTCATTATTGCAAAATGAAACCTGGCAGGGTGATGAAGATCTTGCATCATTGCAGCCAATTATCTAGCTTGTTACACGGCTGCTTACTAAAGAAATTATTAATTTGATAGAAAATCTTGATCTGTAAATGATTTTATTGCTTCTGCTCAGCATTTCTGATAAGAACTGCGTCCATAGCAATGGTCTGTTATTTACAGCAACGATCTGCTCTTCAGAAATACCAATCAGACCAATCACAATTGAGTATAAGCGATGTAATAATGCAGGGTTAAAATGTCTGCCTACATTTTAATGTTTAGCTGTTAGTGTTTACAGCAGCCTGATTGTGTTAAATGTTCACCTCCCCGGTGATAACTGAACTTTATCGACCCCTAAAAGGGAATTGAAACCTGATTTTATAGGCTTTAATTAATATAGATGATAGAGTTGGGCAATATGATGAAACAGAAGAAATGTGTCTGCTGTGAGATAAACTGCTGTAGCGTAGCTATAGTTTAATTATCTCTGGTTGTGTTGGGAGATGTTGCAAATCACTGAGCAGAGCTGCTTCAGTACATTATTTGATTTACAGGATCTTTGTATCACAGTGATGAAGTAATCCGATTTCTTTTAGGCATTTAACTCACTGGATGAGACATTCCTATCCAGATGTTTTATTTAGACACAGTTTTTCAATCTTCAACAATATTTGTGTAATTGCAAATGTTGCACATTCAGCAGAGAGTCAGAACGGCCGCGTCAGCTTCTTGGCACATCCTCCAGGTTGTTGAGCTGTACAGCGTGTCCCTCTTTGATGCTGCCTATTCTGTACACAGCAGAGCTCTAACCACTACACACTGACAGACAGCATAAAGCAGCAGTGTTTTACAAATGGTGTTACTAAAGTAGAAAAACAGCCTGTGTTTCCCTTTGTAGAGTGCAGTGTTACAACAGATTGGTTTGTTGTTATGCAAACTGAGAACTTACATGACTGCACCACATACATATTATCTCCTCCTCAGACACTGATGAGGGTCAGAGGTCTGCGGCTCCATACATGGCCAGCTGCTCCGACTGATCATTAGATGAAGCTCTCCTACACACTCCTGCACTCCTTAACTTGCACTGAAGCATTTTGCAGTCTTTTATTTTATATGCAGCTTCTCACAGCCAGAGAGGGCGATTACTTGTTCAGTAGAGAGGTCAATACACTGGTTCACTGTGGTTAGACGGTTTTGTCAGTTGGTCCACTGCCAACAGCCCTGGTGAGATGCATTATGTTTTTGGCCTGTCCATCCGTCTGGCCCATTCTTGTAAACACTATATCTCAAGAAGGCCTTTAAGGTATTTCTTCAAATTTGGCACAAACGTCCATTTGGATTCAAAGATGAACTGATTACATTTTGGTGGTCAAAGGTCGAAGGTCACTGTGACCTCACAGCACACAATTTTAGCCATAACTCAAAAATTCACATGCTAATTATGATAAATTTCACACAAATGTCTGATGTCTCTAAAATGGTGACATTTTATATCCAAAATGTCAAGGGTCAACTTCACTGTTGACCTTTTTGGACATCATTTAACGCCATAACTCAGAGGGTGAGACATTTGGTTGGACACTGAATCGGTGACACTAATCTTGGGTGCCCACCTTGGAACTTTGCTGATTGTATGTATCTAATGTGCTGCTAGGTTAAAGATGTATGTGAGGCGTCCACGTTTTAGAATTTGTAACTTCTTTGACGCAACATCTCTTGTTCCTCTGGTTGTCCACCACGAGCTTATGTTTAGCTGATACTGAGCTTCAGGTGATTGTCCTTGCACAATGTGATGAAGCTCTCTGTCAGTACTCTGTACTCCTCTGTAAAATGTTTTTCGATTGAAGACAGTGTGTTTCTCACTTCTTATTATTCACTAGAATCATGTCAGTATAGTAATGGCTTACATTTGGCCAACACATACACTGAATACCTCTTATTAAATACCCTCGAAATCTTCCCCACACATGAGTCTGGACTGCAACTTAACTAGTTGGCAGAGGCATACAACCACAAGGCGGTAATTTTAGATTGTGAAATGTCTGAATAACAAATGTCATGTCCTTTAATGTCATTTAACCCAGTGCTTTGAGCTTTACTTTGGGGATTACTGGCTGTGGGATGGTTTTTTGTATTTCTCCTGCTTTGCCTGTTTTTCCCTTTTTTTATATTGAAACTTCATCAATCAGCAGCCTACATTTTATCCCAGCTTTATTTTTTATACTTATTCAAAGTCTGTGCACTGGGTATGTTTGAATCGAGGGTCATTTTAGTTAACATGGGCAGCGAGATCCAAGATGAAAGCTACTGGGAGGGGGTCTGTTCTACTCTCTGCTGTATTATGTAGTGATGTGTGTAAAGTAAGGATAAAGTTTCCCAGTCAGTCCCTGTTTCATTTCCAGTATTTTCAGTAGAACAGCTCCAGGCTGCACATTAATGTGATGTTTCAAAATCTCTGCTTCCTACTTTTTTTGAGTTGTTCACACACTAAATTTTTCCAGTAGAAGTTAAAAAGTCATAAAAGGGCAAGTAGGCTGCTAAGAGCAAGACAAGTCTTTTTTGAATTTTAAATAACTAATTGAAAAGTCTACATGCATAATTTATAACTTTACATCATCTTTTTATCGTAATTAATAGCATTAAAAGGTTTTGCATCTGATTTGTATGTCATACTTTGTCTCCAGTCTGTTTGATGTTGGCCATGGCCCACGGCACCAGTATTCAGTATGAGCCCGTGGCAGAGATCGGAGGAGGCGCCTACGGGACAGTTTATAAGGCCCGGGACACAGAGAGCGGGCAGTTTGTGGCTCTGAAGAGCGTGCGCGTCCAGACAGACCAAAATGGCCTCCCTGTCTCCACAGTCAGAGAGGTGGCTCTGTTGAGAAGGCTGGAGCAGTTTGATCACCCCAACGTGGTCAGGTGAGACAGCTGTCAGAGTGCTGTGTCGTCTACGATTCACTGTGAGCACCTCTTATAGAAGTCATTGTTTGTGTTGTGCATTGCAGGCTTATGGATGTATGTGCCACCCAGAGGTCGGACCAAGAAACTAAAGTCACTCTGGTGTTTGAACATGTGGACCAAGACCTCAAGACGTACCTAGAGAGAGCCCCAGCTCCAGGATTATCCCCTAGCCGCATTAAAGTGAGAATTAACTGAAACAATATCTGAATGAAACTGCATAATCTGTCAAATTGATTAGAAGGAAGCAAACTGTTTGGAAACATTTGAGTTGTTTGTTTTTTGGGGTCTTTTAACCTTGTTTTAAAGCAATCTCTGTCGAAATATTTAGTTCCAGTTGAAATGTTCCTGTGTGTGTTTGTGCAGGACCTGATGAGGCAGTTGCTGTGCGGTCTTGCATTCCTTCACTCTAACCGCGTGATGCACCGAGACCTGAAACCAGAGAATATTCTGGTAACCAGCCAGGGCCAGGTGAAGCTGGCTGACTTTGGACTGGCCAGGATCTACAGCTGCCACATGGCCCTCACTCCTGTGGTAAGAACTCACCTGGACTGCACCAGTAGTAGTTTGTGTCGTGTATATACAGCATTTTCCAAACAATAGAGTGTATTTATTTATTTATTTATTTTCAGTTTAAAAAAACCTGAAGCCACTGAAAGTTTGGCTGAGATAACCTGTTCTGTTATTCGGATTTTTTTCTGTGTTCATCAGTGTCAGTGCATTCTTTGTCTAACATGTATCACAATGTCAGTCGTTGACCTTGCAAAACATGCCCATGTTAGCTAATTAAATTTCCTGATGAAATAGCACGAATGTGATGGTTTTTTTTTCAGTATCTAGCTATAAAATCTTGGCTAAAGCTTTATTGAATTCATATTTTTTTAACTGTTTTAACTAGACTAGAGCCATCAGTCAACCCTTTAGCTAAATGCTATCTGTTCACAGGGACATTGCTAACATGCTAATATTTAACAGGTGATAGCTACCAAGTTTAGCGCCTCAGTTTAGCTTATTAGCATGATAACATTTGCTAATTATCACTAAACACAAAATACAGCTTGTGACTTGGTATTTATACTGGAGTAAAAATGAGTTTAAAGGTCATCTGGAAGGTAGGATGTCTAAAAATGTACAGTAAGCTTTGGCAAAGGGTCAGCAGAGCCAGAGCGGCAGATATAACACAGGTATTTTGTTGTTGACAACTGACAAGGTGCAAAAGAAGACAGTTTTTTTTTATTTATTTCCTACATGTCACCATATGTTTTTGTTGGTTGCTGATTTAATTGTGCACTTGCATTTAAATGATTATGGACTCCATGTTTGTGACTCCCAGGTGGTGACACTGTGGTACCGACCCCCCGAGGTTCTGCTGCAGTCCAGTTATGCCACACCTGTGGATATTTGGAGCACCGGCTGCATCTTCGCTGAGATGTTCAGACGCAAGTGAGTCACCAGAAAGATGACTGGCGCTATATATATGTTCCTGTTAATATGTTTGCTGTGATCAATATGTTGTAATTTGATAGTATGTGCATACCTGTGTCTGTGTTTGAATCCAGGTTTTAAAATGTGTCTCTCAAAAACATGAACAGATTTTGATGTAATTCGGGGAGAAGAGACGCCTCAGGCAAAGGAAGAGTGCATTAGATTTTGGTAGTGATCTGATTAAGTTACAAAGTAGCAGAGATTCGATTACATATATCCTGAAGGTACCTTTGCAAGGCGCAGGTTTGTGCTTACAAAGTGAGTTCTAGTTTTCCTATAACTCCTCAGGCTAGCTCAGAGTTTGAAAACCACGTCTCCTGCAAAATACATATATACTTCTAATTTGCTTTGCCAAACACGTTTTGGAGAAAACGGCTTCTTAGAATATGTTCTCTGCAATGTTTTTTCAATTCAGAGAGGCATCTTTGTGCTGCATATAAATCTTAAGGGGAGGGTACACAAAGCACAGCCTGTTGTTTGTTTGTTGTTAGGTTTAGGTTACTAGGTTGGGGAAAGATTGTGTCTTTGGTTAAATATTGACAAAAGTCTTGTCCCGTCTTGTGTTTTAAGTCAACAAATGAAATACATGAACAATGAACAGTTTGCAGATATGTCAAATATGCATGTTTCCACATTATGATGTTTAAAAAAAACATCTCCTATAAATGCCAGTACAGATTAGCTGTACATGAACACAACTTTTAAAAGCAATGTCTACACACACAGCTTTTCCTTCTCATAGTCCCAACCATACTAACACTATATTGTGAGATATTACAAAACATTAAACACTACACAATATGATACTGATCTTCTTGGCAGAGGGAGGTATGTTCCTCCGTTAGACTCATTCTCTCATTGACGATAGTAGGAACACTCATTACCTGGGGATGTGAGTGCCCAGATTTTAACTCAAACATATCACACATCTAAACGTCAGAGCAGCCGTGATGAGTTTGCAGAGGGTTCAGATTTTATCTGCAAATGGATCACATTACGAAGTTATCAGTGGCTCAGGGGAAATCTGGTCTGGAACTTCAGACTGTCGGGAGGTGAAAGTGGGGAAAAACAGCTTCACTTTGCCACACTCATCATGTTATAGCACATACACATATTTTATATCTGCCCTCTTCCCACTAAGTCTGTAATACATTTACTCTCAAACCTACTGTAGTTTAACTTTACATCTTGAAGTCAAGTGTAATCATCATTATGCATGCTGATACAAACCCACTGACAGCTCCAAGACTTTGACCTGCTTCAACACATCCAAACATGACTGGTGTTAGCATGTCCACAACTGTTTCTGCAAGCAAAAGCCTTAAAGTGACTAAAGCTTTTTAATGCTCATTAGTCTTGTTTGCAGTGTCTTTCCCAGATGAGTTGAGAATCAGTGCAGTGATGCACACGGTAGCTCCATCTAGTGGTACAAATGACACAATGCATGAAGACAGCAGTCAGCCTTAGCAAGGAGATTCATGCTTCAAAATAATTACCTTGTGCATAGTTAGTGATAGTGATGATATGATAATTTGTTCATAGTATCATTAACAGGTTTGTTTTGGTGAGATGTTGCAAGCCTATTCAAACAGCAGAATCATGAAAGTCAATGCCAAGCTGTTAATCTGTGTCTAAAGAACATCATGTCACTGTTTGCCCTCCTGCACAAACAGCAGTTGCAGACATGTGACCTTTTACAATGTCTGCTTCAGTCTATTAACTTTGGTACAAACTTCCTGTCTGTTAGACCTTTGTTCTGCGGAGAATCAGAAGTGGACCAACTTGGCAAAATTTTTGAGTGAGTAAAAAATAGCTTCCATCGCATAAAACCTAACTAGATGTTTCATATATTATATCTATTTTACTGATTTTTTTTTTCTATATTTCAGAGTTATTGGCTTGCCACCAGAGGATGAGTGGCCAACTGATGTTACACTCTCAAGAAAACACTTCCCCCCTCTCTTACCTCGCCCAATCACTGACTTTGTTCCAGAGATAAATGAGCAGGGGGCGCAACTATTGCTGGTAAGACTTCAACATAAATTAAAAATTAAAGCCGGAGTCTACCCTGTCTGGAAATTGATTCATTTTCAGCTGTATACAGAGTTGAAATCAGGACAGTAACAGATCATTAACCTCAGACTCCAGAGGAATTTTCTCTGTAATAGTCTGCTGATGTTTAACACAAGCCACAAAAATTTCACTGGTGCATTGTTAGAAATTCTCATGACTAATGTTACTTAACCAGCTGGTTAAACTAGAGCAGAGAGCAGTACATACAGCAGTCCCATTTGAACTTGAACAGTTTACTTTCTTAATTATAATTTTCACCGCTGGTAAAACTGAACATAAAACCTAAAATCACATTTTTAAAAAGGAGTATTTAATTTAACAACAGATCTAAAAAACAAAATGTACAGCAAGTGTTGCTTTTCTTGACTGAAACAAGTGCCTTCACAATACCCTTTAAAGTAATTGGTATATTTTGTTTTGCCTCTCTGTACATAATGTAGAAAATATAAGCTTAAAGCTAAAGTTTGGTATTTTTCAGCTTGGACCCTGTTTTCCCATGGTTTTGTGACTAATAAGCTTTTCACACTGCAATAAGCCTGGGGCTACGGGAGCTGTCAGCCTGGGGCTAAGACAACATCCACACTGGTACAATCCTGACACACTCCAAGCAGACTAACCCTGACCTTAGATCAGGGCTTGCTGGCCTTGCTCTGGAGCTGGGTTAGCCCTGGTTTTTCAGGGTTAACCCTTGAAAATGGACTTAATGGCTAAACGTTGACAGTGTTAAACGGGGCTAAGTAAACAATAGAATTTTATAATGTTAATATGAGTTACAGGGTCCAACAGATGTTTAATCCAGGGCCAATAGAAGTGCAGTTTGAATCCTAAAGCCCTGGGCATAGGTTAACCCTGGGCTTAACAATGTGTGTGTGAAAAGGGGCTAAGTAAGCTTCGAGTCAGCTCTTAGTCCAGGGGTAAGGATAGCCCTGGACTAAGAGAACACAGTGTGAAAAGCTTAAAGAATTTTTGTATGGGTCCAGTATTGAGTGAGAGTGTTGTGAAATGGGCTGCAATGTAATGCCAAATGTTCTTACTAAATGTGCTTGGTTTTGGCATTGACAGGGTCAGACTGTTATACTGAGTGTTTCACAGTCTGTACATTATGAAAAGGATCCTACGTAGAAATAAAACATTGATTTTAAACCCTTGCTCGATGCCGTCTGTTTGTCATTGTCTTGCTGCAACAATTCAACTCTTGCAATACCTACGAACTAGACTTCTTCTTGAGTGAGACTTGACTAGACAAACAGCCTGGGTCAAGTGAAAGATAAATAAAAAGGTTTAAATCACTGTAGGATACTTTCTATAATGTTGTCGGACACTTATAATGACAGTCTTAGCCTGTCAGTGACAAAAAAAAAACCAAACACTTTAATTAGGCCTGAATTGATGTCACAGTTACCTGTTTGCAGCTCCTGGCTGCAGCACTCAATCTTAATACTAGACTATTTAAAAAAAAATGTTGTTCCCATTAGTCACTTAGACACAAAATGTGGGAAAATGGGTCCAGGTTGAAAAATACTGCACCTTCCCTTTAAGTGTGAAATGAAAAACAGGATTTTAGGCAAGAATTGATTGAAATATCTAAACCCTAATGACCATAGAAAGATAGTTGAGTTATATTAGCTAATTTTTGGTGACTTTCTTAAACTCCTTTTTTGACCAGTAACTTCCTGCACTTTCCGCTGGTTGCCTGGCAACTGTCCTGGCCAAAAGATAATGTTGCACATAACCCTGCATAACGGCATATTGTCTTTTATCTTTGAGTTTAAATGGTTTAAACAGATTAGATATAAACATGTTAATTAGAGATCTCTGGAGTTGCTGGTAGGCAGATTTTGTTACCTTTGGACAGAGCCAGGTTAGCTGATCTTCTCCTGTATCCAGTCTCTATGCTAGGCTAAGGCAAAGACAGAGAGTGATATTAACCTCCTCACCTTACTCTCAGCAAGAGAGGATAAACGTATTTCTCAAAATTTGGAACTGTTCCCAAGACCTGACGCAGCTCTAATATCCTGCTATTCTTTCTTCCACAGAAAATGTTGACCTTCGACCCTGTGAAACGAATATCTGCCCTGAACGTCCTTGAACATCCATATTTTCGGGATGAGGAGACATTGACTTGAAACGATGCAGTGAAATATGCAGCAGGAGGTAACAGTGTCTAAGTTTAGACCTGGCCCAACCTTAAAGGATTTAAATTTCATTCAGTGCATTACCTTTCAAGACGCCTGGGTTGTGCTTTGGGATATTTTTTTTTGTTAGTCCTACATCAAAAAAGGATTAAAGCCTGAGAAATGGAATAAAAAAAGAAGAGGAGTGAAGAGAAGGATCACTGGCATGCTTTCCAACGTCACAATTAATGATGTTAACATGTCGTGTCTTCAAGGACAGTACCAGTGTTTTTGATGTCTGATTTATGTATCAGTCTCGTCCGCAGGGACCGATGCACAGAAACGTCTGTCGTCTTCTCTGAAATGTTGCTCTTGTTACTTTTGTACAGTGTTTAGACAGAGGGAAGCGGAGATGTCGTCTTTTCTTGTTACAGGCTGAACATAGTCTGACAGAAGTGACACCTCAGGGTTAGAGGAGCCAGTCGTTAGTGATAGTACTGTATTTGTGTTGATATTTATCATGCTAAAGGAACAAAAAGACCACGGGTTTTGTGAAAATCATGAGGAAATGAAATAATAGTCTGAAATATGCAGAGGAAAAACGCACAAGAAAGACACACATGACAAAAATACTGGTATTGCCCTTAAATATAGTTATAAATTGTTTCTTTTGTGTGAGGACTGAAGGGTTGGACTTCATTTCATTTTTAACAGTTTCTGTCTGTTTGCTAAAACCATCTTAAATCAACCAGCACTGCAACTACAAATGAATAAAAAAAAATTAATCACATTCAGATTTCATGTGTGTATTATTATACTGATGACAGTAAAATGAATAAATGTGATTCTATGAAATATTTTGTGAAAAATACAATTAACTATATCAGATACTAACAAATAAAAGTTAGCGTCACAATACTGTTTTTGTCTTCTAATACTGACCAAATAAACAGTTAATGAATGTGGCTGTCTAAATCAGCAAGATTTCTTTTTCTTTCTTTGTTTTTTTGGTTTAGTTTTTTTCTTTGCAGATGAGTTTTTTTTTTTGTTTTGTTTTTGTTTTTTGTTTTTTTCAAATTGGCGTGACCAAATGATTTACTACTGCACATTCATAAAGTTGGGGGGACTTGCAAGAGACAGATGTCGAAAGAAAACCTCAAATTCATTTGAATATCCCAAATTTTAGTTCTGATGATATTCAAACCCTAACAACATTCAGTCCTTCCCTTAATACAACTTGATGGCATCCCTTCATGCCCACACCTTTAAAACCCCACCCCCGAGTTTGTAACTAAGAATTTATGTTAATGTATGTCAATGTTTATTTTCCAAGTCCAAGCCCTGATGATGTCAGCACAGGTTATTTTCTCAAACTTTGCAGATTTTCAACCAGCTCAGTGTCATAGCAGTGTGGGCAGTATGTGCAAATGAACTGTTTGGCTTCCCCTCAGTGCTGCGAGCACTGAGAGCTCCCTGCCCATCTGCAGTGACGTGAAACATGTCACCGAAGTTGGCCGCGTTTTGGGTCACCCAGCGACAAATGAGCATGGAGTGTCAGGCGCTGGCAGCACGAGGGGGGAAGCCAAACAGTTCATCTGCACACACTGCAATGACACAGACCTGGTAGAAAGTCTCCCTTTGAAAAAAGCTCCTTCCACAGCCACAGAAAACACTGAGGAGTAATTTCCATGCTCCAACATTCACCTTTTAAACTCTTGGAATTTTTCACTGTGGTCACAAAAAACCCAACAATCTGATGAATTAGGTTAACAGTTACTAAAAACTAATATTTCCCTATATAAAAGAATGTCAGGTCGAATTACAAACGTGTATTGCCCAGTTATTTGCCAACATTTATACACAGTATAA
Source organism: Chaetodon striatus (assembly GCA_029783705.1). Lineage (NCBI taxonomy): Eukaryota > Metazoa > Chordata > Actinopteri > Chaetodontiformes > Chaetodontidae > Chaetodon > Chaetodon striatus. The sequence goes on along the minus strand of JAPZEB010000012.1, from coordinate 22,978,857 downwards.
CTTGAGACCTAAAATGACTTAAAGGCTGCTGGTAAAGTTGAAGGAATGGTTTGACTTGTAAAAAATTAGCTTATTAGCTTTATTGCTAAAAGTTAGATGAGAAAATGGACACCACTCTCATGTTTGTATTGTAGCCTAAATATGAAGCTACCACTTGCAGCTGGTTAGCTTAGCTTAGCATAAAGACAAGAAGCATGAAACAGCTAGTCTATATCCAAAGGTTAAAAAAAAATCCTCATACCAGCACCTCTGAATCCTACTCACATGCTATATTTGATTTGTTTGAGACGCCCAAAAACCCAAGTGTAAAAATGACAAGATTACCATGTTTATACGAATAAGATATGTGTTGGTTAGCGAGCTTTAGCGGTGTGTGTAGGTGGCTCTTGTTGCCACCTTTGTACTGAAGCAAGCTAATTATTTTTCACTTTTGTGCTAAGCTAACTGCCTGCTAGCTTCAGCTACATTTTTATCTTAACAGGTGTGAAAATAATTATCAGTCTTTTGCTCTTACTCTCAGTAAAAAAAAAAAAATCGAGTAACCTAAAATGTCAGACTAGTCCTTTAACCAATGAACCTCACGAAAGTAAAAATTCTGCTCCAACTCTTTTGCATGTTACACTTTCCTCCAAAATTGACAAGTAGCTGTTGTTATTTCATTAAATAAGAAACAAGTTTCCCTAAATTGATATAATGTGTCAATCAGATCTACACATCTTATTATTGAATATTATTATTACATGTTTCTGACCTAAATAGGGCTAAAGTATTTACTTAAAGCTAATACTCATGTGCACACATAATTTTTATTCACAGTATATTATCACAATAACTTGTATTTGCTAAGAGTTTCCTCACTGAAAGGTTTACAGTTTAATCTTGTTTGGTTGTAATTGCAGTTTTTGAATGATCCAAATATTAAATGCATTTATAAAGGATTGGAGAACTCACATTTAACTGTAGGAGTGAAAAAAGCTCATTAGCTTGATTTTTTAAATTTTTCTAGATGTTGAAAGCCTTATGCTGAGCACACGAGCAGAGCGAGAAGAGAAGGCTGCCCCCTGAAGAGAGAATGTGTAGTGAAGAGAAATATTTTTAAGAGCTATTTTATGCATGTTTTATCTCCAAGAAACTGCTTTCTCCTATCCCTCTTCTTTTTATTCTTCCCTGTCCTGCATCATTACATGCAAACCCAAATTAGTATCTTCATTTTCCTCTTCATGTAATTCATTAACATGTTACTTAAATCAGTTTCACTTCCTAATCATTTTTTATTCTCTTTAACGTCTTCTTGTATTTTATTCCCTATCGCAATGATCCGTAGACATCCAGATTCATCCTGTGCATCCTTGCTTCCTCACTCAGAGGGGACAGACAGTGAGGCAGGGAGAGAAAGCAGGAGCTGCCCATAAATTGCTTTGGAAGAGGAGAGGGGAGAGACAGAGCTGGAGACAGAGCGGATGCATTGGCAGGAGCAGAGTTGAGGGTTTTTCTCTCTCCCTCCTGTCTCTCTCTTTTGTTGTGTCGATACAGATAAAAATCTGATGCGCGCTGGCAAGGACCACCACCGCCACCACCACCTCACTGCAAGCCTCTCATCCCCTGCCTGTTTGTCTAAGCTGGATCTGGTGTGGAGCCGGTTGTGCGGCAGGCTAACAGCGGGCTAGCAGGGGGCTGCAAGGCTCTGTGGCAGCCAGAAGAGGAGGAAAAAAAGGAGGAGGGGCTGTGGTGAGCTGGTGGGCTTCCTCTGCCTCACAGACACATTTTATTGACTTGCTAATTGGATGAGGCACTCGGAGGAGAGGATGCGGTGACCGAGAGGAGCTGCTCTCCAGAGGAGGGATACGGGCAAAAGGAAGCATCGCTTGGGTTGCTTAAACCTGGCTACTTCATCTCTTTTTAAAAAAAAAATTCTGGAGACATAACAACAGATGTTTTTCAGCATCTCCCAGTGACCCTCACACCGTGCATACATAATTTTATGCATGACATTGTAGAATGGAGGCTCCAGCTGCCAGACGCTTCGTGACAAGTGAATGATTTCCATTTTGATGTTTTTGCACCCTGTTCCCTTTCACCTGTTTTTTTTTTTTTCTTGGACTCATCAGCTGGAGCTCTTTTTTTTTTTGGCAGCCTTGTTTTATGTGCCATTGGATATGAATGGTAATCTGATGGCGAGATAAATTCTTCATCAAATCAAATGTACAAGGGACTGTGCAATGGATATTCTTCAGGAAAAATGAAGGTATGATATGAGCAAAAGCCAAGACCCATACTGTAGTAAGGTGGCATTATTCAGCCAGTATTCATTTTCAGTCCCTAGTCAAAAATGGATCAAGCGAATGCATTGGCTGTTGCATAATTCCAGGCTGAAATCAGAGGCTGAGACATCAACACAGTGAAAAGAAATGTCCCCTTATAGCTATCCGTGTGTCTACTTGTCAGATTTGCAGAGAATAAATGAGTTTAAGAAGGAAAGCAAAGCAAAGAGAGGCAAGGATTATGAATGAATCAGTGGTAGAGACCGGTACTATCGCTGTGCATTGAAGAGGATTAATGGAGGCATTAAAAAACAGTCTAGACTTGTTTCACCACTGGGTCAGCCTTTTAAATACATTCTGCAAATTTGCAATTCGAAGCATTCCTCTTTTTTTCCCCACTTACTCCTCATGTCTTTATTGAAGGTTCATTTAAAAGGAAACTTGGATTCCTGTCAAGTGCGCAGGCCTGATATCAGACATAATCAGCTTCACAAGGTTTGATCAGGTGTCTGTGTTTGATCTTGATCTTATATTTTTCTGTCTCCTCTGCTCCAGTCTTGCCCTGGTTGCCATGACTGAGGCGTGCAGGTCTGGCTAGGTCAGAGAGCAGGTGCCACTGTGCTGAAGTCTGCTGTCCCAATGAGCAAGGCAGGCAACCCACAGAGACGCACCACCTACCTCATTTCCCTCACTCTGGTGAAGGTTGAGGCTGTGCCAGAGGATGTAGCAGGGAACCAGAGGGAGGCTCTTCCAGAGGGGGAAGGGAGCCCGAAGAAGGAGGAGGAGGAGGTGAGCAATGCCCCTGAAAAGGAGGAAGAACCTGTATGTGTACAAGTGGAGGAGAAGGAAAACACACAGGTGGGAGAAGAGGTGGAACAGGTGCAGTATGGCAAGTATGGCAGCCCCGTTGAGAACTGGGGGAAGCCTGAGAGGAGGGAAACCCATGGACACCAAAAAGACATTGTATCAGTTGGGAAAAGCAAAGACACTTCTTTTGTACATCCACCTGTTAGGCAAATGGTCAAAGTGTATGGAGGACCTACGTCTGAGGGAACTGTGCGCAGAGAGGGGCCACGCTCAGACGCCATGCGCCCTAAGACGGAGATCTACAGAGAGCCCCCCATGCTGTTCCTAAAGGGGGAAAATGGAGCAGACCTGAGCAGCCGATCACGTTGCAGCCTCCCTTTTTCCATCCCGCCGCAGGTCAACCAGCGTCCCGAAATCCTGATGAGGTCGCACGCAGGAAGCAACTCTGCATGCTGGAGGGAACTCAGAGAGGCCAACACAAGCCTGTATCACTCTGCCAGGACTTTGGATCGAAGGGATAACCGTTTCGGGGACCAGTCCCCCTTAATGGCAGCTACAACTCTGGGGCCTTACAGGGCGTCCTGGGCCGACAGCGACGGCAGGGGCACGCTCATTCGCCCCGGAGCTCCCGTCAGCGGAGGATTTTCAGGCGTAATGACCAGGGACAGCCCTCAGGGGGAGAGATTTAAGACGGTGTCTGTTTCCTTGCCTGCACCTCCTGCCACCGACGTGTCCAGGCCTCAAAGAAAAGGTACAAGTCGTACCCTGGACAACAGCGACCTACATTCCCCCTCTGAGGACCTGAAGAAAGGGAAGGAGGGCCAGGGAGGAACAATCCAACGTGCTCCTCCCCGCGACCGAAAGATGCTCAAGTTCATTAGTGGCATTTTCACCAAAAGTACAGCAGTGTCAGCCAGCGTCAGCACGGCACCTCCCCTCTATCCAGCTGTAGAGAGAGGCTCAAGTGAAGAGGAAGGTAAGGGCATCTCAAGCACCCACTAGACTGGCATGGTCTTTACGTAACATTTACACTCATTATAGGCCTCATGTACCAACATTTCTGTTCAAATAACATCACACATTTCTTCTTATTGATTATGAGCCCCACAGTGCTGCACACACCCAACAAAATAAAGCAAAAAACAATGAGGTTGGTCATATGAACCAACAGAAAAACATTCATTCAACACTATAGAAGACAGGAACATCACCTCTGTCAGAATTTTGTGATGGTGACGGTCACTTCCCCCATTGGTGTTCACTTGGGCTGAAAACAAGTGACTACGAGGACCATTTTATTTAGTGTGATTACACAGGATCACATATTTATCGTCATTGACGTTACCCTCTCGTTGTGTGAAGCTAAACCAAATAAATGTGCTCCCATTTAGTCCCAGTAATGCTCTCATGCTCTTTTAATTCATTCATATACGAAAATGTTTCACTTATTTGGGCATAGTCGTGGTAAATTACACACAGTTGCAATATTCAATTATTAGTTGAGTGTACTTTTATCATGTTTACTGTCATGCAAAGTGGTTTTAGGTTGACATTAGCACTTAAATTATAAATTCAGTGTGTTCTGTGGTTAATTTCAGTTAGAATAAGCTGTTGTGGTTTCCCAAGATGACATGTTAATTCAAAGCTTTGCTGATCAACAGCTAGGGATGAGCGAGTGCACCCTCATCCGTACCTCTATCTGTTCAACCAACTACGTACACAGAAGGGGCGGGATTTAAACCGTAACTGAGTGGGCCCTTTTCTGAGGTTGTTATTTAAACCTTTAATTGAGATAGGTTGATCAGAGGATGCTGTATTTATTATTTATTTGAGAGCTTCTTACAGAACAGCCTCAGAATTCAGCTTCAGATCATTTTTTATCACAAGAATAAAAGATTGAACACAGCTGCCCAAGTGTAGATTTTCCTTTATCACAAGTGTGAATACTGACACATTTTATTCAGATTATACTTATACTTGTAAAAAATACATGGTCTGTACGGAATCTCATAACATCTGAGTATTCAGCTCATCCTTATGAACAGCATCAGTGATGGGTGATAAGAAGCAGGTTTAAACTCCAGCTGACGACCAACCAGCTGATGTGAGTGAAAGCCTGTCTGAGATCAGTTCTGGGTAACCTTTCATGTTCTGCTGTTTCATGCCCGCAGTCTTCGGTGTATCTGAAACTAATTCTCAGGGCTTCAGTATAAGTTGCCTCATGTGATGAAAATAATTTGCCAGTTATATCTAACACTGAGGTGCTTCTTTTAATGTAACACAGGTCCATAAGAGCATCTTCTGTGGGAGCTGCAAAAGTTTCAAACTTTCAAAACACAGTGTGTGACAGTGTACCAGGTATTAAAGGTTATGTTATTAATAGTTATGAGGCATTCGTGCTGTTGATAATGAGATTTTATGCCATGATAGCACAAATGGGTAACCAGAGTTCATTCATGAGCCAGAGCTGATACGGGTATGGTTATTCGTTTAGGCGACTGACTGAAAAATAATCAACTTTGCCAATGAAGCAAAAAGCAAAAATACCAAACATTCTTTGTTTCTCTCTTCAGATGTGAGAATTTGCTGCTTTTCTTTGTCTCATGTGATAGTTGTCAGTGTTTTGGGGGCTGTTGGGTTAAGCTACTTGAAGATGTCACTGTGGATTTTAGTAAAGTGTCACAGGCATTTTTCACTGTTTTCTGACAATTCATAGACCAAACAATCCATTTCTCAAATAGCCAGATTATCTGATAGTGAGAATAATCATTACAGCCCTATAAAGATCAGTAAATCATCTCACTGGATGATCTAAATGTAAAGTTAATCATCTTCCTCCACAAACTCTGGATCTACATCTAAAGATTTCCTCCCTCTTCACCAAGAGGTCTGTAAATAAAATCTGTAGTAAAGATAAAAATATGACAAATAATGAATCTAACACCAGCTAGAAATGGGATTTTAGCTTTGCTAATATTGCTGACAAAGTTTAAAAAATTTGAACAGATTGTTCTTTTTCAACTTCACTGAACATTTTAACAGTGAGGAGGGTAAAAATGTTGTAACACTTTAAATACTCTCTGTACTTCCACTAATGTGCTCAGTGTTCTCTGTTTTGAGGAGTTCCCCAAACCCTGACACTCAGACAAATAGAAATTAGTTCAGTCTTGTCAAAAACCACGAAAACACTTCATGAAATATTCAGACTTCTCCATTTGAAATAAAGGAAATGATGTGACTTCATCAATCTTTAATCTTTATTGATATATTCTAAAGAAAATCATCTTTGACAGAGAGTGTGGTATTGGAGTAAGCTCTGAATAATTTGTCAGGAGTAAGTGGGACATGAATAATTAAGGTTGGGGATACACAGAGCTGTGTTCATCGGAGGAGTGAGGAGAGCGGGAACCTGCCACTTCCTGCTCTGTGCGCGGAGTTAATCAGCCTTCAAATGGAGCCTATTCATTCGTCGACGTCGTGTTTAAGTGTTTGTGAGCAGCATCGTCAACATTGTGTCATGTTGAACCTGTAATTTCAATTCAGTGTTATGTCACTGTACTGTCTACAGATAAACACAATTGATCAGATTTAATCGAAAAAATATTGGTCAGCATTGACAAGACACAGACTGGCATATTTTTAGCATCATATGTGCACAGGTGGACATCATGTCTCTATGCCTCTAACACACGTCGCTGTATCCATGAGAGACCATTTATTGTATAGAGACCCGGGCTGGAGGCTTCTGGAAAATGGAGTTGCCATGGCAACAGCAAGCCGCGAGAGATGCTGTTTGGTCTGTGGCGTGACGCTGTTGATGGAGAGGAGGGGGGTTGTGGGCGTGGGGGTTGCCCAAAGATGGGGATGAGGGAGAGTTGCATGGGTTTAAAGTTAGAATCTGTGTCCCCCGAGAGCCGGTCGACGACATGGCTCCGCCCGAGCTCTACATGACCCAATGGCTTCAGAGAGTGTGTGTGTTCAAACAGTGTCTGTGTCTCTGGTGTCGATGGTTTCTGCATTGATTTACATCTGTGAACACTTTCACCGTCTGCTCCAGAGAGTGTGAACAGTATGTGTGTTTGGGTGCATGTGTCCGCACTGGCAGTCATTTGTCTTTCATTGTTCAGTTTCATATCTGCAGATGTAGTGTTCCTCATGACTGTGTGTGTGTGTGTGTGTGTGTGTGTGTGTGTTACATGAAATGTCCATTCACAGAGTTGAATGCCAAGGCACTCAAACCAAAATGTTTAGTGGAACCTCGCTATAAAGATAGCAAATCATTTAATGAATTTAGAGGGACAGTTTGTCCCAAAATCAAAACACATATTTTTCCTCTTACCTGTAGTGCTATTCATCAGTCTAGATTGTTGTGGTACAAGCTGCTGAGTGTTGTAGACACCTACCATAGAGATGTCTGCCTTCTCTCAAATATAATGGAACCAAATGGCACTCAGCTTGGGGTGCTCAAAATGCTAAAAAAAGAAAATACATTTGAAAAACTCAACAGTAATGTCTCTTTCCAGAAATCATGACCCGGTTGCTCAAGATAATCCACAGACCTTGTTGTGAGCAGTTTCATGTAGGAACTATTTTCTTTCTACTGAACTACACCCACCACCCGTATCAGTGCACAGAAGTGTGCATCTACTCATACACGAGAGGCTCATGCTGGTCACAGTGTGAGATGTAAACTTTAATGGCGTCCTCATTGGCTGAGCTGTACTGTTAGCTAGCTCAGCGGTGCTAGGTGAGCTAGCAGTAGGTGCATGCTTCCTTCTGCATGGTTATATCATGGTAGGTGTGGTTTGATAGAAAGAAAATAGTTCCTACATGAATGAAACTGCCATCTAGTTCCATTATATTGGATTGAAGGCAGACATCTCCACAGCCGATATCTCCAACAATCGGCAACTTGCACCAAATCAATCTAGATGGATAAATAGCACTACAGGTATAGGGAAAAATATGTATTCCTGATTTTGGGGCGAACTGCCCTTTTAAGATGACTGTTTTGGATCATTAACATTATGTTGTCAGTGAGGTCAGTATATATAAAAGGTGTGGTGTAGGTTTATATGAGGCACCTCACAAACAGTATACCCGTATGCTTGCAGAGATGCAAATTAGCAACCACTTCAGTGCGCACAGACAAAGAGAGAGAGACAAAAAGGGACACAGAGACAGGGAAGGGGAACATTCAGTAAATGATTATGAAGGAAAAGATGAGCCAGCTGAGAGTAGCAGCAGTTCATTTCCTACAAGTCCCCAAAGGAGAGAGCAGTACACACCGTGCTTTGTCTTCCACACAAAGACAAAGATCAGTGCTGTGTACACATTATTGATGGGGCTAAAGATTAGGGTTTCCACTCCTGTAGCCTTTGGGGGGTTGAAAGGACATGAGACACAACGTGTGTTTGCGGCTGTCTATCTCTGAATCTGCCCTTCTCCGGTTATTTGAACATGTAGATTTATAGCACAGAGTTGCAACACTTTTCTTAATTCTAATTAAGCAATCACAGTATTTTATGCATTTTACATTAGGCCATTACAGAGATCTAACAAATATTTTCCAGTTTACCTTGGCTTGAATTATTTCATGTCAACATTACATCGATATAGGCCGACGATGATTCATTGCAAGGGCCCACTTTTTGGCAAAATCTTTAAGAGCGCATATAGAAGTTCTCTCAACATTTCCCCTGCTCCACTGACTTCTCTCCGTCTCTGCCTGCAAGCGAGCACTGACTGGATATTACCATTTTTGTCACCCAGCTCCCTTATTGATTTAAATTAATATGCTTTAATTTATGTGCAGCAACAAATGAATAATATATCAACACTTCCTCCACCCACCATGAACTGGTGGGTTGGAGCGAGCGGGTGTTGGAGATCTGTAATCTGTAAGCATATTCATGTAGATATATTTAACAGATATGATACAAGAAATAACAAATGTTCAGCATCCAAGGGTGGCACTGCATTTCTGAATGTTTGATTGGAACTGGAAAAACTGAGTATTGTTTTCTTGAAATGATTAAAAGATTAAATATTAAAAAACGATTAAAATACATGTGGGCTGCTGTTTAAATACTTCTGGACTCCCAAAGCAAATGGCAACAGATATGTGAAGCTTGATATAATATAAATAATGTCAGTATCTACAGAATTAAACATAAAATACGTAATATTTTTGTCAGTCTATTCAATGTGATCTGTGATTCAAGAATACAGTGAGATGTTTTCTCTGTCACAATATTAAAAAAAACACCTAAAGAACACTTACTGTGAATATTGTAATTACAGTATAGCTAGCAACAGATTCAGTAACATTATCCCAATGTATGAAAAATGGAAAAATGAAAAATATGCAGCTTATTATCTCAAAATTAAAATTCAAATCAATTTTTGACTGATTTTACACATAATGGGTATGAAAGTTGCATAATTTCTATTATGGCTCTGGAGGGAGCTTTGTCAAGTCTGAAAAATAACCCTGATAATGTCATAATTATGTTCTTAGAGTTATCACCATGTGGGTTTGGAGAGTACACATTTTCAACCAAAAAGCCAAATGTAGAATTTTTTTTGTAGACAGAGACATTAAACGAAGGTCCTGTGGACAGAATTTTGTTTTGAAAGGGAAAAAGTATATGTTTTCAAAAATATCTGTATGCATGTAGACAGGGCCTAAGAGCTGGAAAGCGTCTAACAAAAACTGCTACAGATGCATTATGGGAAGTGTAGGATTCAATGTTTTTGCAGCTTGACCCATATTAAGCCCCATTTCCACGGAATGATGCTCCGCAACAACTTTTTTTGTCTGAGTGAGGATTATAATATATGCTGTTCACAATACCCTGTCGAAATTAAACCATATCTTGAAACTTTGAAGATCACCTCATTACTAAAAGTGTATGTCAAACTAATGGAATGGTCAGAGTTTTCACAGTAAAATTCAAGGTGTGTTGATGGATTCATGTCATCACCTCCTGCACTGAGTAACATTACAAGTTAACGTTCCACCTTAAAAGTCACCAACAGTCTGCCTTGTGATTTAAGTTTATTTTTCTCTGACTACAGCTCCTGTAAGGGCCAGCAAAAACCCTTTCATTTTATAGTTACAATTTATGACATGTAAAACTCTCCGTGGTATGAACAGTGGTTACATGAACCTCCAAACCAGCCACAACTCAGCCCTGAGCAGAGTGACTGTCCGCTATCGACCACTCAACAGACTGCAGTGTTCACAGCTCCACCTTTTAGTACCAGATCTGTGTGCTAGGTAACCCAACAGAGGGGGGACCGAAATGGTGGGGACGGTACAGAACGGTTCCATTGGTACCATCCACAACTTTTCACAGTGGAAACGGAAAAAAGCGTACCTGACTGAACTAAACCGTACCGTACTGCTTGGTGGAAATGGGGCTTCAGTGACTAAAAGTCAGGATATCTTGGCCTCTGCTCCTTCAGTTTTGGCCATCCTTTTTTAATCTGCCTCATGTGAGTCTCACGTGCAACTGCTTCATGGTACGCTCACTGAGAGGGCAACCATCACCATGATTTCTTTTTTTTTTCCTGAAACAGAAGCATTTTTTTCTCAAGTACTCCCCCATCGGGATCTCAAGCTGGCTTGTTTGGCTTGGGTTTTGCTTTAGTCCACAGTTTTTAGCACACAGGCGTCTGAGGGAAACTGCAGGACTTGACAGTGATCCTTGCACCTGCTCATGAGACAAACCCAAACAGGGTTATTTGAGCTGTGTTTACAGCCAGACTTTAGGTTCTGGCAGGCAGCTGTCACAGTGTGGGCAGTGAGCAGTCCTTGTGCTTAATTTAAAAATAATACATTTTTATTAGCATCCTAAGCAGTTGTATTTGTTATATTTTCCTTGGCGTAGGATATTGCATTATATAACCCCACAGATGTACAAATGATCACATCTTTGAAGCAGTTGGAAAAGGTTTTTCAAAGTTAACTTTTTGCAGAATTGCACTTTCTTCAGGATTATAATTGTTTGTAGTTTGGTTTTTTTCCACTGTTTCGGGAATCTTCACAAAAACTAGTTTCTCACAGTGAGATTAGAATTGAAATTGCAGCACCTCACGTTGCTCACGACTAAATGAGTCTTTGCTTTGTCACTTCCTCCAGTTAATGAAGTTCTTACAGTAAAATGTTTAACTAGGGAATAATAGATCTGACAACTGATTGTCAGATATGCTTGGGGGAATTGTTATTGAAAAAAAAAAAAAGGTAAAAAGACTCAGGATGCAAATATGGCAATAAATTATGTCAACTCCAGCATGCACATGCGATAGAGGCTTTTCTGTAAGCCTTCACAGTCATATATGTGTGAATGAAAAGGGAACTCTGACTTGTCGAGGAAGTAAGAGGCAGGAGATAGATACATCATTGAGCCATCCTAAAAATGGAAACACGAGAGAGGAAGAGAGTGCAGAGAACCACGGGGCATAAAAGACACAGTTGAGGGAAGTAGGCTGCTGCATGTCAATCAAAAAGCTGAGAAACAAGGAGCGGAGGAGTCTTAGAGCTGTGATGCAGGGAGGTGTTGCGAGAGGAGAGAAAAGAGAGACAAGAATGAAAAGCTTTGTGAAACTCTGCCATGGAAACGGTGAACGACACGCGTGCACACACACACACACACACACACACACACACACACACACACACACACACACACACACACACACACACAC
>JAPZEB010000012.1:22944707-22966977 GCA_029783705.1 Chaetodon striatus | reverse complement strand
ACCTTTTATAGTAGTTGGAACTAAAGGTAAGACACTTGCACGCAGCATGTGCTTTGATTCAAATGTTTGAGGAGATGAAGTTATATTTGTTATTTATGCTTTCTGTAGATAAGATCAGCAGCACCAACCCCAGAGTAATAGATGATGCCAGGGCTAGACAGCTCTGCTCGGACGTGCGACGCTGCACGTACTACGAAACCTGTGCAACGTACGGCCTCAACGTGAACAGAGTCTTCACTGATGGTATGTATGCAGACCAGAGCATTGATGATTCTGCTGCAGAAGGTGCAGATATACTAAGGTTATGTGTCTTCTTTGGGGCTAAGGTTTAGTTGTTTTTTTTTGTTTAACAGCTGCTCAGAAGATCATGACAGCCAAGAAGCAAGCTGCTCTACTGGCTTCCTGTAAATCTCTTCCTAACTCTCCCAGTCACTCTGGAGGCTCCACCCCAGTGTCGGGTGTCTTTCCAGGACAGGTAAAACCGTTGTGCGCCATCTGTTCCGCGCTGTCTGAAAAAAATGGTACAAAGTTGTACCACTTGTGTGTGCCTTCTCTTACTGAGTATACTGCATTTTTTAGTCTTGCTATCGGGCTATTTTTAAAGGCGGTCAGCATGTAACAAACTCAATTATCTCCCTTTTCTGCTCAATTATCACTTCATTGCCCACTCCCCCTGCTGCTCCGCTCTCTCCTCTCTTTAGGCCAGTAATGGTGGTCAGAGCAGTGATTACTCCTCATCACTTCCCTCCACTCCTGTGATCAGTCATAAAGAGATCGGCAAAACAGTGAGAGGGGAAAAGCAGGATAGTGCCACGCCGGGGTCAGTCCGCAGTGCCACCAGGAGACGCACCACCAGATTTGCGGTACATATACGTCAAGTGCTTTTCAGGCTCCAGAGCAGCTGTCCTTACGCACCCTTTTACTTTTAAACCCTCTCCTCCTCTTCCTTCTGTTTTTCCTTCTTTTTAAGTTTAAGTCATGATTCGGTTATGGCTGTATGCTGTGCAGCTTTAATAAGCTGAATGGAGCTGATATTCAACTAATTTCGAAAGATATCACCCAAATTAATAAGCCAGCTTTTGCAGTCAGCAGAAAGTCACATTTCCAAATACTTTTTATGGCTTTGTAATGAAATGCAGAGCGATTCATAAGGAAAACTCCCATAATTCATGAGTTCTAAATTATATTCTTTAACCAATTACCACATTCCTGCCTCTGATGCAGTTATTGCTTCTCTCGTTCTTTGTCTAGGGTCGGAGAGGCAGTGACTCAAACAGAAGGAGTGCAGACTGTAAGGGAGATCTGGGCAGTGGACGCTGCATTCCCATCAAACAGGTAGGATACAGATTTGTACTTTGCAGAAGCAAATATGATGTATCTAATGACCCTCTGCAGAGGACAACACACCACCAGTCACTTCAAATCAAACGTGTGAAAGCAGTTTCATCATGTGGAGCGATGAAGTGTTGAGATCTCTCATATTGGCCTGATGAATAGGATAGCGGGCGTTTTTGGCAGCCAGCAGTCATCATGCTGCCGAATGTGCGAGATGAACACACGAGACATTTGCAATAAATTTTCACTCTTTGGTTTTGTCACCTTCATCAGGGCATCTTGCTGAAACGCAGTGGGAACTCGCTCAACAAAGAATGGAAGAAGAAGTATGTCACGCTGTCCAACGACGGCATACTGTCCTATCACTCCAGTGTCAATGTGAGTCAGTTTGTTGATGGAGCTCTAAAGCATTATGCTGCAGAAAGCACCACAGACAGCTAGTGGAGGATGTGTAACGGCTGATGTTTGGCTTGGCAGGACTATATGCTGAATACCCCCGGAAAGGAGATGGACCTGTTGCGAGTGACAGTGAAGGTGCCAGGAAAGCGACCACCTCGTGCTGTACCTGCCTGTGGCCTTCCAGTTGGGCTCAATGGGCGTGCCAAAGATGTGCCGGGACCTGAAGGTGTCAGCCCAGGTCAAAGAATAAACAAATCTTTTTAAATTTTACCTCAGGGAGATGCCTCAAAAAAGTATATAAAACTAAACCAGTTTCTCAAATATAATTTGTGAATAGGCATTTGACAATCAAAGATTACAACCTAAGCGCAGACTCTGAGCTATCAGAGTAATTATGGTAATAAACTTCACTCATACAAAAAGCGATTCATGTGCTCCTATGACAAGGCTCAAATAGAAGATATGTCATAGCTTTCCGCACTGGTACTTTTTTCATGGACCCCAATTTGCAACCTCTAGGGCTGAAAAATGAAACTAACGCTAAAGTGCCAAAAACTGCAGTTCCTCGACTGACCACTTGAGGCTGGCTCTAAAAGCCAGTCAATCCTTATAGACCTCCATGTTAAAATAACTTCAAAGCAGAAATAAACATGTTTACAGCCTGGTACAAAAAGTAGTTTTGCTCTCTGGAGCTAATTTCCCCGTCCATGACAACTGAACAGGGGGTTAGTTTTTACATAACTTACCCATTAAAATTTTATTTAGGCCCAAGTTACACATATTTAAGGGCGTGGCCTCTTTAAGTGACAGGCTATCTGCGAGGCATGAGTCAGATCCACCCCTCACTCCTCCACAGCTCCACCCTCTTGTCCAAATACGGTCACTTCTGGCACCAAAAATCCGAGATGGCGACAGTCAAATGGTGAACTCAAAGCTTCAAAACAGCAGTCCACAAACTAATGAATGATGTCGTGATTTCTACATCGATTTATTTACACAGTCTGGTGTGGAGCCGCAGTGCATGTAAGTTACTTGAACGTAGAACCTCATGACCATGAATAGTAACGAGCAGGTATGGTAAAAAGACAAAAAGAAACAATTATAAAAAGGTGGAGTTGGGGGAAAAGCAGGAGTCAGAAATACAATAAATCCACTGTTCTTTAGTTTTAAGACTCATTGTGAAGAGGGGTCAAGCTTCTGTATAAGAGAGGGGAAAAAATTGCAAGGGAATGCAAAATCTTTGCAAAAGGACAAAAGAGCATCATAAGGGATTTTGCAAGTTTTGCCAGAGTGTGTGAAAGACTTCAGGACTTCCTCAGTCATGTATCTTTTATTTTCTCTGCAGTTCACACAGAATCAGTAATGTATTTTTTAATATCAGTAGCTCTGCTTTGCATTTGATGTTTGTCTAAATGACTCCATTATTAAGTGCATGCTTGCTGTCATCTCTTTAGTCCCTGTAAGCGCCAGCAGCCTCCTGCAGGTGGAGGAAATGGAAGGGCTGGGTGGCGCACTGTTCCTGAGGGGCAACAGAGGCGTGCAGCGATGTCCCTCTACACTATCTAACCACGCTCAAAGCGTTGGTGAGTAAAGGAACTTCATTTGCGCATATATTTAGCCCCCCAAAAGAGCATGAATGTTTTGTACCAGATAAAGTTAGTATGTTTTTGTTTGATCTTGTCGCCAGACTCTGCAGTTGAGGGCGTGTCCAGCTCCTCCTCCACCAAAGATGTAGGCTCCTCCTCCCCGGTGACAGACAGGAAGAAACATCGCAGAAAGAAAAGCATGAACCAGAAAGGAGATGCAACTATGGGCCAAGCAGATGGTAAACTCTGAGAACTCCATATTCCTTTTTACGTTCAGCATTTAGAAAGTCCCCGACGATAAAAGCAACAGTCACACTGCACTCAAATTTACATTAAATTTCAAGAAATGTTTCAACTTGTAACATTCATTGTTTCCTCTTTGTCTCTCATTGGCTTTTCTTTGCCTATCTCTGTCTTCTCATGCAGCCAAGCGCAAAATGTGGAAACTGAAAAGCTTTGGTAGCTTAAGAAACGTAAGCAAGACAGGTAATGTTGATCTGTCATTTTGCATCTTTCAAACTCTCTTTTAGCACGTGGTTATAATTCAACAGTTCGCTTATATAAGAAGATTTGCTTATGCCTTATAGTGGTCAGACATGGATCTTAACTGCACTGATGCATGCAAACTAAAACGGCCTTTTTAGTTCATAATTTTAAATTATTAATGAAGTGGCTGCATTTGTGAGGCAGCTTTAACTTTACAAATGGGCAAAACAATCCCTGATGAAAAATCTCTTGTTTTTGTCGTGTTTTTCTGTGTCAGATGAGGACAACTTTGACTTCCTCATCGTGTCGAGCACCGGCCAGACGTGGCACTTTGAAGCTCAGAGTGTGGAGGAGAGGGACTCCTGGGTCCAAGCCATCGAGAGCCAGATCCTGGCCAGCCTGCAGCTGTGTGAGAGCAGCAAAAACAAGGCAAGACTGAACAAAAGGCAGCTATAATATAACTGACAAATGACAAAATATTATGAATAGTTTCACGTTTCATGCAGCTGTAATGCCATTTTAGTACAGCATAAGATGCTCCTTTATTACTGTTATGTGTTCCTGTCTGCATCAAGGAAGGCAGAGTCACACACACTGAGGTTGTATTTATGCAGATCAGGTGCTGTAGCGCAATACTGGTACCCATATTGGCATGAAATAGTGTCTGTATTTCCATCTGCTCACAGCAGCTCTTACTGCAAGTCTACAGAACAGTTCTTTAGGCTTTTGTTGGCAGAGACACACACAGAATATAAGAGCTCAGCTGCTCCACACATTTATTGTACGACATGAAATGTAAATTCAAATTTAAAAGGGACATAATCTGCCCTTGGAAATACATTTGGAGGGCCGTATAATCATTCTGTGTTCTGTGTATTTGCACCCTGGGACTGCTGGATGAGAACAGTTTTCTCTCAGGAGAAGCTGGCCTAGGAAACTGTTACTGCTGCTACTTTTAAAAGGGGTGAGGGCACCTAATTTGATCAGCCATTACCAAAAAACCCACCCCATCTCCACGAGTGTATGTGGCCAACTCACAGTCCTGTCCACTAATGGACTGTGCTGGTTTCTGTTCTTGAGTGGGAAGTACATCTTGGTGTGGAATTAGCTCAATTATCTCCAAAGATAATAATTGCCTCTAATATAATGATTCTGAATAATTACTTTAATCCCATGATGCATTTCTGTACGAGTGTTAAAAGAATTGCATGTCCTAGGAGGCCAGAACCAATAATTTTACAGCTTTAAATGCTAATAATAATCATTATAGCCATTTAACACTGCTTCCTCACTTGGAGATTTGGAAATTATAATCATTGTTATTAGTAATGAGAGCAGTTATCAGAGCTGATATCACAGCTGGTGTGTTTTCTCATAGCCATATACTGTGTGTTACCCACAGGCTCGCAAGAACAGCCAGAGTGAAGCGGTGGTCCTGCAGGCGATCCGCAACGCGAAGGGCAACAATTTCTGTGTTGACTGTGATGCTCCAAGTTAGTGACACACATTAATACTTTATCTCCTCTTTGTACATATTTGTATCTGTGTCTGGTTTTGGCGCAGTACAGACCATACAGAAACATCTAAAGGGAGCTTTCCACATTTCAGACCGAACAAAGAAGACTACCTTCGACTATTTGTTGGCATCTAACGTACTCTGTGTTAATATGCAGTTGCTTTTTATTAATTCACATGTTGTGACATCACAAAATATCACTATAAACAAATGACAAAATGCAATTACTATCTAAATTACGTGCTATAAACACTGTAACTGCGTGAGAATCACTGATCAACATAATGACCATTGATGTGCCATCACTCTTCTACCATCTTTGCATCTGTGTGTGTGTTATAAATATTACATAATCAGGTAACACTTTCCATGCTGATAACATCTATAGCGTGTTATGGGGGCATTCATAGTGAATTATAATGCATTCATAATGCTTCATGACCACATTCATAATATATCTACAAGCATAAAACATTATAGATGTGACTTATAATGAATCGTAAATGTCAAGTGTGTTATGGATGCTCTTGACTAGTTATAAAGTAAAGGTTGACTGAGGGGTCTTATAATCCATCATGACTACCTATACTCATCTACACACACCTCAACAATCAACTCTACCAAAGACTCATAGAATGCTATAATAGTCCCCGCAGTAACATAAATTATCATTGTATGTATTAAGTAAAATGAAGCACATATTTATGCATCTTTAATAATGCATGATTTATCCTCATGTTTCATTGCTGGCAGTAAGTAAAGTGTAAGATGCCGAGATGTAGAGAATCACAAGTAACATTTTCCTGCATTGTAATTCACTATAGATGCCCCCATAACACACTACAAATGTGATCTTTATAGACAGCGTGACCCATATTTCTTAAAATTAGTGTTATTTTTCATTATTATTGTTTTCATGTTGTGTCATTGTTTAAACTTGTTGACTAATTCATTTAGAACAGAGAAGAAACTCATTACCTAAATGCTTTACTGAACCATAACTGTGTTGTCATCCAGGCAACAAAAACCTTTTTACTTCAATAAGGAAAATTGTTTGCTAAAAAAATGTAACAGTCTTAATTGCAAAGTAAATTACCGAGTCAGAAAGACTCATACAAACATTTTGATGCATGCAAATCATATTAAAGTGTAAACAGGCAACACCCCCAGTGTTTCCAAATTGTATCATTGTTGGTGCCACTGTCACAAAGACAACCGGATCACTTTCCATTTTCCTCAGAGCCCAGCAACTACCAAGTATGAAGAGTTTCCACAGTACATAGGCTGTTCTTCCGTCAGCCACTTCAGTTACTGGGGATAGTAGCTGCAAGGATCTTGCAAATTCATACTCTCTGGTAACTGGGGATAGCTACTGATAGCTACCTGGAAAACGAAAGCGTTCGTCTTCCTGTTTTGTTTGCACAATGTTTGATGCAGCTTCTTTTGTGCTGTAAATGGAGCCTTCATTTTCCCTGGTGACAGACAGGATTACATAGTGAAAGTGAGGCATATAGGGAACCAATCTAAACACAGACAGGGTCATTTTTCTACAGCCATTATATTGTGCAGTTTTACTTCATAATAATAAGTTAAGGCAAAAAAGCTTGAATATTTCCACTTGAATGTAAACATAATATCATTAATATACCCTGTAATTAAAATCAGTGTCTCAGATATGACTAAATAAAACAAAGATAGATCAAATGCTGAATATCCTTCTAAAGTTGGAACACTTTAAAGGGCCAGAGTTTCAGGGGAATAAAATGTTTGGCACATTGGCCACACATTAAACAGCCCTGTTTTAAAACCCGTCCAAACAGGATTTCACACAGCTTCAGTTACTTTCGCTGCATGACTTGGCCGAAGTATTTAAATTCCACACAACAAATTAAAATGCTATGAATCTGTCAACCATATGCACATAGTTCAGTATATAAAGTGGCATCCTAATTTGTTTTGTGTGCCCTTCTTCTCCAAGATCCAACCTGGGCCAGTCTGAACCTGGGCGCTCTCATATGCATTGAGTGTTCAGGGATCCACAGAAACCTGGGGACCCACCTGTCGCGCGTTCGCTCGCTGGACCTTGATGATCTGCCACGAGAGCTCACGCTGGTGCTCAGCGCCATCGGCAACCACATGGTCAACAGTATATGGGAGGCGCGCACGCTAGGCCGCCGTAAACCAGCACCCGATGCTACACGGTAGAGATCTTCATGTTATGAGATGTAACATTATTGATGCTGCCACACTGCTGTAGTCAAATGTTTCACAGTATGTAGGTGGGAGCTGCATACTTAGAAATGATGTGTGTGTTTTCCAGCAGAGAGAAATTATCGACCAGAAGCTGAAAATGTATTTCACTGAATATTCATCATTTCTGTTTGCTTTCTTTGCCTGCTCAGTGAGGAACGGGAGTCATGGATCAGAGCCAAATATGAGCAGAAACTGTTTGTGGCACCGTTGCCCCCTCCCACTCCTGGCGAGGGCCCAGACATCACACTATCTGGCCGTCTTCTGTTGGCAGTGATGGAGCACAACCTCCCAAAGCTGCTGCTCCTTTTGGCCCACTGCACTAAGGAGGACATTAATGCTCCACTCAGCCTGGCGCTCTCCTGCAGGTCACTCTTAGCACTGCGACTGCCCGGCTCTGCCCTGCACGCTGCCTGTCAGCAGGCTGATGTGGTGATGACGCAGCTTCTTGTTTGGGTGTGTTTCCCTCCCACTTTGGTATAGAAATCAATAAAACCTTTGTGTGGCTGGTCTGATTCATATCACCAAAGAAATGCAAAGCATGGGAATAGAGATTATGTTACAGTGAAGTTGCAGTATCGACAAATTGTGAAATTATTTTAAATTCCTTCTTCGTGTGAAATATCATGTTGAGTTATGCAAAACTGGCGAGATAATAAATGTTACCCTTCAAGAACCTCTAAGTAATTCCCTCAGCAAAAAAACAAAAAGCATTAAAACAGATGACTCAGCAGACCACTCAAGGTGATCTATAAGTGTGAACGGCACTAAAGCTCATTGAGTCCCACATTGTTGGGATAATTTAAGACAGGCCTGTCAGGTTCAAGTTGCAAATTGTTCCACTGGATAAAACTTCCTTAAAGGAACACTTCATTCACAAAATGATCATTTGAATTTTAATGACTTACCGCATGTTATGTTGAATTCAGAGAGAACACTTACTTTTTCTTACATGCCTCCATGGTGAACGAAGAATCCAAAAATGAAGAAAATTCTTGATGAATTGAGGTCATAGGGGGCCGCGTTTAACAACAGCAAAACTATATCACAACATCTGTTTACACACTCTCACACAACATGTGCAGTATAATCCAAGTCTCATTTATCCAGTCGTGTGCTCAGTACTTTCTAAAAACATGGATTTTGGCAAAAATCTTACTATTTAAAACACTTCCACATAAAAAAGTCTCAGACATGGACAAGTAGTGCGTCTGTATTGTTTATGCAGGGGTGTTTTTGCTATGGTTTTAGCAAAAATGCGTGCATTTGGGACACACTGAGCATACAACTGGATAAATGAGACTTGGATTATACTGCATGAGTTGTGTGAGAGTTTGTAAACTGTTGATTTGATATAGTTTTGCTGTTGTCCCCTCTGACTTTAATTCATTAAGAATTTTATCAGTTTTTGGATTATTAATTAACAGTGGAGGCATGTGAGAAAAACAAAGTTCTATTTCCCAAATTCAACATAACACAAGATGAGTAACTGATTTACAAATGATCATCTGGGGGGTGAAATATTCCTTTAAAATGTAGAATAATATATAATCTAATCCACTTATTTATCTCCTTTTTTAATTCACTTTAGTATGGCTGTGATGTTCGGCACCGGGATGCTCAGGGGCAGACAGCTCTGGTTCTGGCTCGCAATGCTGGCAGTCAGGAGTGTGTCGACATCTTACTCCAGCACGGATGCCCGAATGAACCGGCCTCCTCCTTCTCTGTCGCCACGACAGTTGGTTTTGCAGCAGCCGCCACACCCAGCTTCCCTGTTGCCATGGCGCCAAGCCTGACAGTTGCCACGACACTCAAGATCTCACACAAGAGCGGCGGCACCAGCTTGAGTTACAGCACCTCTAGAAGAGCAGTGTCATAATCGAAATGTGGTGTGGTAAAGTGTGTGTGTGTGCGTGTGTGTGTGTGTGTGTGTGTGTGTGTGTGTGTGTGTGTGTGTGTGTGTCGCTTTGCCCTCATACTGTCCTGGCCTGCAGGACGGATGAACACATTGCCAGATGTTGCACTCCCCGAGGCTTTAAAGGGTGTGTGAGTGTGTTTGTCAGGGATGAAAACACACACTGGTAATAACACAGGCACATTCTGCTTGAATGATTTAACCAAAACTAAAAGAGAAATTTTCCTGACTACACTTTCTACGTAAGTTAAAAGAACGTGACATGACATCCAGATGCCTCTGCATCCGGATTCAGTAGGAATGTATTGCACTGTATACCAGCTGGTACGATTCATATTTCATCATGCAGTCAATATTCAACTTAATTCACCACTCAGTTAAGAATGGGAATTTGCCTTCAGCCTCAAACAGCTTATCTGAGCATTAAGGGCCCAGGAGTAAAGAACTGCAATAAGTTTACGATTTCATAGACAGACGTTAACGTTAAACACATCCACACATTACTGACAGCGAATGTCACTTTTAAATTCAGAGTGCATATACTGTGTTATGTTCAACACAGCTGGTCGTTCGGTACATAAATAATGTTGTGTAAGCTGAAAAAAAAAAAAAAAAAAACACACATTAAAGTGGCTAAAAAAAGAGAGGCCACTTTAAAGATAATCAAAATAACTGTATAGAAATGCATTGATAAAAAATATTATAATTCTAAAAAATTTAAAAGTGCTTCATTTTCGAGATTGTTATTGTATGATTTGTACAGTTGGTTCTGTGTATAAAAACTCAAAGGGTTACTTGTAGCTGTTCAGAAATTTGCTGTGCAGCGTCTTGGTTTGGTTTTCCTTTAACAACCACCTGATTAACTCTTTGACATCCAAGACTGAGATTTCTATGTTATGTTTGTATCACTGTGTGTGACATGAACACTGTACATGACGTGTGCATTATGAGCAGCTCATCATCAAGGCGAGTGTAATACTAGACGTGTAAATGCCTTGATTTTGATTGAATGTATACAAAAACAAGACGGTTTGAGTTCATTATTTCAAACACTAACATGTTTTCCAAGATGATGCAGTTTTGGTGGACTGTTGGGGCGTTTTATTTTTTAATTAACTAATATTATTCCTGCTGTGACTAATAGAAAGTACGGTTTAATAGATTAAAACTCAGCAATGGTTCTGATCTATAAAACTGAGCCTTTGAATGACTATGATTATATTTGTAAGTGGATGAAAATGAAATAGAGGAATGTTGCCCAATTTAATATGTTAAAAAAAATGGCATAAAAAACAACCCTCCTGCAGTAATGTATGTATTTTTGTGTTAATCTAAAGACTCCGCTGAGTGTACATGTCTGTGATGTAAGCATCTCTCTCCATTTGTATTTTTTTACTCATGCAATGATTCATAGAGCATTCATTATCAATACACTAAGGCTACTGCCCAAGCTGTGGTGTTTTGTACAGAGTTGTGTGTGATTCTCTGTGTCTGATCTCGTAGCAGACCTTATTTCAAAAAGGCAAGCTGAGTTGATTTTTTTATTTATCTCATTTCCAGCTGTGTCAAAATTAACAACAGCAGTTAATGAGGGTGAGGGAGGCTTCAGCAGGCAGGAGCAACATGCAGCATAGTTGCATCACATATGCTGGTGCGCAGAGGGTCTGTGTTTCAAACAGCTCATGTTGAGAGCTGTTTTATGGACAGGTGGAGCCAGCAGCCATCACTTAACTCTTGCCTAGCATTTGAAGGTGAGATCTTCTGGATCAAACCAGTTCTTGTTAAAGGTCCCTACTGGCTTTGACCTACTTCTTTCTAGGTCGATGTCATGGTCTCATTTTTATACTATAATACCATGGCTGAGACAGTTTCAGTTACATGCATTCACAGTAAGAAAGGGATTTTTCTGGGAAAACACATAAAGAGACAAAAGTGACATGATATAGGAATGTTTACAGGTAATTAAGATTCAGAAATGTTGATGTTCATGAACTACACTGAAATATCAACAAATATAAGGTTGGTAAATATCATAAAGGAACAGTTCACCCCAAAACATAATAAACCTTTTATGTCTTTTACCGAATGTAATCTCTTGAAACAGATATCAGCATATATATGCAGAATCTGTAGGCAGCTGTACAAGGTTTTGGTGGAATTCTGCTTTCCATTTGTAGTCCAAGTAGTATAGACCAATCACGTTTGAGCGGCAGGTAAATAGTCTATTTGGAGAGGCGAAGCACAATGGCTGAAAGGCAATCTCAAAACCCACTGACTGTCAGTGGGTTTGGATTTAATATGATTGAGCTTAATATTAGCATTTTATTAAAAAATTGTTTATCTGCATTGAAGTGTTGATATCTGTTAATAGAGATTAGCCAAAATGACTGGCACACCAAAGAGGAAGTCTTGGCACCAATATTTTCTCACTGTACTGGATCTGCTGAAATATTGGCATTTGCCCCCTGTCATTTATTTTTTTTTTTTTCTGAGCTGGCAAAGCCATGACCCACATTAATGCCTGCATTAGTTGGGTTTAGGTAAAAGGAGTAGGACTGGCTAGGTTTAGGGTAAAAACATCTGGGTGAGCCAATCAGAGGCAGAGGCTTATCGCTGTCAGACTGATAGCTGATGGGATCTGAGATTGCCTAAAATGCTTCCAAACAGACTATTGTCAGTGGCATTTGGTTCGTAGCTCACAAAATACCTAAAGGAAAGAAAATATACACAGGAAAGAGAAAAACTCATCATTAGCAACAAAGCTGTTCCTGATAATTAAGCTTGTTGTGCCTGCAGTTAGCTTCAAATTTAGCCTAGTTATAACACAAGTTTTTACTGCAATTTCACGCATTATTAAATTAAAACTCTTGCAACACACAAAATACTTCTTATGCAGAGATTAGCTGTTACTAACTATTTACAACTGCCTTGACAGGGTTGCACCAGCTATAGGTCAAGAGCAATATGCTATGTAAACAGGAAGTCATTGTGACATCACAAGCTAGCATAAACTCCAAAAATTACAGTTTTAGAGAGATGAGCCTTTATATATAGGGAGATTTTGTTTCAGAGCCAGCACTCCACACAGACACATACAGATATACACAATACATGAAATATATACTTGGATACAGCTACACTTATACATTCATGCAAGCTGTGCTCCTTTTTAAAGTCCTGTTTCTACGACCAGATGGCATAATGTGAAGTGTGGACTGAGGGGGTGATCAGTGCCATTTGCTATTTTGGGTGTTAGACATGCAAAAGATATATCATTTGTAAATGTAGGTATTATTTGTTTTATGTGTGTCTGCATATGTGGAAAAATAGTGTGTTTCAGAGTTAGTAGGCTAGTATTCATGCTGAGAGGAAAATATCTACGCTAGCGTAAGTTATATAATTTTCATTAGTCATTTAGTCACATTTGTAATTTGAAGTATGTTGTGTTATTTTTGTGAAATGTAATTTAATATCTTCAAGATTTACATCATTATCAAATAACATTTATCAAGGTTCAGGTCACATATGTCAGCCAGATTACAATTGCATAGAGACAGGAGATAGAAAAAACCTCAGAAAGAGCAACAGAGGAGATGAGGCAACTTCAGGTGTCTCCAAACAGACCTGAGCCCCACATCCCCCTCTCCACCATGTAACCTGGAACATGGACAGGTTACACAAACACACAAGGAGCAAGGCTGAAACACATCATTCACACAGAGAGAAAAAATACAAAGCACACAGAGAAGAGGCTAGACCTCCAGCAGGACAGAGATCCAGATCCAAATGTGGAGTCGAGAGAGAGACAGAAAAAAAAGAGAGAGGTCCCAGTGGAGCCAACAGTCCAGCAAAGAGAAGCCAGAGTAAATGGAGAGAGAAAGTGAGAGTAGCACACAGTGCAAGTGTTAGGGATATTGGCCGTAAAAATGCCTGCCTTGTCTCAAGTATGATGGAACTAGATGCTGCCAAAAAAGAAAGTATATACATTTGAAAAACTCAAAGCGATCATAACCCAGTTACTCAAGATTATCCACAGACCTTACTGTAAGTAGTTTCATGTAGGAATTACTTTGTCACTACCGAACTACGCCCCCCAACTGTATCACCATGCAGACAACAGCATGCATCTACTGCTAGCTCACCTAGCGCCACTGAGCTAGCTAGCGATACAGCTCAGCCAAGGAGGACACCATTAATATTTACATCTTGTGCTGTCACAAGCACGAGCCTCTCCACGAGTGGGGGAGTCACAGTGGGCCTGTGTAACAGCAGCAACAAAAAGTTTGCTGATCCTGTGGAGAGTTGTACAGCCACCAACTAAAGGTCGGCCTCCAAAGCTGCCACCTCTTCTCCTAGCAAAGTAGTCTCCTGGTGACATGAAGTGAAGTGAGGGGACTGTGTGGTGCACTAGCTAGCTAAAGTATACTTCTGTATTACAGAAGTGGCTGTGGTTTTTATCCAAAATAGGCTGGAAAAACAATACAGGCAGCATGGGCTATTGGCATATTTTATAAACATTTAGATTTAATTTTTAGGTTTAACCTTTAATGTTTACATGTAAATGTAATAAACTACATATATTGTTTAACGTGAATTTCTGTCAGAAAATGTATGGAAAATTAGCTAAATTTTCAAAATATATAAGCTCAAAAGTTGTAACCACATTTTTACATTCAGCGCCTCATAGCAGTCTGCTGAGCACAAAGTCCTGAAGCAAGCTAACATTTACAGTTTTGTCAGCTGGTAGGGTTTACTACACAACAGTTATACCTGAAGCCGGTTGCACCAGCAGCGATCATGTTGAAACTTAACCTAGTTAAGAGTTTCACACATGGGGCCCACTAGCTTACCCAGTAGAGTAATAAATATATATATATATATATATATATATAGTTTCACACATGACTAAATTAAATCTTGTACTTACGTAGGGATTAGCTGTTACTGAACATTTACACCCACTGTCAAGTGTAACTTGTGTAGCTAACTGAACCAACTGACAAAACTAACGTTAGCTTTATATGACCTGTTTAAAGAACCTATAACATAGTATAGAATTGCATAGAATATGGTCAATATTTCAGACTTAAAATTTGGCAAATGTTGCTTGATAATGATGAAAATCTTGAAGATTTTAAATCTTATTTCACCAATATATTCATATGAATCTCATGAAGCATTTTCAAACCAGACTGTATGTGTATGGAAGGTGCAACACCATATTACATTAACTTGTGACCCGCAGATTAAATCTGGCCCCTAATCAACAGCTGGGTGACCCTCCAACCATTTTCTAATTCACAGTGAAAATCTATCGATTCATACTGGGATTCATTTTGTTATTGTTAATATAAACACGTTGCCAGAGTGCTTAAGAAAAGCAAAGAGCTTGTATATCCTGGACCCCCCAACAGAGGTCTGGTATGGTCCTTGAATGTTCTCCATACTTACAAATGCCTTGCGTACACCTGACGTATGTGGGACTGCTGCAACTGGCCTCCTGCCTCCTGTCATTTTGCAAAAGTGGCCCCCAGGCAAAACAAGTTGAGTGTCCCTGTATAACATCCATCTCCTGTGCTCTCATGTATTTAACATCAGGCTCTGGCTCTGACCCATCCTTGGCTCTTGGATGTGTATTTTAAATACAAAACTTGACTCAAAAATACATGAACAAATGCGTTACTTGTAGTGTAATTAAATAACTTTATAGTTTAGGCTGTATCATCAAAGCAACAAAGCACTGCTGCTGTGTCCGTTTATCTCCAGTCCCTGATAGGATTTATCAGTTTCATACAATGTAAACAATATAAATGGCATTCTGGACTTATTTTAGAGTTACTCTCATGAGTGTGTTTCTCCTCATCTTCTTGTCCCTGCTCTGCCTGTTTGTCCACTCAGCTATTAAAAGTGAAATCCTCAAGATAATCTCAGAAGGAGATTCAGGAATGTGTGCCAGGAGGACTGGGACAGGGCAGAGGGACTAAATAAGGACAAAAATGAATGCTGTACCACTGAGAATACATTTCAGAGGAACTACTGCCATGAATCACAATTTCCTTTAACTCACATCCACTTGTTAGAGTTACACTGATCTGAACTTTGTGATTCCTTTGATACTTTACTCAGGTGGGTATATCCTTTTGCCAAAATAGCTGCTACAACATGAGGCTGGATCCAAGCTGCACCATTTAACATGAAAGCTCTTTGATCAGCGTACAGTTTAATAATTTGTGCTGTGCTGTGGTGCCTTTCATATGATGCAAGTGTGTGTGTATAGCTTCCACTGATGCATTGCATTGCTCCTGTATGTAGAACTATAAATACTGAGCACAGAGCTGAGGGGAGTGTTGCCCCTCAGCACTACTGGAGATGTGCAAGATGTGCAAGAAAATCTTTTGAGTTTCAGGCTTTCAAAACACAAACATTCAACTATTTGTACTTAAATCTGCAGCAGATTATTTTAACTTGTTTACAGATAGTGACAAATGTGCATTTCCTTACTGATAAGGAAAACAGTTATGAAATTGCCAGTCTAGCATGTTTGTTCTTTGTCTGTTTGTATTGCTTGTGAAAATCCAGTTTTATAGCACATAATCATAATATCATAATTAATAATACATTCAATGATAAACAATATCATGGATTTACATATTCATGTAATGCATGCTAGACTGTGAAATAACATTCAATTTTCATTCTTAAATTTGTGTTCATTAATGAAAGCTGTCAATATTTAACAGCTGGTACTCATTCACATTGTTATGTTGGTGCTATTTATTTTTAATGTGCATTTGGCAACATTTCATTTAAGATAAGATCAGTCTTAACAGCTTAAATCACACATTGGTGCCGACAAAGAGATGAACATTGTATTGTTCCTAATTGACACCCTGTAGATTTGCCCAAATTATTCTTGTGCTGTCAAGTGTTGTCACTGGTGGGAGACGAGGGAGTCGCAAATTAATATTTAAGAGCAGAACATACATCTTCCTCCCAAGCAGCAGCAAGTGAGACTTTCTACAATTAATGTGCTGAGAAAATATGTTTTCCTCATCATCTCCACCTCCCACTGTGTTCGGGGGTGGAGTATTGCCAAAACTTTAAATGAAAACAAAAGAAAACCCATTAAAAACAACAACTTGCCAAAAAGACTTTTCCTCTTATCTGCAAATTCCAGTTCTTTGTTCAAAATAAACACACAGTCCAACACACAGTACAGAATGATATGGAGGGTAAAATGCTCAAAAGCCATGTAGATCATTTAGAAATTAGCAGTAAATTTTCAGCACTTCTTAATGTTGAGTTGAGATTACATAAGCATTGCATAATGAGACTCCTCTTGTGTTAAAGGATGATGGTAGTCTGGACTGAATCATTGAACTATGCAAAGATCTTAGTGATGAACTCCCGGAAACGTTTGGCATACTGCTCTGGATGAACTGTTGAGATCTCTGCTCCTGCCTGCAAAAACACACACAGAGACAGTCGATTAGAGAAAACTGAGTCTGAAATGAAAGCCTTACAGCATAGAGATGTAAAGACAGCATATGCCATCCATTCCCTTTTAAGAGTCTCTCACCCCGTGTTTGACAGCCTTGGCAGCGTGAGCAGCTTTCTTCTTGGTGTCGTACTGCGTCAGCACGTCAATCAGACCCATAAAATACACCTCCCTCTGGGGTGCACCTACATGGGAGTGATTCACAGCATCTGGTGAGTAATATGCACGTATGATCCTATCTGCTGGCATGCCAGCATGAGAAGAGGTTTAAGTGTATTGCAGCACAGGGCTTCTATAACCTGTGGTGGATCTTCCTATATGCAACATGGGCCGGAGTGTCACCCATAGGGGTGGCGCCAAAATAACACCCAAAAGGAAAAAATACATATATTCTTTTTGACATAAAAAAATCAAACACAAAGGAAAAATGACTCAAAGATCTAATGCTATGTCTTGGCAATGCATTTCACCTTAATGTGTTCATCAGCGTGTGATCATCAAAAGCTCCTTTTACACTGCACCCTCATGGCAGGAGTTTCATGCTGTTATGCTGCCTTGTAGTTTTGTATAAAAGATACAGTGGCAGAATGGGGGAGAGAGTTGTCTTGCCTTAAAGGCATCATTGGAGGTTGTAAAACCGCCGAAATGAGGTCTGTATAAACAAGACAGCTGGCAGGATGGGATCATGGGCAGCACTGGCGTGACA
The DNA here is from genome assembly GCA_029783705.1 of Chaetodon striatus. NCBI lineage: Eukaryota > Metazoa > Chordata > Actinopteri > Chaetodontiformes > Chaetodontidae > Chaetodon > Chaetodon striatus. Next base: position 22,949,286 of record JAPZEB010000012.1, on the reverse strand, counting down.
TTTTGACAACATGTTATGCGTGTGACCCACTGCGGGAGATTTTTAAAGTAGCCGATAGCAGTTAGTAGCTAACTAAAAGAAGAACAGCGGCTAAAAATGTCCACAAATTAGTTGAACATTAAAGTACAGGAGCTCCTTACTGAGATCAGCTGCCATGCAACAGGGACAGTAAATGATTATTTTGCCATGTTAATGTCATTGTTATTGTTTATAAAGCACTGCCAACGCATACGTTGCATGTCACACTAGAAGCAGATGATGTTGTGTTATATGTCAAATCATACCTCTTGATTCTGTGATGCCAGTATACTGTATAAAAATCACACACAGGAGTGGCATAATGCTGCTGTTGTTTGGTTCTTTGTAAAAATACAAAGGTAGTATAAAGAAAGGATTTCGTAGAGGCCCTATAGCATGATCTCTGTATAAAGAAGGCTACAGTCAGAAGAAAAATGCGAATTTGCATGTACCATAGTCTTTTATTGTTTATTTATTAATGTAGTTGTTAATTTTTCATTAGCTCTTGTTCTTATTTGTACATACAAAAGATAATAATAACAATATTTCTTTTATTAGGAGAATTGGGGGGGTGAAGCTTGCCCAAGGTGCTGAATATGCTAGGTCCGGCACTGCCTATAACCTACTTCAATTCATCAGAGACATGTCAGTTGTCAGGACTCACCTACAGCGCTTTGAATAGCATACACATCCACGTAAGGGTCAAACTCGCCAGGACCCATGGGCTTAAAGGAGTTCATGTAGCCACCGATACCCTCAGGTGAAGTGGATCCTGGAGCGGGAGCCAAGCCGTTTTCATCCTCTTCTTCCTCTTCATAGGACGACTCCATCTCCTCCTCTTCCTCCTCCCTCTCAGCCCGCTCGACATCATGGATTCCCAGCAGCAGGCTGTAGTCCATAATCCTCATACGCACCAGAAACTGCAGTGAGAGGATCAAGTACGCATTCACATATCATGTAAGAGAAAACAATGCCTGCATGCTTCTTCAACACTGTTTTCTTACCTCAATATCTCTGTTGAGCTTGTCCATGATCTTCTCCCTCTCCTCGTCGCTCACGTAAACTTTTTGCATGCTATTCCTGAAGTCTACATCCTTGTAAGTGGGCAGCTCCTTCACCTGGAAATTCAGAGTGAAGGTCATCCACTGTGAATTTACATGTAGCCTAGAGATCACAATATTCATTAGCATTTTTCTCATTAAAACACAATCAGCCATCCTATTTCCAGTGGCATAAAAGTCAAACGACACTACCCCCAAATATTGTTTTCAGAATCAGCACAGTTGGAAAGATCAAAGGTTTCCACAGCCCTGCAGTCATTAAAACTCCATCCATTCAATTCAATCCATTCTATTTCTCCTTCTTATCGAGGTCAGGGCAAACAGAGGGGTTCTGATGTTATTTAAAGTCTACTGCTAAGTTTTTGTCTGTGAAAACATTTCTGAAAGTCGAATATTAAAATCACTTTTGTCACAAACAATAACAATTAGATACAATACAGGCCATGTGAGTTCACACTCTGGCCTCAGTCACACACCTCAGACAGTCTTATTTGTTGTTAGAGATACAGCGTGTCAAACTGGGGCAAACAGCATGAGTATACACCCACACCTGCAGATGGGCTGGTGGCACAGCTGCAGTCGATTCTACCTCGTTAACTTGTCCTCATTAAACATGCAACAAAGAGTTATAGATTTAATTACACTTTTCTCCATTTACTTACAGTTCTCTAAGACCTCACCATCATTCTTTCACTTCCAAAGGTCCTAACATTTCTAATTTTGGTTAGAAAATTAGCATCGAACTGGTTCGGGAAGTTGTTAAGGGGCCTACAGCCAATTTTGCAAGAGAAAGTCAGTTTAATCTTCAGGAGAAATACCAACAGTTGAGCTGACAATGTCTGAGGGGGAGGTACATTATGGGAAATTTATATGGAGGTACAGTACTACATCACCGGAGCACCACTTTAAAAACTGTAGACAAGAAAATCATTTTCGTGGTGTAAATAATACTCAACTTATCTTTTAGTTTACAGCAACATTTTTCTTCAAACAAATCAAGGAATACAGCAGCTGTGCCAAACTTTTTTTTTTTACCTTCTTTCCAGTGTTTTATGACCACATTAATTAAAGGTAACTCAGCTACCCTTGCAAGATCTAATTCATTATATTTTCAGTGAGTCTGTGTAACATAAAAAAAACAAACAAAAAAACACATTTACGTGAGAACTATTTGCGACAAAGGCCCCCTGCTGCATCGCCTGATGTTGCCATGTCTGCATATAAACACACCACAAAGAAAACAGCTGACAGCCAACCAGCACATCGATCTGCACCTGCGTAAAAGGAAATAACTGTACACACCAGCAGGTGGCGGTAGTCTGTTATCCTCATTAAGAAAGTGCTGGAACTGGAAGACAGTCTTAACGCTAGTTAGCCACTTAGCACATTAACAACACAATCCAATGTTTAAAGAACAGAGCATATTTACCATGTGCTAGTGAACATTAACACAAACTATCATGAAACATTTCTGCTGAAGAGCTCAATAGCTGAAAAAATAATATTACCTTATATAACAAGTTTGTTTTGGTCTCACCCCTTCTTGACTGTAGTTGTTTGTTTATTTTCCTCAATTCTGTGTCTCTACTCGAGCTGAGCTGAACTGCCCATCAGAATGATTTCATTCACCGACAGGCTCCGCTGTCGCCAAAAAAAAAAAAAAAAACAGCCAACGAGGGGCAACAGTGTGGTACACAAGCACCAACAAGGTGCTCACCAACAACCCAACTTTAACCGATGGCCAACTGTTGGCTTGGTGTCCCAGAGACTTAAGGGTGTTATTGATTCGTACAGTGCCCGAGTCCGATTGCCATCCCCTGACTTCCCTGCTGCTCAGCTTTTACATCAGTAATATTATTCTGTACCAGAGTGCATTTGTGTCACCTTCTACATGACATTTGTTTATGTTGTTACTACAGTGTAGAAAAGATCGGCAATTCCAAAATCCCAAGCCTCAACAATGGAGTCAACCTTCTTATTATGCCTACTATGTTTATATTCTTGAGACAATGACAAGACTGACTCTCTGTCCTGCCTTCCTATTTTTTCACCTATGGTTGTGTAGGTCAGAAGATGAGATCAGCAGGTGCTGCACGCATAAACACATTGCTTCTCACGTTGGAGATGTGGAGATGTCCACTTCCTTGTTTTGGTACAGTTGGTTTACACCTGATGTGAACGGTACCCAGGTACATATGAACCATACTAAGACCACCTTTTCCACGAACTGTGCCCAGGTATGGTACAAAGTGTTCACACTAATCAAATGAACTCAACTTTGTGGTCAAGTGTTCTCTGATCTGCGTCTCTGATGTGAAAGCCTCCTTAAACTCTCAAAGACAAAATTCATGCTTGCTTGTTACTGACAACAAATCTGACTGCATCCCTTCAGTAAATTGCCAATAAGCTTCACAGTTGTAGGACTGCAGAAAGTACAGTTTAACTAGAGCTTTTCATATAATCTTTACCTTAATTTGATCTCACCTTCTCTTTAAAACTTGCTTCACGAGACACCAGGGACCCCTAAGGAAGGAAAAAAACCTCACAGTTACTAATAGGCCACAATACTACAGAAACCATAGTCATACATTATTTTACAAAACTGTTTTCCTAGCTAGTTTTTAATCAATTGCAAGCCCCTGAGAGGCGGTATCTTCATACATGATACATGAATGGCTATATATTCAACAGTCTGTTGGGAAAACGAGCCGAGGCAAAAACTAAAAACACTACAGATGCTTTAACACGCCAGACTGCCGGTGTCCCATTAATATGAAGTTGTCTGTTCTGATTACTCTCTCTGAATCCTCATCTAGCTGCACGCCTCCTGCTGGATTTACCTTGAGGTCATACTTCCTGTGTACGTGCAGTCTGTGGCTGAACATGTTCCTCATAACTAACAGGTAGGTGTCCTCGTTCTCCACAGTGACTCTGTACATGGCCAAGAACTGAGGGAGCAGCGTACTGCCGTGGCAGGTGACGATGTGCTAAAAGAGAAGAGAATACTCAATGAATGATGGGCAAATAAAGGATGCATCAGCCCAGTGGTATGAGGCAGTGCTTGAATCAAAACGTAGCACAATAAGGGAATGTTTTGACATGGTGTGCCTGTTTTGGCTGTTCTTGTGCAAGCACGTGAGTGACGTAATAAATAGTCCTGCCAATGGTTTCACACCATTCCACTGACCTACAGGTGGCAGTAATATACACAGAAACACAGTAATGTACCAGAAAAGGCAGAAAAGAACAAGATTGCTAGCATGGACGTAACAGGCCCCAGGAGCAGCACCAGACTTAGAAGCTAATTTGATGTAAACCATAAACCATGTAACTGCAACATCTCCTCTGTCATGTGTCACTGGGCTCAGAAAGACTTTTCCCCATAGACTTACATTGGGAAAGAGATACATTTTTTTTGAGCATCACAACCAACCCAAAATGACTTGTTTCCCTTGTTATCTGGATTTAATCCATTCCATCCAAAAACATTTAAAAAATCT
>JAPZEB010000012.1:22878960-22899076 GCA_029783705.1 Chaetodon striatus | reverse complement strand
GATAAAAATGTGCGATTAATGATTAATTCAGAGTTAACTATGACATTAATGCGATTAATCGCGATTAAATATTTTAAACGCTTGACAGCACTAATTTTTTTGTTTTATTTACAATATTATATCATAACAGAATTTGTCTGTGGCTGTTGTGAATGTTCTCCTTGAATTCTCTCTAGCAGTCCACTGACTGCTGGTTGCTGACTTTTGATATCAAAACAGTGGATGCTGTGAAGGGTTTTTGTCTGGTATTCATAGACAGCTGATATTGACTGTTTCTGCTGTAGCAGTGTGACTAATTTTAGAATTTACACGTGTTAAGTTTGGGACACTACCTTCATTCTGAGGCAAAAAATAAATAAAATTAATCACTCTCATAAACAGGAAATGGAAGTGTTTTTGATACAAGGATCTCTGCTTTCTGTTTTAAAGAACACACATGGACAAATTCTTGCTGATAATTTAGGATATTTATTAATAGCTAAATACTCCATAACTACTGAATAAATTAGGTATTAAGCATGTATGAAAATTAATTCATTATTTATAATTAATTATAATTAAGAATTAAGAATGAAAATTTTCAAACAAGAGAATGCCAGATCTTAAATGATAAGATGGTGATGGTGATGTATTCGAGGAATGTGCAGTGCACATGCTCCATAAATTGCTATTCATGAAATCCAAATACTGGCTATGACCTTTTCACCAGCATCAGGCCAAGCTTATACACAGAGTAAAATGCTCCCCAGAGGATGTACCATATTCATTTTAATCATGCTTTATACTTCTGCTTGGCACTCAAGATGAACGTAACGAGTAACTCAACACTTAATTCATTTTCTTGAATTAGTAAATTATATGCACAGTCACTTTATGATTTAGAGTGGTCCCAAACTATAGTGATCTTTGTAACAGCAGGTATTTGTCTGGTCTGGTCAGGTCATTCTGTCATCTTGATTTTGTCTCGTTCACCCCTGAGGAACAAAATATTAAACTTAGGCAGATAAACAAATCAATTATTAATTTGTCACATGAAAAAAAATAAGGTACAGCTCTAGTGAAATGTGATTCCATTAACCCCTTTAAGTTGTGCATTGCAATTTAGTCCCATTTTGCCTCTACTTAAATAGTAGGCAGCTACTCTTAAATTGTCCATGTTTCCAGATTGTCATGGTAATCCATAGCTCCTGGTTATGCATTAATTTAATAGTAGTTTTAGGTACAGTTGCTACTGGTGTTTTACAAATTAAATTCACCATATACTCATTGAATTCATTTATGTCACTGGTGACGTCAACAGTGGTGTCCTGGAATGTGCTCCAGGCTCTAATTTGCTCCATCTTTTGCACTGGGGCATGCATCATAGTTTGTATATGTATCTTGACCGTACCAAGATGACTGCATGGTTGCTTCTCCTGAACACGAGCAGTGACTTTGAACAGTGTATAGCAGTGATCCAGAGAGTTAATTCCCCTTGTGGTGCCAGGCAAGCAGGAACAGGACAGCACCTCACATTCCCACTGTCACACTTGTCCTTATTTACTTTGAAGCACGTGCATTTTCCCTTTCTCTTGCTAGAGTCATCTGCTCTGTTGGATCAGCATATAGGAAAAGAGTCACCTGGTTGATTGGTATCCTATATTCCAGTATTTAGCCAGGTATTGGTAAAACAAAGGATATTACTGCTGCTGGTATCCCGCTGGAAACTGATGTGGCATGAATGTCATGCAGTTTATCATCCAACATTTGTACAACAGCTAGCAGGATGCTAGTTCAGAAGCAAGAGCCACACAATCAGGATTGTGGTTATTTGATTCCCCCACACTGGCCACAGTGCCTCCAATGTAGACATGGATGCAGAGATGGATGCAAAAATGGTCCCTCTTGTCCATGTGATGAGGATTGAAACTGGTGCTAATCTTCGTCTTTTCCTCAATGCTCACTGATGTTTACATTTCAAAACCTTAATCTGGCTAGCTAGCAGAGGCGGCAGGACGATAGTTTACAAACTGCTGAGCTGATTTCCTTATCCTGATCAGCAACTCGCAGCCACCCGCCACTGCCATCTGAAACCAACCACAAAAAGCACGACCACTGCTTGCAAAATAGACAGAGGGCTATAACTTTTCATTCTTCCTGATAGGGAACTAGACTAGCATTACCTCCTTGCAGTTGTTTGCCTTCATGAACCCAACAAGTTGCCGTTACAGTTTGCATCCATGTCTGTGAAAACATGGATGCTTCACACACATCTTCCCCTGGCAGCACAGAAGATCTATACAATCAGCACAGTTTCATGGTGGATACCAAAGATTAATGTCACTAATTCGGTAACTGACCAAATGTCTCCCCTTTTGTTCCTGAGTTATGACATTAAGTAATGGCCAGAAAAGTGTTTTTGAAGAACATTATGATCTTACAGTCAAGCTGACCTTTGACCTTTTGGATGTAAAATGTCATCATTTCATCATTTTATCCCATTAGACATTTGTGTGAAATCTTATCATTATTAACGTATGAATTCTTGAGTTATATGTGTTTTATGAGGTCACAAGGACCTTGACCTTTGACCTTTAACCACCAAATTTTAATCACTTCATCGTTAAGTCCAAGACAACGTTCGTGCCAAATTTGAATAAATTAATTAAAGGCCTTTTTGAGATTTTCATTTCATCATTTTGACTTCCGGAAGTGTACGCTGGCACGTCTTGCTGCTGCTGCTCTCTGGATCTTTTATTGATTGATTTGGGGCACTGCCGTTGCTTCCCCTGCCCTTTAAATCGAATTAATTCATTGTCCCATGTGTCTTGGACTGATAAACTTCTGTGTTTTGACTTAAAAACACACCACTTTCGCGACCGGCTGCTGGATCACCTGCCTCCCCCAGCTTTGATTGATCTATTCCTGGGACTGCGTTCGGCAAACCACAGGCGACGATGTGGATTAACAGGCTGCTTGTATGGATTGTGCTCACCTGGATTGACCTGTCTCTTATCTTCCATCCAGTAACTCCGATCCTTCAATATACGGCAGCGGAACTTTTCCAGCTATGTTTCCACATCTCCGAGCCACCACCGGCGTTGCATCTCCACCTGGACATTGTTTCTCATTTTCGGCGGAAACACAATCCAATACGGTCCTTCTGGTCTTCTATCTCTCATCAATTGAGAAAGTTGACCACAGTGTGCTAGCTAACCTAGTCAGGTCGGCCAGCGACAGCCCAGCAATAACAACCTCACCTTCGGGTTATTTAACGACCACTCGCTGACAAATAAGTGATTTCTACTTTAGGATCTTCTGTTAGATTGTAAATTTGATTTCCTGTGTCTGACTGAAACTTGGCAGCAACCCAATGACTTTTCTAAGCTCAACCAAACTGTTCCTCCTGTCAACCCCGTGCCTCCAGCAAGGGCGGTGGTCTCGTGTTACTTCACAGGGTTAAGTGGAAAGTGTCATCTGTGACTGTGCCTATGTACAGTATGTTAAATTTGAGTCTATTGCCCTACGAATCAATGGACCCATTCCTACCATACTAGCCACTGTGTACCGACCACCCAAGCCCAATGCTGATTTTTTGTATGAACTTGCTGCTTTTGTTAACCTTTTTATGTGCACTGTCCCCTAATTTAATACTGCTGGGTGATTTTAATATATATGGACAATGGTAACAATGCTCCCACAAGGGACTTTAGATCTTGTCTGGACAGTTTTGGACTACAGCAATATACTGATTTTACCACACACCCCAAAGGACATATTCTGGATCTCATCTGTTGCTCTGGTGTAACTCCTCTCAACTTCGCAGCATCTGATTTGCCCATCTCTGATCACAAGTTAATATCTTTCAATGTCAACCTCACACTATCAAAAACAAAACCGCCACGTTCTGTGTCTTTCTGTAACACTAAGAACATTGATATATCAGCTCTTTCCAGTGGAATTGCTCTGCTCCCCAGCAGAGATAACTTATCCACCCCTGATGAACTGGTTTTGTATTACAATGATGGACTTCATAGTCTTTTAGATGTTCTTGCCCCTCTGAAAACCCGGTCTGTCTCTTTCATCCACTCTGCCCCCTGGTTTACACCAGAATTACACCAGCTTAAAGCTAAAGGCCGTCGCCTGGAACGCCTTTGTGCTAAAACTGGCCTTCTGGTGCATAAAGACTTGACACTAGCCACTTACTTCATTATAAGGATGCTCTAGCTAAAGCTAAATCAACACATTATGCACATTTAATCCAGTCAGGTGAAGGTACTTTTCTACTGCCCAGTGTAACACCTTTATGGATTTTTTACTGCCAAAATTGATAATATTTTCCAGCAACTAACCACATCTAACAATACTAACTACAATTCACCTGATTTGCTTTTCTGTGCTTCCCCCATGCCTTGCCTATCTAGTTTTGCTGAAATATCTGGTCTGATTCATGAATCCAAATCATCCACCTGCCTGTTAGACCCCCTTCCTACTAACCGAGTTAAAATCTGTCTTCCTCTCCTCCTTAATAACTGTGATTGTTCATTCCTCCCTTACCTCTGGTTTTGTGCCTACATCTCTCACTGCTACAACTCCAATACTAAAGAAACCTGAAACCAATTTCAAATTTACCATTCCTCTCTAAAATACTTGAAAGATCAGTTGCAGCTCAGATCCACACTCACCTTAGCCACAACAATCTGTTTGAACAATTTCAGTCTGGTTTTCGCTCCTGTCATAGCACTGAGACAGCTCTCAGGCCCTCACTCTGACATCTCTCCATTTAATGCATGTATAGATCCCGTTTGTGCATGTGTGTGTATTTGGACCTGTGTGTATATGTACAACAGAGTGTAAACCTTGAATTTCCCCTTGCAGAATTAATAGAGTATATAAAATGAAAAAAAAAAATAAAAATAAAAATTAAAAATAAATGAATGAATGAATGATATTTTGATCAGTAATGTACTCTAAAAATCAAAGATTTAAAACAAAGTCCATAATAATAAAGAGAAAAGTAGCTAATCTTTTTGTGAAGCCATTTTGTTTTACTTGTTTTGTTGTAACTATGAAATGTATCTAATGGACTAATCATTTCATTGTTGTGTTTAAAAAGACCCCCTTCCCCCAACCCCCTCTCACACACACCCTCACACACAGACAGACAGATGGTCTTTTGCGCTGCTTGTTCAAACTTGTGTTACCCTAAAATATTTGAACTAGACTTCAGAGTTCCTGTTATGGTGGAATCAGCTCACATGCACACACACTACTGGTTCCTGAGAAGATAACAAACTATTATGAATCACACTGAAATGTTCATCAATAGTGAACCTGTCAGCAGAACATGGGCAGAGATCTGCCTTCAGAGCATCCTTTAAGTTCTGTTCTTTAAACACTGCATGAAAGTAAAAAACACAGGAACATTTCTCTCACAAATAGTACATTAAAATCATGTTTCTGCTGAATAAAAAAAACCTTCTTGTCTTTTACATTACCAGCCACATCATTAAACAAAGACTATAGAAGCTAACAAGCTTTTTAAGCAGCTGTCTCACACACACTGGTAAACAATGGCCACATTTCATACAGCATATCCACAGACACTTTACCTTATATTTCTGCATTGTATTGGCCGATCAGTTACTCATTTAATCTCAGTCCTGTTTTGTTTATGAGTCTTTCACACTGACAAAGCAGCTAACCTACAGTTGGAGCCACAAAGAGCATTGCAAAGGGATTACACTGAAGTGGGATTATGGGTTTGATAGCCTGCCCATCGCAACAAGTGGCCAATGAGAGGTCGGGCAAGACAAGACATTTGGCCCAGACAGTGTGTTGGCATGGTGAGTGTGTGTGTGTGCTCAATAATTAGTTTAGCACCACCAGCAGCTACTGAGCAAATGGAGCCAAATGTGCAGCATACACACATTTTATAAACACACTTCATGTAATCATGTGGGTTGCCAAGAGAGGCCTATTAAAATGCTGAACACAAAACGCATCATAGATTTCGGTCTCATATGCAAAACCTCAACTTCCATTGTACACACTACTATACATAAATCCCATGACATGTCTCTAAACTGAAATAAAATGTCATGAGCATCCCTCAGAGAGATACTTACTCCTTTTTTCTTCTCTGCACTTGACTCCTCAGCCGCTCTCTGGTACCTGAGAGACACAGAAACAACACTGACCTCTGGTGACACAAAACAAAAACAGTCTTTCTAGGGGTCTTGGCATTTCTTCAGTCAAGAACCTTGCAAGTCGTTTAACAATGAATCACTATAAAACAAAGAATTGAATGATTTTCAGCTTTTAGTTTGTTGGAGTTCATTTTAGATATAATTTTACTTTACTTTTTGTTATAACTATTCCACTTAAGGGAGTAATACGTTTTAGATTAAATGACAAATTGAGAGGAAGTATTCTTTAGGTATTTCAAACAAGCACAGCATTATTTGCAATAATAAATCATAAAAGTATTGAGAGGTTATTTTTAATCATCAGCTTAGTAAAAAAAAAGGGTAATCATTTGTTGTTTGAAACTGGAAATGTCCTTAAAGGTCCCATAATGTGCTCATTTTCAGGTTCATACTTGCGATTTGGGTTTCTACTAGAACACCTTAACATGCTTAAATGGTCAAAAACCACTTTACTTTTCTCAAACTGTCTGCCTGAAAACATCTGTATTTACTCTCCATCTAAAACACTCCATTTTAGCCCTCTCCTGAAAACACCCAGTCTGCTCTGATTGGTGAGTGTTTTTTTATTTCTTTATTTTCTGGGTCTAACACAACTGAGCTCTCGCTCTTCACTCTGCACCATATTGTGCAGCCAGGGGGAATGACTATAATGGCACTGTAGCGGCACTTTCTATCTTTATAGACTGTTTCACTGGAATTGCATTGCTATGCAACAGCATCCATGTTTACATCCTGTCAGCTGATGTCATTCACATACAATGAAAAACATTCCAACAGGTAATACAAGGGGACCCATTCAGAATGTTCATGTTTCAAGTTTGAAATAGTCTAAATAGTGTATTTGTGATTCACAGTAGTCCTGGCAGCTCGTTTTAAGACAGTTTCTGAATACGGACTGTGTTCATTTCTCTGTGGCTTTAGCATTTTGATACTTTCACAGTATTTGTATTGCACTGCCTGCTTATATTAAAAAAGACATGGAAGTCTGACTTTTTACAATATGGGACCTCTAAGATCAAGAGGTAGTCACGTGAGCCAAACATGATCATTCTATCTAGAAATGTATTTGGCATTCATTTCTTGCAATACAGATAGTTTACAGGTGTGAATTAACAACAATCTGACTGAAAACCAGGTTTTACTCACTTGGAGAAGCGTTCAGCAAGGGCATTGTTTCTGCCTCGGCCACTGAGTGACAGCTCCTTTGCAGTGACACGCAAGGACTGTGCCGCCCAGGCCCGCCGATTGAATGGACCACTTTCCATCTCTGGCAGCTATGTGAATACCTGAAAGACAAACACAACCACCAATTAGCCATGTTTATTATTGCTACACCTATTGTAACTCTTCACTTTTAAATTATTTCCCAAACCTTTACCGGAGACAACTGAACTTCAGTCATACCATTTACCATCACCTTATGCTGAGCTCTTACCTAGATTCAAATGAAAAACCAGCCTGAAAAATTCTTGCTGTTCCTCTGCATATGTTTACCTGTCTTCTCTTCATCTGACATCTACAAATTGTGTGTTTCAGGTGAGTGAGACCACCATCCTGATAGCACTGCATGGGAAAACTATTTCAACGTGTACAGACTCTTCAGAGGGTCAGTGCCAGAGTCCAGGTTTGTGCTTGTAGAGGAACTATCTGCCGTCTGAGATCACTGATCTGCAAGATTACAACATGCTCTCCATCCGTTAACCTCTTCACACCCCCCTATTCTTGACACACATACCAAAGAGTGGTTACCTATACATGTGATCATACAGTTATGCATGCAAACAAACACGCTGACATGTTCAAACTTGCACTCCGGCTCGTGCTGCATGACTGCAAGATGGAGGCACAAGAGTGTGAGCACATTATCATTATGAGAGGACAACTCACCATGGGCAACACTCACAAAAGACCAGACAAAAGCAGTGTCCCACATCAACACTGCATAGCACATACAGTCTTTCTCTAACTTCACTCGAACAAACCAACACTTAAATAAGTGCTACGGATGGATGATGAGCGTCTGTTGCAGTTTCTGTGTCTGGAGAGACATCCTAATGTCAGACCATGAATCCCCCTGTGCTCAGACAGTATATTATAACCATGTGTTTAAATCACCACTGTGCACAGCTATTAAAGTCAATAATAATTTCTCTTACTATCTGGGCCTTTTCACCCAGGTGCACCTATTACATCACCACTTCATACGATATGGGTGACAAGTAGTGTGAGGACTTTGGACTGACTGAATTGCAACATAGCCCTGATTCAAAAAAATTAAAAAGCAGTCAAACGCAACTGCACTCCTGACTCTATTACCTACAGTGTTACACGTTAAAATTAATGCAATATGTAACTGTACATACTACATATTAATAATAATGTGTAATTAATTGCAATTACTTTACTGTCAGGCAAGTGTGTCTAGATGGACAGAGGCAAAATTTTGTTAGACACAACATACACAGCACAACACTGCTTAAGTGCTCTTCTTAGGTTTCTTACATCTGAAAAGCTTTGGGCTGTTTGCTGCTGCTACAGGTTTTGAAGCCTGATGGGCAAGTTAGTTTACCTTGCCTTTAGATTAGTTGTATACTGTGCTGTGTATAGTTTCTGCTGAATCCATATCTGGGTTAAGCACACCAATGTTATGCTGAAATCATTATTTAACTTCTCCTTTCTACCCTGTGAGTCATTTTGCACGATACCAAGCCAACATGCACTGGATGACAGGCAAGTCTGTCACCAGTCTGTTACAGGGATGAAACAGGTGCACTGGATTTAGAGTCACAAATCTGCCTCTTTTGCATATCCTTAAACTGTTGAAAGAAGCCAGAGCAACAGAGGAAAATAGGGAGAACATATCAAGTCCATTTAAAAAATGACATACAGGTTGAGAACCAAACTCAAGTTCTTCTCGCTGATTCACAAGCACACAAAGAGAACAGCCAAGCTAAACAGAGCTGTCATCTGAAAATCAATACCAGTACTCAGGAGGAAATGTTTGCGATTTAAATAAAGAATAGGGTGGGGTTTTAGCGTGTTTTTCCTGTATGTGAAAACAATCTAATCATTTACATTTTGACTTGCTTTTGTATTATCTGGTTTAGAAGCCTAAGAGTAATTGTCTTCACGGCACTGAATAATAAGCTAATATTAACATTTTAACTCGGCATACCATCCCCACTGATTATGAAATGTAGGTCACTATTCAAATCCAAATAAAAAGTGCACAAACCACGATTTGTAAGTTAAACACACTACAGTCCCCATACACCACATGTACAAAAATCTTCGTAAGTCCAACAGATAATAGATAGATGTGCATGGGTTTAATTGAGTTTTGTTAATGGAACTTCTACCAGGTCAGACATAGGAAAGTAAAAGTTTGCAGAATTATTAATGACCATTAAACATTTTTATATGGCAACAGGTAAATTTAATTTCTTTGCCAGCTTCACATTACCCCAGAGATTCTTTGCTTTATCTCAGCACCTTCTTGCATGATGAATTCAAACTTTAGGAGCAAGAACAGTAACTACATCATTATTAATTAGAGGTAACAAAGGTAACAAAAGCAAACAAAGGTGGCCCTGTTTCAGCCTGGGATGAGACACACTGCAAGGGGTGCCTTAAAACCATTACACGCTATCTGATATATGAGCTTTTGAAATCTGATCATCTAAACACCAGCGTTTAGCTTCATCTCCATCACCTGTTATCAGTGAGAGGTGGATACTGACCTTTAACCCTCGCTTGAGCCAAGTTCTTCTTAACAACAAGTAACCACAACACTGTCAGATACAGTATGACTCATGAGTAAGGAGGAGTCCGAATTGCTTGACGCATGGTTGACCTAAGACGCAATTGTTAATAAAACAAAGAGCACAAAATCTGTTGTTTATGGGGAAATAACTAATGTGAATATTAAGTACTGAGACGATAATATAAACAGACATGACTGATGTTGAAGACTGGCACTGTTCAGAGGCCAACATGTTATTTGAAGAACTTTAATTTCAGGTGTGTTACACCACTGTTAGTGGCGCAAAAAGCCAAACTGTAGATACACTAAATATATACTGTCACATTATTTTGTTACATGTATGTTGTATTTAGACGAATGAATATAAAGCGACAACCTAGGACGAAAGTACAAGCTCAGCAGCTGGACTGGTTTGGCATCGACATCTCGAAAGACAGTGAGTCCTTTGAGAGCAAGACAGAGTGCTATATTCGCACGTGCGTTAATATAAAAATCAACGCCTCAACCTAAACACTAACAGGCTCGCGAGACTTGTCAAAATACAAACATTTCGTATTTTTAAAACAGCCCTAGCTCGAGTTATTTACTTCTATTTTCACGTCCTTGCTGTGAGGTTTGTCTTACCTGTCCGAACTTCCGTTGAGTCACTCTTTTTGTGAAACCTTGAGACACCTGACACTCGCTGCCGCCTCTGCGTCACCGCCCGGTGTGGACATGCAGAGGTGGAGTGTACAGAAAGGTGTCATGGGAGTGGAAGAGCTGGGTCACGTGATTTTATGCACCAATGACCTTAGGTGTTGCGTTACCCCTACCTGGTACATTTGTCTGTGTGAGCGCGCGCGAGGGCGCGTGGTGCTCCTGCATACCACCCACTAAAATTCCTGAGAACAGGCAATACTCTTTTATTTCTCAAGCGAAGAGAAAACACGAGAAGGGACACAAGAGAGAGCATACAGAACAACTCAGGGTTCTTCAACAGAGCAGAGCACAGCTGATTCCTTAGGGAGTGCAAATGCAGTGATGTGGACTAAGAGTTTGGTTTGAACACTGCACTTAAATTAAAAGATTATTTCAAGTGCTAGATTTCATAATAATGGCAATAATATTAGCAGAAGGTGAGAGCAAAGGTGACAATTACAAGTATCATTCTACATTATGATAGGTTTCATTTTAGCTGAGTGCCTGCAGAGCAACAAAACATCTCAAACACTTGTGCCTCTGTGAGATCCTACATTATTTATTGTAAATGGGATTAGAAATAGGCTGTGCATGGTGCACTGGATGTTTGCATTGCATTTGCCTTCTAAATACTGGCCAACCGGGTGGTGTGGTAAGAAGGAAGACCATGGCTTTAATGTGGAGCACTCTACCGTGACCAAGAGGTTAGGTCAGTGAAAGTATGGTTAAGACTTAGTTTTTGATGTTCAAGGTTTTACTGTTATTGACCAGCCAACCGAAGGAGCACACATTGGTCCATTATTCTGTCAGCTAATGACTCTGTATCTTTAAGTTACATAGCTCAACATAGAGAAAAAGGACATTTTTGTGATGGAGTAACCTAATGTAACATCGATGTCATTATTTTCAAACTGATAGATGACAGTAAATGTATCCAGATCACAAACAATTTTCATTTTAGTGGCATTACATATCAGATATCACCACTAATAAACTTATCAGCTGATATATTGATTGTATTTGCTTTGAATAATGAAATAGGCTATAGCACGAACTATATAAACTAAAAAAAATCAAATTAAAATGACTTAATTTCACTTATTAGTTAGCAATAAAACATTTTTGTTTTCTCCCCTTGTTCCTAAAAGTGATGTTGAAATACAAAGAACACAAAGTCATTCACAATTTTTGAAAAGGAATAAGCGCTTGTTTTTGTTGTCAGTCTCAGTGTTTTTACTATTTAACATGAACTGAAATGCTCACAATGTCATATAAAGTCTCATTAAATATTTATTCAAGGATGTTTTGTCATACAATACAGGATGGCACACTGAACTGTAGTTGTAGTCATCCCCTCCATGCTACACACAGAAAATGTTTGACCAAATATTCAAAATGTTTAAATTAGAATAAATTATAATATGTAATCAATAATAAATCAGGCATTTCACTGGAACAAACTATATAAAGGAGTCCAAAGTATCATTTTGTTTCTTACAAAGACCCTGTTGAGTGTCTATTCTGCAGGAACTAGGACTGGAGTTGTTTTTGGACATGGCCATATTTTAATGTTACCTAACCCATACAAATATACAGTCAATAAGGAAACTATTACAACGTTTGAGCTCCAGCTGTCTCCATAGGGGTATGGATAACCGACCCCTAAGGACAATGTTTGAGCAATCAGCAGTCTAATCACACAAATAAAGATTTCCCAAAATATTTTAAATACGTTCAAGGCCAACAATGGAAAATTTAAAATAAAAATAAAAAGTTTAATTGGATACTTGATTAATGAACCAATTAAGAAAGATATTGTGGGTTTTTTTCTGGCTTTTGGTGAGCGTAAAACCGAACCATAACACACAAAAACAGAAAAAACAAAGTGCTGAATAAACTCACTAAAACACATGAATACTGACACAATTGATAGTGACGTCACCGCCCGTTAAACGGGGGTTTGGGAGGAGCTATCTCATAATAATAATTAGCCTTTAAGATTAAAAGATTCCGCGATAATGTCAGTCATATTTTAATAATAATTATTATTAATTTGGCACTTCAGACAAACGGGGCAAAGGGGCAGCGGACTGAGCGTCTAACACTGGCACAGTGTGTGTGGACATCCCTGTTTTCTGCCGCTTTAGTGTCCACTCCTTCCTTTTCATCTGCGTCTTTTCAGTCGTCGTCTGAATCTGCTACAAACGGAGACAGGCCAGCTACACCACTACAGCATACATACGCGTACATTTCTCCACAGCAGTGTAAAATGGATTAACAAGCAGATTTTGTCCGCACTTTGAACGCTCTCTGTTAACGGGGAGCTGGTAGAAGAAGATGACCCTTTTCTCTTCGCTTGAGGAGGCTTTGCTGCTGTGTGGGGGAGTGGGTTACATCCTGTGGCGTTTCCTGTGTTTGTAAACTAGACGGTCTTGGAAACGTCGGGCGAGTGAAGCTGAAAGGTAGATAAATATCTCTTTATTTTTCTTCGATGCTCGGTGAATTTTGACTGTGCATTCAGTTGTCTGCTTTTTCATGTGTAAGCATTCATGCTCGGAGATGGCAGCGAAGGGATTTACCTATTATTACAGCGTCAATGATGGCCATGGCTAGCTCGCTAACAAACGTTAGCTTAATCATCGGGAGGGGGAGGCACTCGCAACGACGGCCATCACGAATGTCTTTATCTCTCTATCTCGAACCAGTTGAGCTTGTGTATTACTATATTATCATGGTGAAGAGATTTATTGGTCCAATCTGCAAGATAGATACTCTCCTAAAGCTACCGTATCAACCCGATGATCAGGTGGGCTGAAAAAATATTCGATTACTGATATTTCAGTGGGCGAGGGCGCCAGCGAGCAGCTAGCTGCTGGCTAGCTGATGTTAGCCAGCTTGTTCAACATCAGCAAAACTAACGCTAGGTTTGGGTGGTGGTGCGAAGGCCAGCTCAGTCAGTGCTGTTTATTTCAAAAGCAATATTACGTTAAGACTTTTCCTCCACTGGCCACCAACACAACAACATTCAATGAAATGCAACTATACGAAGTGGCCTTTAAGTCTTATAATTAGCGTTAGCCACTGTTAGCTCTAAGCTAGCTGTCCATAGCGAAAGCACTGTAGCGTTAAACTATGAGTTTGCCTTCGTCTGGCTGTCATTAAACTACATGATGGTACAAAAACCCAACAGTTAACTTGTGTCACAGCTGGAGAAAAGAACAAACAGGCCTAAAACTCAAGTTAACGGTACACTATGAAACGCCATCACAAGATACAGCAGTGTTTCTTTGAGAAAATTAATGGCCTCCTCCTAACATACTTGTGAAGAGCTACTGGCAAAATGTGTTATAATGTATCAGATTATCACGGGTGCAGACCCATAGATTTGCTATACATATATCTCATCTCAAGGTAAATTGTACATTGAGAATTACAGAATTACAGCTACTGTCCCTTATAGATATTTTAAGTAACGTTAGGCTTACACTCCCAAAATGTGTTCCCATCTAGCTAAACACAATTATTTTTAAGAGACCGAACATTTTCTCAAAGATTATTGTACTTAACAAAGTTAAAGCTGAAATAAGCCCATATTTTTAATCAGGCATTGGGGCTCTTCTTTGACTTTCATGAAAATAACAGAAACAGACGAATAAATTACAAGTGCCCCCTCCCATTTTTTAGTTTTTCACACTTGGTTCACTATTTTTTGCCATGTTATGTGTGCTTTAAAAGGTGTTGTTTTTTATTCTTACCACCTAGATGTTATGTCCTTGTACTATGTAAACCATAACCTTATACAGCTTCTAAACAGTACACTGAAAATCAGTAGACACATTTTAATCACATAATTTGATAAATCACTTGTGTGATTTGTTGTGTGTTATAGTGAGGCAGAGAATGGGAGCTTACAAACCCTCTTTTCAACACCAACATGTCTAGTAGTAAAAGCATTACAATATCCGTCTTTGACCATTTGAGTTTTTGTTTTAATTGGCACTGGTCTAACGGCTATTTTTTGTGCGTTTGAATTTTGTTCTGTACTTTAGGAACGTTTTGTTTAATGTTTTACAAATAACTAGCCTAACACATATGTTTTAAAAATTTTCAGTGGGTTTAATATTTTTACATGCTAGAAGATGTCAGGTTTAAGAGTAGTTGTCTTATTTGTCAGTTAAAGAAAATGACATTATTCTGTAGTTTGCCTGGCTGTAGGTGTTATTTTCCTAGATTCTTCCCTCTTCCTATATGTCTCTGCAGTCCCCTCTTCATGTTTCAACTTGTTTCCCTCATGTCATACAAACAAGTGCAATTAACCTGACGTACTACTTCATTTATACCCAGAACATCCAGCTGTGCTTTGTGGTCAGACTGTAAGCATGTAGTTTAGTGTTGTGGGGTGGCGGGGGAGATAATTGCCTTTAAATGATTATTCTTTGACATCTATAATTGGTTATGAATCCAAACTGGTTCCAGAGTTATAAGTAGAAATGTGTTTATTGGTGTCACTTATTGATTTACTAAAAGCAAAGTTTGGTTGTGCTTCCATCTACGTCAGCGGCCATGAACTCAGCATGTTAAGTGTGTATTTTTTACAGTAAAACCACAGTAGGAATACAGTTAAATATTATCATTGTGCAAAAATAATTCCATACAGCTCCGAGGTTTGTCTTACAAGAGGAAATGTTCAGTGTAGCATAGTGTTGTCCTCAGTAGAAGTGGTATTTCAAGAATATCAGAATATCAGGTTGGTGTTACATTACCCCGCGTTTCAATGTGATAGACATCGGGTATACAGGTGATTTATCATACATAAGAAGAAAATTGTATTTATGTTTATTGAAATTAAGTCATTTGGCTTTTGAGTTTTTTAACAATAATAAATTCCTGTGTCCCCCCAGTAGAGAAATAGATAGGATGTTCAGCTGTACTCCCAACCACAACTCGGTTACGGGCAGATTATTTTATTATTTGAAAGCAAATAACTGTGGAAGACCATCAGGTGCTCACCTACCACGGTCAACTAGGGTAGTTACAAGGTAGATTTGCAGTATGATTAATCACGAATCGGCCACAATCGGTAAACTGTTCATGGTTCGTTTTTGTTGTAATGGCAAGTATAATGACTTCTTACTCTGAACAAAACCAAGCTAAATCTTCTAATATGGTTGTATTAATGACATATATTTATGTGTGTTGTATTTGTAATGTTTAAATGCCATTTGGGAAAATGGCCATCCCAACTGGAGTTAATGGATTATGTAACGATAAGACAGCGAGTGATGCTGTTGTCATTTAATGCTTGTCTGTTTCATCCACATCCTCCTCTTCCTCAGTTTTAATGCTAGATGAGTGAGGTGGGTGTGGCTTCCCACCAGCCCGACCATCCTGACTGACGGATCTCTGGATGACCTTGTCCCCACCCCTGTCCCTGCGCTCACATACACCACAGCAATGTCACATCTGCCCAGCAGCTCAGTCCGCGACCATATGAAATGGGTTTGTTTTGAGAACACCAAAGTGGTTACAAATAACTTTCCTTGCAGTCTTGTGTCACTCAGGATGTTGTCGTTGATGACTAGCTTGGCAAATGCCATGTGACTGGCTATATTGTCTTAGATGCAGATACTTTCAAATTGCAGACTGTTTTCAGATGTTTGATATAATTAGTAAACTGTTACTCTTCCTTTTTTTTCTTCACAGGCGGGGCTGCTTGGCTGCGAGGCTGTCCTCTCCAGCATGGCCCTGATGCAGGCCAGCTCCATGGCTGCTCCGCCCAAAAAAATGATGGCTCCTCTTGGCCATGGACCACCGCAGAGAGAGGGACCTGACCGTGCTCCCCAGAGCCATATGATCCTCCCGTCTGGAATGAGCTGTCCACCCCTGGTTAGCACCCACCTGGGAAATGTAGATTGGGAATGGGGGTTTTGTATGCAGTGCTTTTAATATTGTGAAGAGTGTAAACCTATTGCCCTCATAAAATTGAAAATTCAAGCGTGGGAGGACTTATCCCCAGAATGCAGTCATGATGATTTGTTCTACTTATTAGTGTGTCAACTTCAAAATTGGAACAAGTTAATATCATACATGCTTTTAAGGATAGAAAAATATATTGACACAATCATTACCAGGTTATACATATGGGCAAAAAGTTGCAGTATTAGCAGCTCCACATATCTCATTGGCCTTTTTCCTCCACAAAGGACAGTTTCCTTGTTTATCAAAATTTATATCTGTTATAGATGGACATAACCTGGTCCTGAACAGCACAGTAAAAGAATGATATTCTTCCTCCATCGGAAATTATTGAAATAGTTTTAAAATCATGTGTGGTTTCTCTAAAATCACAATGCAAAATGTACAAACCCACACAATTTGACACTGGCTTCTTCAGCTGGCAGTGGTAAAATTACACATAATAGAGGGTCTATCATTTCATGTAGTCATGTTCAGATATTCTGTTTTTAGTTATAAAGGTTACGGGTCTGATATCAGGAAATAATTGACCTTTTCTGGCTCTGTAGCTTATCCGGAAGGAAGGTGAATTCCAAGCTCCCCGCCTGCTGGATGAGAAGGACATGAGGGCCAACGAGGACATGCAGCAGAAAAAAAAGAACAGGAAATCAGTAACGCCCTGCAAAGTGAGAGAACAAGAAGGAAGGGGAGGGACACAGATTTAAAGCTGAATTATTTAAGACTTGAATGTGAACACCATTTTGTCTGCCACAGAAAAGAAGGCTACCTCCCTAATAACTGAGACAATAAACATTTTTTTTACAGTTTGTCTAAATTTAAAGTTTTGAGTGAGCATAGTTTGATGCCAAATACAGGTGGAGCCACAAAATGGTTAAATACATTATTAGGATGCTGACAAGAATATTTTTCTGATCAATAAAAGAGGCCGTGTCCACCAAAGCTATTTTTCTTGGGGTGAGCATATGTTTCTAATTCTTTGCAATGGGATCACACATATTTACACTATGCTACAATCCCTAGCAGCATGATGAGGCGCTGAGTGTCTATTCTGCACTGAGTGCCAACCATTAGGATTTTTTTTTTAGCGCCAAGAGCTACGAAATGTTCAACTTTGAAAAAAATGTTGCGCTCGTCACTGTCACTTTTTACCCAGCTGATCAGTCACAGTGGAGAAAGGACAATGAAGACCAACCGTCACATCTTACATTTACAGATGCTGACCAACAGCAACAATGGAGGAGAAATAAGTTAATATGTTATATAATATTTGTTTCTCCTCATGAACCCACACAGACTGGCAGGTTTGTCCTCTCTCCCTATGTGGTTCAGCCTTCACTACACTTTGTAAAAACAATAACTTGACATGATTAAGTCTTCAAGATGAATTCCAATGAAATATCATGAACTATAATGTGTCCAAGCTCCAGTTTAGACAAAATAAAATAGAAATTCAAACTGTCTCCTGAACAGCAGACAGCAGGCACGTCATCCAGAGAGTTGGACTCACTTATTCCACATCTTTTCCTCTGGTCTTTTTGGTACAACCCTCTCATAACAACACAACTGGTAATTAATAGTGCTGCACAATTCATCAACATATTATCCAAAACACAATATGGCCAACTGCAATATCAGAATTGCAGGAGCTGCAATTTTTTAAATAAAGGAAAATGTGTCACAACATACCATCATAAATGAAACATTGTAGTGCTACAGAGAGGCCACCGGCCGACAAATCATAAATTGCCATTCCCACTAAAATCATGGGTCATATCACAATCACAATATCTGCCAAAATAATCACAATACAATCTTTTTTGCATATTGTGCAGCCCCAGTAACAAAGTGTTGTGCTGTACTAGGTACAATACAAGGTATTTCAGTCTGTAGGGATTTCAGTTCAGCATATATTAATGTAAAAATGCACATATCTTGTATACATAGAAACACAGTGTCGTATACTCACATGAAGCTGCTCATCATCTGTTTGGTGTCCTCTGAACTTCTGGAGTTTGCAAAGCTGATGAAAGAGCAGTATACTGCGATCCAGGCACACCATTTCAGCTGAAACACACACACAACACACAGGTTACAAAGGTTTGCTACGCAATGTTGTGGAAGTTTAAAAAGACCAAAACATATATCCATATAATGAGACCCATTTATTAAATGATACATCAGATGTTCTGGCAGTTGACGGACGTTTGGAGATGGACGGACCGTATTTGCAAAGATGAACAAGGCTCAGCGGTTGAAGTTTACTTTGAAGATAGATGAACAAAGCATAGTTGATAAATGGCACTGAATCAGTAAGTACATGATGACCTTCAGTTCAAAGTGGTGTCATCTGGAAACCGCATGTACCCTGGCAGGTATACAAAGACGCATAACATGGTGCTTCCCCCACACAATGTTTTAAACAGGACAAGAGAACTCCAAAAATAAAGCTCTTCTGAAGGGAAAGGGTGGTGCTGATACTTATTTGTATGTGGCTGACATTCATACTGTATTTTGTTAGGTTTTTTCATTATTTTGTACACCTCCAGTACCCAAATCATCCAGTTCTTTGAGTGTGTTTTGTGTGTGTTCTATTTGTTTTAGGGAAAAAAAACATTTTACACCAGCAAGCCAAAGTATTTCTTTGTTGACGCAAAGACAATCAATTAAACAAATGATCTACAATTGAAGTGGGAGGCCACATGAGCCTGCTGCTGTCCCCTCTGTGTTTTGTTTCTTGTATCCTTCGTGCTCAAAGTAAAAAGCTGCCCTTCATCCTTTCATCTAAAAGGTGAGTTTACCTTTAATCTTCTAAATGGAACAATTGGGCTGGACCAAGGTCTACCATTCAGGGGCAACACCTCTTTAGTGCAGACACACAAACACACACGGACACAGAGGCAGAGGACAAGAGAGAGAGATGAGAGATTTAGTGTGAGAGTGTGTGTGTGTGTGTGTAGGTCACCTTGAGCATCAGTCCACACATGCTAAAGATCATGCCGAGCAGGTTCATGTAGTCTGGCGTGGGGTCCTCCAGTGTGGGATTGGTCTCTGTGCTTGGGGGCTTGTATCTGCAACACCACAAACGCATATTAACCAAAAACACACCGTAGCAAGCACTGAACTCTTTCTGCCAGATCCAATTATACACAACTGGTCTTATGTTGTATCATGAAATCATTCCAAAATCGTGGGCATTTCTCTCCTGCTATGACAGCCACCTTTTTTCTGCGAGGGCCATAAGATTTCAGAAACCTGGCTGCAGAGATTTACAGCCATTCAGCCAAAAGTTGTTGAGATATAAGGCCTGCCTCACAGATGGCATTTCCGATCTTCCCTTTCTGTAGGCCAATTAAGTTCCTCCACACCAAACTGGGAAGACCATTTCATCGTGGAAAGTACTGTCAAAAATACTGTTTTATCAATACATTCTGATTTCGAATATTCATATCTATAGAGTCAATACACTGATACCAGCTGCGCTTTGCAAACTCTGTCTTATTGTTAATGTTTG
>JAPZEB010000012.1:22867909-22878860 GCA_029783705.1 Chaetodon striatus | reverse complement strand
AGTGCGTCTGACTCGGAGCTTTCATGTGTGCACTTTTTGTTGGTGTGGGGGTGGGGGGAGGAGTTCAGGGAAGATGTGGAGGGGGTGGAGGATCTCGAGAGAGGAAAGAGGGGGAGGGGAGCAGAGTGAGCGGAGCACAATAACTGCAGTTGTGTGCATAACAGGGGGAGCAGTAACATGAGGGCATTAGGCCATTGGAAGGGAGTGTGGGGTATTTGTCAATTCAAATGTTAATTTTATGTAGTTGGAAAAAAATACAACTTCTGTGTCTTGCTTGTTCACGCAAGAGATAATTTGAGTTTTAGAAAAAATAAACCATTAAAAATATACATGAAAAAATAGGGTTGAGTAGGCCTTAGATTTACTTAAATTTCACAGCAGTTTTAGATATTCAGCAGGTTCTGACCAGTTGTGGGTGGGAATGTTTGACAAATTGTACTATTGTCTTTGTGCTACAGTGCACTGTATCTCAGTCTGTATGTTGAACCTTTGTTCTTACTGTTCTCATTAGGGCACAGGTGGAGATGAGAATGGTCCATCATCCAAAGTGCAGAAAAACTTTATTTGTGATCACTGTTATGGAGCATTTAGGAGTGGATACCATCTGAAGAGACATATCCTCATTCATACAGGTATGGGTCACGCTCGGAACAACTCGAGTTTACAGTTAAGCCAAAAACAGCTTTTAATGCCTGATAACATGAATCATTTGTTGAAAGAGGCCCTGAAAGCTTGAGTTGGAATGAATCTAGGAGTGTGCAGCAACTGTAAGGTTTTGCAATGGCCTGCTTAAAAAAAACCTTGTTTGGTAATAGTTTTTGCCTCACAGCTAATTGGTGGTATCTGTGGGGACTTTGACTAAAACTGGTGCTCTTCGGTTTAGGGGAGAAGCCGTATGCTTGTGCCGTATGTGACATGAGGTTTATTCAGCGTTACCACCTGGAGAGACACAGCCTCATTCACACGGGTATGCGTCCTTTAACCGTACCCATATTACATAAATCAGACTACATCTGTTGTCTGTCACTTGAATCAATGGACAGATGCTCAGGGTTCATTTTGTCTGTGGACAGTAATTTCCAACAAAGCCGCCCCTCAAAATCTGTTCTCCTTCAAAATATAAAGCACAGTATTTGTCTTAGAAATATTGGTCCCCCAACACCAGGAAAAATTTACAGAAGGCAATGTAATACAGTGCGGTCCAACAGTCCTGAGTCCACTATTAAAAACTGTTGTTTATGATTTTTTTTTTTTTTTTTAAACTTTTTGGATGGCCATTATTAATTATAATCAAAGCTTATATTTTGACTGCTATCACTTGTATGAATGTTTGCAGGATTTGAGAAGAATTATTTCAGAGCTATTTCAGAGGATTCCACAGTTGTTGGAGGCATATTCCTCCCTTTTCTCTAGAATGCTAAGTGGGGTTGAGCTCTGGTGTCTGCGGAAACTCTTATAACAAATTTTAAATTTTGATTTGTCTGTTAAAACACCATTCCTCCTGTTTTCACCTGTGATATTTTGACACTGTTTGGCTTGACTTGTTTTGTTGTTAAATTGTTTTAACGAGTCAAATGGGAGGTCCTTCATTCATTTGAATTTGTGTTGTTCATGCAAATACTGTTGGGTCCTTCAGAGATGTCAGCTTGATACACTTGTCTTTCACATGGTGTGGTCACTTTAAAGAGTAGCTACACCCAGTCTAATATGTGTGCTCTGCCATGTAGCAGTTGCTGCATGATCTGTAAACACCTTGTGCAGTACAACACTTCAGTGCACTATTGGGCAACGCTTGATTACAACTGGTTGTGGTCACAAGTACAGCAGAACGCATCTGACCACCCACGCTGTTCTACCATCCGACTAGCACTTCTGTTGAGGCATATGGCCACTTTATTCATAAAGTCTGCCATGTCTTGGTGTGGATGATTTGTCTTAACAAAATCTTTGCAGTATTTAGTCCCATTCAGTTTAGAAGCAGACTGGTGCTGGGAAAGTCTCTTTCTACCCAAGAGAACCACTTGGCTCCACAATATTGGTTTCAAAACAACATTTAAACCATGTTCACAGACAAGTTTAAAGTATGTTAGACATGAAACTCAACATTGAAGCCACGATACTTATTTTGTCATTGTATGGTCTTCTCCATTGAAAGACCAAAATAATTCCAACTATTTGATAATAATTGTGCTGTTTGAATGTTCAGATATTTGTGACTTTTCTTTGTGCATTTCTTAAATTAAAAATATTGATGTGCATCAGTGCTAAGATTTTCTTGAAAGTTACATATTTCAGAATGATGAAATGAACAGTTCTGTAAACAAGACTTTTTGATAGTGGACTTTAAAGTGGACTCAAAGTTGTGGACCCCAGTGTATGTTTGTGAAAGCCTCAAAGCACAGGCCGAAAAAAAACATGCAAGATTTATTTATTATATTTTATTTATTTGTATGTAATTATTACTTTGTCAGTGAAAATAACTGCATGGACATCAAAGGACTATGTTCTTGATTGTTTAAGTGAAAATTGAGGACTTAAATTAAAAACATGTTAATATTTGCGTTGCACCCTTTCACACAAAATTCTTTGTTTTTCATTGTTTAAGAAGTATGCACTGTGGGTAAGTCAACTTCCAACCTAATTGTTTTTCCAAGTCAGTGACTACTGCCCCAGTATTCACTAAAAGAAATGCATCAGCAGTAAACTAAGTAATAGTAAACTTGACCCAACTCAGTTGGCATGGTTTATATATACATATTTATAGAATTTTATAATATCCCAGTAGCTTGAATACACAATTGCTCTTTGTGGCAACACTGCATCTGTTTTTTCTGTTTTCCACATAATCAATTTTGTGATTTTCTTTTCCACATTTTCCCTCATTTAATAGACTGAATAGCTAATAATTTTATGCTCTGTGTGTGTAGGGGTGAAGCCGTACGCTTGTTCCATGTGTGACATGCGGTTTTTCCAGCGTTACCACCTGGAGAGACACAGACTCACTCACACGGGTATGCGTCCATTTACCGTACCCAGTTCAAGTTAAGAAACTTTACTTAATCAGATAGTCTCATTTAGCTCAGTATTTCTCATCCAAGAGAATCGTGAGAACAAAAACATTCAGTCTAAACAACCGTGCAAACAACATATAAGCAAACCCACAGGCCCAAACCAACTCTTTAGGAGTTGATCATAAAAATCCAGTGTGTTTTTATGTATTGGATTAAACGTTGACAGAATGTTTAAACAGGTCTTTAGTATTACATCTTGCATATTATAAAAAGTTTTTTCATTACCCCATATCAAGGGGTCCCAGTGATGGGATCACTTCAGAGTGGCTTAAGCAAAAACGTGACAGCAGCACTGAAATACAACGGAAATAGTAACACAGTGCATTTACAGTGTAGTGCGATCAAATACAGAAGCCCTGCAATAATCCTGTGAAGGAACATACATCTTTTGTTGTATTGAGTGGAAAAAATACAGACAGGTTTTTTTCAGTCCAATACAACTACAGACTCAACACCCTCCTTACACTGAATGGCTTGTTATTGATTAATTCCATTTATGGGTCAGTTTTTGTAATACACTGTATGAAAAGTACTTTCAACACAATTGAAATAACTTCTGTGGACCCCTCAAAGTGTATTATCCCTCTTGTACCATCGCTGCTCAACAAAATTTACAAAATTATGTTTTTTAATTTATTTGTGTTCTCTGAGGTTGTTGTTAGTGGCTTATCGCTTTATCAAGTTGAAGAGTTAAAGCTAGCTTTTTGCTAGCCCACATTGTGTACACAGTATTTTTCTTTAGTTCAGTTTAGTTCATTAGTCCATCATGGTTAGGATTTTTGAAGGAAGTGACATGGTGTTACAGCCACAGTATAAGAGAGGGGCATGATTGGTCACAAAGTGTTAAGGACAAAAGTATAATTTCACAAGCTCTCTTTACACAGAGATCCTATTGTAGGGCCACTACCAATTCTTTTCTTCAAGCCACCTTTATGTTTTTATTGCAGAACCTAAGCATCATCCCACTCCTGTGTGTGCTTTTAGACAGCATGCTGGCATCGCGGAATTAAAAGAGGCGTGATGAGCGTGAAGTGTAACACAAAAGCGCCAGCCTTTAGTGTGACATATTTGCATCAGCAGCATTTTATAAACAATAACATAACAACAATTTACACAATAACAATAATTTAGCATCTTTGTTATATGGCGGCCAATCTCATCCACTCCTTGGAGGCTAAGGAGCTCCCGGTTCTAGTTTTTTTTCCCAATTTGCAGACATTTTCGGCTGCTGTTCTTCTTTCAGTTGGCTGCTAACAGCTACTTTTTATGTCTCCCACTGTGGGTCGTCAAAACGTCACACATGTGCCGCCCATGATCCCGTCCTGCTGACTGTCGTTTTCAGCCCTGTTGCTACCTCCGATGCCACCTTAAAGGCAAAATCCCATCCCCATTTTGCAGTTGTACCTTTTATATAGAACAGCGAGGCGGCATAATGGCGTGAAATTCCACCTTGAAGAGGCCGTGTAAAAGCAGTGACAGACGCACACAATTTTTTCAGGGGACTATCTCACTCAGGTGTTTGGATAATCTGTTTATGCATGGCTTTACTTGAAAGTTTATTTTGCAAATGAATTACTGATAAATTTAAGTTTTACAGTGTGTAGCAGTTTGTGTTAATGTCCTCCCACCTGATCCAGTCATATTAAAGTAGCTCATTCACCTAGGCCATGGTATATTATGGGAATAGTCCTTTGATGTCCACATCTATTTTACACACAAACTAATGGCTGCACAGCTCATGTGTCTTAGCTGTAATTGTCTGGCTTTTTAACTTAATATTTGTATTGTGTAGTTGCACAGTTGCTTATACAGATGCTTCTGCTGTAAGTTTATGGCGGGGATCAGATTGGAAGCTTTTCAGAGTTGAGGCAGATCATCACTTTGGAGTGCTAGAAAAGGAGCACACATGTAACACTTCAAAGCAACACACACTGTCACACCACCACAAATTGGATTAATGTGCACCATATAGATGCTAAACCAATTTCAACTTGGAGTAAGTTACAGCAGATGCACTCACCACAATGTTAAAACCTGTTGTTGTACTACTGAACGGTGGAGAAGTGTGCTAATGTTTCTGCTTCAGCTGACCAGTGTGATCACCGTCTTAGACGTTGCTTTACTATCTTGCTGCTTGTTTCAATCTTGCTTGGCTTTTATCCTGTTGCTGCTTTTGTTTCATGATGTACTGCAGATAATTTGAAAATGCTGCCCATAACAGAAGACACTTCTACCAGTTAGAAGTAAAACAAATCAGCCTTTGGCATGAAGCTTGATTGGAATGTGTAATGTCTGCCAGGTTCTAGTGATTTAATGCCTGTGAATGATGCTTCCCTTTGATGCTTAAGGAACGTCTTAGCTAATATGTTGATACTTTGTGTATGTAGGGGTGAAGCCGTACGCTTGCTCCATGTGTGACATGAGGTTCTTCCAACGTTACCATCTGGCAAGACACAGCCTCACTCATACTGGTATGCGTCCGCTTACCCTAGCCCATTAGGTAGTGGTGTTTCAGAAGTGCCTTAACTTTTCCACTTATAGCAGTGTAAACAGAGATTAAGGGTGTAAAAATGACCACCAAATATTCACACATTCAGAAACATGAAGATGTATCCAGACATGTATTAGGATTGTAAAATATAAAACTTGCTAATTTTAGTTCATGATATGAATACATGCAAACATAGTGGAGCACCTGAATGTACACAATTTCAGCTTTTCCCCTGCTGAATGCTCTACTTTGTTCTGCACAATAATTTCTTCATTGCTCCTAATTTTTTAAGGTTTTTTGTTTAACTGAAATGACTCAGGTCACATGACACATAACCATGTACTGTAAAACAAGCACTTGTTTCCCATAGAGATGGTATAACATTTAGAAACAAAAGAAGAGTCATTCTAAGGGAAGAGTTGATGGTTATGTGTTGAAACCTTTTTTTCTGTTTCTAGCATATATTTACATACTTTTTATGTGTGTAGGGGTGAAGCCATACGCTTGCTCCATGTGTGACATGAGATTTTTCCAACGCTACCACTTGGCAAGACACAGCCTCACTCACACGGGTATGGGTTTGCCCTTCTTTGCTACAATAGAGCCCAGATACCCAGTTTACTGAAGTTTATCTGTCCTTTGTTTATAGAATGACTTTACTCTGGTTTTTCTATTCAAAAGTATAAATCTGTTTCAACTGTTGGGCCATGCTGAAGGAGTGCATTTTAGTTTTTGCTTTACCTCTGTAGGGCTCTATTTTGGACAGCATTTCTCAAGTTAACTTCATTGGTACTTCACTGCAGTGTAAATTACATCTTGACTAGCATGTCGGCATTAAAAAGCTGCACTAAGTTATGAAGAAAGAGAATTTCATTGAGGTCCCTCTTTCACGCATGGTGACAGATTAGAAAATGTTATCTACAGTTTCTGTTGCATCATACTGGTGCCACTGCTCTTGGCATGTCTGGATACATGATAGAAGTGAGTGTGTCCTGTTCAGTTTATTGTGTTGTTTTTACAAAATATTTTGCTCTGTGTGTGCAGGGGTGAAGCCATATGCTTGCTCCATGTGTGACATGAGATTTTTCCAGAGATACCACCTGGCAAGACACACTCTCACCCATACGGGTATAAGTTTTATTTATCCCTCTCACTTGACAGTATCAGGGGTTGTAGATATATGCCCTTGTGTGTTGGCATCACCTACCTGTGAGAGCACTTAGATTCAAAGAAAATTGTCATTTGTACTACTCTGTCCATATTCTTGATTATGAAAGGTTCATGTTTAAACACAAATAGATTTTTTTCTTATGTCTTCTGTTGTACTCATTGTGTTTGCTATCTGCTTCTAGGGTTGACATAACACATTTTGTATCTTGTATGTAAAGAGACTAGTTGGCCATTAAAATACATGAGACTTTGTAATGACATAACACTGATAAGTGTATGTAAACTGACATTTTTCTGTGTACATAGTTCATGAGAACACTTTTCTAAAGTTTGGTACTGTATGCGTTTAGGGGTGAAGCCATACGCTTGCTCCATGTGTGACATGAGGTTCTTCCAGCGTTACCATTTGGCAAGACACAGCCTCACTCATACTGGTATGCTTGAATTATTTGTTCCCCTTTCATTATGAAACCTTTCATAGAAACAACCTACACATGATATTTCTATTTGATTAGTCCCTCTGTATACAATACAATAATTATGCCATTGTTGGTAAATTAATTTCCCCTTCTACAAAAATGTTGAATAGAATTTTTAGGCTTTGTTGGAAAACTGTCCACTGAAAAAGTGACTCTCTCTGCCAGTTACCTTGTTTTTTGGTTAACACTATAATGGTACTATTGCATGTGTATTGTTGAGTATTGTATGACATATCCATATGAAAGACACATTACACTAAAAAGAATTTAAAATGCAGGCATCAATGGTCTAAAATGTCAAAAAAGGCTGTTTCTCAGAATTTTATGAAACAATGTTTGGCCTGACTAAATAGTGACATGGTGCATTTTGAACACGTAAAAGCTTCAACATGAGCTTAAAATGGATTTCTTAGCACCATCAGCCGTTTGTTTGCAGATGACTGAATATTACTCAAGCTGGTCCAAACCGCAATGTGTAGGCCCTGTTTCTCTGTAATTAATGATGCACCTTAACGCGTGATGTCTGCAAGATCTTATTCTCTTTTTTGTGTAATGTCTCTTAAAGAATTTTGTCTATAACAAAGCATGCAATAGTAAAAACCCTGAAAATATTTCCTTATTTTAACGTCTTATTGATCTTGGTATTCATGAACTTCATCATTGTGTTGAAATGCATCTAACATTCTTGTGCTCTGTTTAGGGGTGAAGCCGTATGCTTGTACCATGTGTGACATGCGGTTTATACAACGTTACCAACTGGAGAGACACAGTCTTACTCATACGGGTATGTCCTCATTTTTTTGACCTTGGCCCTCTCTTTCCTTGACTTTGGTCATGCATGCGCCCACATTAATGTTTACATGGCTGCTTCAAACTCGAGTTTGTATTGCTTTCTTACACTATATTGACAAGTGCTAATGTTTCACATAGCATCTACAAGGAGCTTTATAAGTACCTGCATAACAATACCTCTTCCCATACTTTGTATATAAAATGACATGATGACTATAAAGCAACTCTGTTTAGTTTTATTTACCTATTTTGCTTGAAATCGTTAATTGTTTAGCTTTAAATGTCTGCAAGCCAACAATAATATATGTTACGGAGAGGTTTCCTTTTCAAACAGCTGTCACTAGTCTACTTTGACATGATACAGAATGGGCTACACAGTGAGACCAATAGCTGGATCTTTCTTGTGAAACATTGATTGACTTTTTAAAATGTGTTTTGTACCACCAACGTGAATCCTTATTATTACAAAATCAAACCAGATTCTCATGAATACATTAAATGCACAACAGCTTAGGAGAGCATATAAAAATAATTCATCAGCACTTGCATTCCAAGATTGCTGATGTCCATGGCTTGCAGGCTTAAAGACATCACTGCACTATAATATCCCTTTTCTCGATTATGATGCATACTGAAATTGTGATTCAGGTCAATTAAATATGAATGTTTTTAGTCCAATACACATCAAAGCTGTGTGAGGAAAGTTCAAAGTGTGTCCAAAAACTGCGTCACCTAGAATTTTTAAAAATGCAAGACCTGTAAAACATGGTCAAGCAAGGCATTTTACTGTAAAGTAGCTGCAGGTGTGTGACTGCCTTCAACTGATGGGCTTTTCCTGCGTTTTTGCAATTGTAGCTCTCATTATAAATGACTCAGAGATTTCACAGAATCCTGTACATTTTGGAACAGTTCCGGAAATTAAAACCAAATTCTGAATCAAGCAATGTTGGTAATATGGCCCGGTGGGGGGTTAGACGTGTAGGGAAAAACACTGAGTGGGGTTTCAAATGATGTGAGTGGGACTCAGAATGGGGATTTATATTTAGGTCATGTGTAGGCTAAAATTCACACTGTGATTTTTTTTATTTTTTTTTGTTCCTGTCAAAAATAAAGGCATGTAAATAAAGAGATGACTGCTCACACAGCTTAGTCATGATGTCATTTCACATTCAAAGTAATGGTGAAGAAATAACACAAATCTCTGTCACGATTAGTTTCATTGTCTGTCATATTTGAAAACAGGTTTTATGCTGTTTTTTGTTAGTCTGCATTTATAGTACAGTTTTAAAATTTTAAGATAGAGCAGAGTTAATGGTTTAGTTTTGCTTAAATGAAAAGCAAGGTTTTGTATAATGGTTTTCAGAGCAGTTGTCATTAATATTTAACACAGTTTTTCAAGTTACATTATAAGTGTAGCTCTGCAAACGAATGTCTAATCTTACTGTGTTGTGCATAGTTGTTTTCCAACTGCCTAAAATTGTCTAACCTCAGCGATCAGCGTTACAAAAATTCAAGCATTTGCATTTGAGTTCAGAAATCTGTATTCGGTATGTTGAAATTATATTATAAAAGCACCTATTGGCATCCTGTGAAAAACCTGCTATTGTCTTAGCATGAATGTGCCCACTAGGGACTTTGGATTTGTCTCAAATAATTGTCTGGTCATGTCGTAGTTTGTTTTTTTTTAGGTCTGAAAATAAGCTAATTTTGTTTTCTGCTGAGAATAATCCATTCCCCCAAACCTGTAGCAGTTACAGATTAATTTAAATTAGATGTGAAAGTCCAATTGGAATAGCCGAGTTCTGAAGCATACTGGAGTTTTCCAGTGTAAACAAAGCGCTGATGAGTGCAACCAAACTTTACTAAACAATTAGTAAAGTTTAACGTCGATCATTTTTGGCAGTTGATTGTTTTATGCTAAAAGTTGGTACTTTGTGTGTATAGGGGTGAAGCCGTACGCTTGCACCATGTGTGACAAGAGGTTTTTTCAGCGCTACCACCTGGCGAGACACAGCCTCACTCATATGGGTATGCGTCAGCCAATCTTAACCCTGTCACAAGATTAGGATGCTGCAACACCTGTATGCTTGGTCTAGTCTCATATGGTATATCTGTATTTATACTCAAATTATTCAAGTTTAATATCAAATAGATGACATCATCATCTCATGTATTGTGTAAGTGGATTTTAGATCCCCTTTGGGAATTTTGTCATTTGAAACAAGCATCATATTATATCATATTGTACCTTTTTTGTAAGTACTTTTAGGGAATGAAATTGGTTATTAACCACCGACATCAATTTAGTCCAGATTGATACTCTTATGTTAAATAAGGAGTACAGATTTATTTTACTGGTGGCAGAGACACAAAAATAATTCTCTTGATGCTCTGCGTTTAGGTGTGAAACCTTATGCTTGCACCATGTGTGACATGAAGTTTTTTCAGCGTTACCACCTGGCGAGACACAGCCTCACTCATACGGGTATGGGTCCGTGCACCGTGCCCATGACACTCACTGTGAGAAATCTGTGTGACATTTGATATTGCTAGTTCACTTCAGACATATGCCTGTTAAATTTAAGGGAAATGTCAATATGAAGTATGAAGTTTTAATGGTGTCCTAGTCTCTTGATGTTTGCCATTATTAGTTAAACAGAATAACCGTCAATCATTATTTTGTTTTATTTTTTTTATGTTCGTTGGTAACTACAACAGTATGAAATGGATAAAAGTATTATGAAGAAATATTTGAGGAAAGGTTCTGTTTTTTTGCATGAATTGGCAATTGTGTGGTTAATAACCAATAGCGTATATATTAACTCCTGATTAAAAAAAAAAAAAAAAAAAATGGAAAGTGAGGCAAAGTATTATAATATTGCTACTTTGCATTTAGGTGTGAAACCTTATGCTTGCACCATGTGTGACAAGAGGTTTTTTCAGCGCTA
>JAPZEB010000012.1:22831423-22866208 GCA_029783705.1 Chaetodon striatus | reverse complement strand
TATACTTAAAAATGACATTCTTTCACAAAAAATGCTTTTTCCGAAATGTTTTTTTATGAAAATGCAAAAATGTAAGTGTTGATTAAAAAAAATGAATGGAATAAGATTTTTGTGTATAAAATCACTTTTTTAGTTTCGTATATATACTGTCATACTGAACATACAAATTCACAGAACAAATTATTCTGTGGGTCTTGAAAGATTAGTGAATATGATAAAGAAAAAAAAAAAAAAGCTGGCGGTTGCTGGAAACTTAAACAATACTCTGGTGGGGAAAGTTTTAAGAAACTATACTTTAGGCTACAGGTCCCTGTTCATGTGACAAACAAGTCATACTCTGTAAGTCATTGTCCTCTATCCTCTCGACAGCTTAACTGGTTGTTTATTCAGTGGCACTCACCTGAAGCTGCCATAGACGATGAGAAGGATGGAGATGAGGAAGGTGGACACCTGGCTGGAGTCAACTAGGGAGTAAGCCCTAAAGAGAAGAGAGAGAAGAATACAAACATGAGACTCTGAGAACAAACGTTACGTAATGAAACTAGTAAAAAGAAAAAAATCGACATCACCTTTAGAGCAACACTGAAGACAAAAGTACACAGTGATTTTGCTGCTAAACTAAAAACACAGTTTCCATAACAACTGTCTTCATACTGGCATTACACTGATTAACTGTTACAACATGCATTGTTTACTTTACTCGTTGTCACTTCCTTAAACATCACTTCGACAGCAGGCAAGTAAATCAGCCTTAAAATACACAAATGGTATTGTGAAAAGACTCCAAGACTTTAAGCTCCTCTTAAACTGCTACTTCCTCCTTTTGTTGGACCTAACTGGAATCTTTTGCACACAGAAAGTTCCCAGTTTGCTGACTGCAAGTCGATACTGATGATAATCATAATGTGAGATTTGGCATTTACAACCAAAACACAACCGTTTTATTTTTGAGCACCATATTGCTGATTCATTACAAGCTAAGGTAAGTGAAAAAACATTTGTGGTTTGAGTTCAATCCCTGTCTGATGCGCTCAGACTTCCTGTTATCCTTTAGATCAATAACATTTTTCAGTATGTACTGTAATGTTTGATAAGCCTCTCTGATCCATTTTGAAAGAGAAAAATCTGTCCCTCTGCCATGTAACCCTGCATGATGCTTTTCCAAGCATGATAGTGGAGGTGTTAGCCAAAGGACACACTACTGAAGTTAAATATTACAGCATACTGTTGTATGATTACCTCACTACGCATTATTTCTAATAGTGAACACCTGTGTGATGTTTCTGGATACAACAGAGCTTTGCAAAGGTCCGATTTTAGAGACTTGCTCCTGAACCAGAACCATGAACTGCAATGCCCCTGCCACCTGCACATATGACCAATCACTTCTACAACCTGACCCGACCCACCCACACAAGATCAGCGACCCGATCTTAGAGCACCAATCCTGTAATAATCATGTGCTGTTCAATTGATTTGCTTAGGCAGCACATTTAAAGTGATCATCTTGAGACAGCTCACACGTGAAACTAAGATAATATGTTTTTTGCTCATTGTTATGATATTGAGCAGCACAACACAGTTAATGTGCCTGTTAGTAATGCACCTGACTCAGGCAGCTCTCATATTCCAGCTAGTACAGAGGATTAAAATGTTAAAACATTAAGTTAAATTTGTATTATTCGTGGGGTGGCTGAGCCCAGTCATCCCCACTGAGGACACTCATTTCAGTGGCTTGTATCACTATCTCATTCTTTCAGTCACAACCCAGAGCTAATGACCATAGGTGAGGGTTGGGACATAGATGGACCAGTAAATAGAAGGCTTCGTCTTTTGGCTCAGCTCTCTCTTCACCATGACAGTCCGGCACAGTGCCCACATCACTGCAGAAGCCACAGCAAACCGCCGATCCATCTCATGCTCCATTCTACCCTCACTCATGAACAAGACCCTGAGATACTTGAACTACCTCACTTAAGGCAGTCAGTACGTTTACATGCAGCTTGAGAAAATTGGATTATTGGCTTAGTCTGACTGAAACTGGACTTTTAAATGCATGTAAACGGCTTAGTCTGACTGAAACTGGACGATCTGTAGCTTGACTAACACACCTAGATAATTGAACGTCAAATCTAACTATTGCTGCATGTTAGTCCAACTGGAGTCACACTTGGCATTCTGCGCATGCACCACTTTTTCTTTCGCGGGCTTTCACCCGGAAGAAGAAGGAGATGACGTAGCAGCAGTTCAGCGTATAGCAGAGCAGTAACTCCCGGAAAAACAAACAAACATCATGGCGACTGAGAAGCACAAGACGCACTTCTGGACGGATGAGGAAACTACATTTATCTTCATTTGTCTTTAGACTTGACTGATTAGCTGAGCTATGAGCTTAGCTCGACTACAGCGGGCATGTAAACATACTGAGTAACTCTCTCCCAACCCAGAGGGGGCAATCCACCAGTTTCCAGCAGAAAACCATGGCCTCAGAGTTGCTGACTCTGATCCTGACCATTTCACACTCAGCTGCAAACTGCCACAGTGCATGCTGGAGGTCACAGTGTGATGAAGCCAACAGAACCACATCATCTGCAAAAAGCAGACATGCAATTCTGAGGTCCCCGCACTGGACCCCTTTCTCCTTTCCCCTTCCTCACAAACAGGATTGGTGACAAGGGGCAACCCTGGTGGAAGCCAACACCCACCGAGAACATCTTGGACTTTACACCAAGTATGTGGACGCAGCTCTCACTTAAGTCATACAGGGACTGGATGGCTCGTAGCAGCGACCCTGGCACCCAGTAATCCTGCAGTACCCCCCACAGAATTCCCCCAAGGACATGGGCAAACTCCCACGACCCTTCCAGCAGCCTCGCAAGGGTAGAGATGGCCCACTGTCCCAAGGCCAGGACAGAATCTGCATTGCTCCATCTGAATGCAAGGTATGAGGTTATTTTATTTTACTATATTTATCATCCAACATCCAAAATCCAACCTGCACTTTCTTTTGTTCCAGAGTTTAATCCCTAAATAAAGTTAAGACAAAATACCACCCGTAAATCAACTTTGTTTTTGGGTTAACCAGCAGGTACCTGACCCAATACAGGATTCTTGGGACAGGATCTTGAGAGTTTTTCATTACATATGGTGCATACATGCTGCTTTATATTGTTTAATATGAATTATACTTTATAATGACTAGTATAAAGTATGAGTAAGTAGCTAAGCTAAATGTCCAAGGTCGCACACCTGCTAAGGCTTATCAAAAGGAGCCCTAAACAAATAAGCCTAATGCAAGTTATTAACTGAGGCTTCATTCAATATAGAGACAGCGAGTCAGAATGGACCTGGCTCTCTCCACATCCACTTTAACTTGGATTATGAGAGAAAAAAAAAATCTGAGTTTCAAAACCCTACCCTTGAATTGTTTAACAGTGCTAAATTGCAAAGGCACCCCTCTGAGGGTTGTTTTCTACTCACTTTATAACCAACTGAGACGTAAACACTATCAGTTTGAAATCATGGTTGCACAGCTCTTACCATAAGGTTTTTTACCACAATGTTGTGGATAATAAGAAAAATTGAGACAACTATGCCAACTGCAATTTTACTCAATCACTTCAGATGCTGCACTTTGACAATCTTGCATCGATGGTGGCAAATTTATGACCACCGCTTTAGATCTCTGCAGACACACAGGTCACATTTCCCCTCCAGAGCACAGGGCCAAAAATGTCTTCCACATCCAAAAATAATGTGAAGTGGAGTAAATGTTATATGAGGAACTAAGATTAGAAGGCACCATGTGTGTAAATCAAAGTGTTAACTCACTGAGCAGTTAGCATTTCATAACATTGCCAACTTAAATTCAATTTTTGTGTTAGACTATTACCACTGCAGTCAATATTATGAAATTAGAAGAATTTAAAATCCATTTCAGTGACTATTTACAAGAACATTTCATACAATGAAAAAACATTTTGAATCCTCCCATAACAGACAACATTTACATGCACAAATATTCTGGTTTTTTGGTCTCATTTCCCAAAAAGACAATATTCCTACTAAGCTTTTTATGTGGCCAATGAAATGAACATTCCCATTTATGTTAAGTTGAGCATACTCTGATTAACATGCCCAAATAGGACATTTATTGGGTCAAAACGTGGACCAGTGGAACAGCTGCCTCTGCAAGGTTTTTTCAAGTTTTTCCATCAGTGGCAGCCTTGCTCGACTGTTCGAACACAGCCTCCCTCTTTCATTCCTTCAGCTACCTTCTTGAAAAGGTTGGGGTCATGATATTTGTGAATCTCCAAAACCAGTTAATATCGAAGTCTTTCATAATGTTTAAAGTAGCCGTGTCTCTCCTTCGGGCCAAAAACATGGGCTTTTCTTTTTGGGATGCATCTCTACCCCACAGTCTTGCAAACTGTTGGTTTGTGTACAACAAATCAATGACAAAGCACAGAGCTGACTAGAAACCAGCAAGAGACCATGAATTTCAAACTGCGCTGTATACATGTCCAAAAAATGCTATTAAAACCTGAATAATACCAGCACATCCCACTGTCTTCATCAGAAAATACTACCTGTGGAACAAAGCCTAATTTTGAATATCCAAACGGAATACGGCTTTAACATCATCCTTACAAAAAACTGGAATGCTGTCATATTGGGAGTAATTGCTGAATATGTAAACATACCCACTGACACTGCACTACAAGAAAAGGCTGCTGTGTTGCACCGAGCCATCCCTCTGTGATCAGTGGGCCTCATAATTACATACAAGAAAGCGACAAAGAAAGGAAAGCCAAACAACTCAATGGTAAAATACGAATTGCAAATTTCGGTGCATTGGAAAAAAAAAAAGAACAGGGGAAAAAACAAGCCATTGATTATGAAAATCAATATGGTGAATTGATCCATGCTGTTATAGGCACACTGGAAACTATCTACAAAGGAGGGGGGTCTCTGCTCCCAGCAATGGTAATGGCCTCTTAATTTTAATTAGGCCTATTGATGTAATTTGAGAGCATATGACTTAGCCATAGAAAAAATAAGCATCAAACAGCTTTGGTTTCAATGCTTCAAGTGTATATTGTTTAATTTTTTTGTAGTCTTTGGCTGTTTTTTGTATGAAACCTTTAAAAGATGCTTTACAGAGTTTAGATTCTTCCAGTTAATATTAGTGGAACCAAATTATAATCAGCATTCAACAATATAAAGTGGTATGTATTAGTTGTATGGTACAGCATATTAAAGGTGTGATACTTAATGGAAAAACTATCAAGATCCTGTGCTGAAATGTCACACGGATGTGCAGTAACATAACAATATGAAATGCCTGAGCAGGATGAAATCTATCAGGCAATACTGTCGAAACAAAATACAATAGTTGATACAAGGACAATGCTGTTCGTGCAAGGCGTTCCTATAAGAGGACCTGCTTCTCTATCCTATCTAGCATAGCAAACAAACACGGCATTTAAAATACAGCATACCAGTCATGGTTTACTGCAAGTAATCTGTAGACCTTACTGAATTTAGTCAGGTAATAGGAAAAAAAGATCTAAATACCTCTTGACCTACATCCTCCCCTTGCATCTGTATATGTTATTGTGTTTTGTGAGACAGACTAGACAAAGCAAAGCGAAGTGACGAAGGACATCATATTGCAAGGCCTCGGCTGAGGGTTGCTGTTAAATAGAGTATCAATACACTTGAGACTGAAGACAGCAGCATCTCCATTCTAGTCTAGGAAGTGTACTTTCTTGATGAAGAATTAATATGGCTTAAAAACTTTACTTATGCAGCTCATTTTTAAGTCTTTTAATCAGTTAAACAGATTTTCTGGGCTCTCAGAAACAAGAGGTTGTCAGATTAAACATCAAACTAATCCTAAAATTTCAGCATGAAGTTTTTAAACAAATGTGTAGCATAATCCAGATTCTAGTTTGCAGACTGGTGCTGCATCTAAGCACCAAATTGTTCCCATATCAATGATCTAGGGCCTTGACATAGTGCAGACTTGACATGCAACCTTATAATGCGGGCCTTTTTCTGGGGCAAAGATAAGGCAGGCATTGTGAGGAGGCTGCCTTCAGTTAAGAGGTGCAGATTTGACCCCAATCCTGACCTGTCTGTCTCCTGTCAAACTCTCTGGTCATGAGAGGAATGTAGGCTGGAGTTAAAAAAAAAAAATGTGGCCCCCAATAATGTCATCATCATCTTAAGCTTCCCAAAATTTCATCAGGCACCAATGCTTCTGCCACTGAAAGCTATTAGCTATTAGCAGATCGATTTGTCCAGCTTGTCAGCTCTATTCAACCAAATGATGACACTGATATTGTTTTAGAGTGCTGTAAACACAATCATGGGCTGTGTCTGAAATGTAGGAATGTACCCGACTCAGAATTATGTCGGTCCAATCAGATTTTGCTGTTCAATACAAATAACCAACTATCTGTTACTTTTTTGCCCCTTATAGAGTTTTAAAGTTTAATCAGCTAGACATTCATGTTATATAGTAAACAAAATGTGCTATAATATTTTTTGCCAATACTAGCTATCAAACAAAAGCCAGAGACTGTATCGTATTAAGTTGCTGTGATCTGTAATTCAGCTCTTCTAAGCAGAAGGCAGAAGACAACTTTATCTTGGAGGTGAAACTATAACAGAGCAAAACGTCTCTTCCTCCAGGCAGCTGTCTGTGCCAAAGAGCAGCGTGAAAGTGAGGAGCAATCACTCTGCAGATTTTGCAGCAGAGTGAGTACACTGCACACTGACTGGAGGAAAAAAATCACAAACAAACAAAAAAGACTGTGCAACTTAAAGAAACTAAGATGACTGAGGGGTGTCAGACTGATGGTTTCAAACTCACAGGGGGCAGCCCTACTGAAATTCTCCATATTTTGCTACTTACTGCCATTTTATTTGAGTGTCTGAATTCACTATTGTGCCCTAAAAACAGTTCACAGCGCAGTGTCTCACATTTTATTGATACTAAATTTGCATTTGTGAGTTAGACCAAAGCCCCTTGGAACAGTGCCGGGCTTTGAGGCCAATTTTCCTAGTGGCCACACTGTGTAATTGCAGCTACAAGGTGCATCACGTGATGCCACTGGGCCTAAAGAGACTTTTTCCTTAAGACTTACACTGTGAAAGAGGCATTTGTAATTGAAATGAGTCATTTCAGTATTAGGATATGATCTATTTGGTTCACTGACATTTCAAAAGTCTAGAAGAGCTGCATGGTTAAATCATTTTATCCCCATTCAAGTTAGTGGAGGCCAAAACAGGAAGTCAGCCGCTCGGCTGGTGAAAGTCTCTAGTGTGCCTGCTCTATGGGCCCAAAGATGCCGAAGCAGAGCTTACGATGCAAGTCATTTTACACACAGAGCTCAAACTTTTTGGCTCTATGTGCCACTGAGCAACTTTCTTCAGAATGAATGGGGCTCCGCCTCCAATGCTGTATCAATTTTTTTTATATAAACTAGGGATGTTCCTGGCAACAAATTTCCCTGTCGGCTAAACGAAAACTTCAATTAAGACTAGTCGACTAGCAAAAAACAGTCGATATGTAGCACAATTTATTGTTAAGTATTTGAAACATTGTCACAAAAATATTGTGTGCATTGAGAGCCCTTTGAAGCCTTTAATCACAATCTGAAACAACCATGTTGGATTTTGAATGCCACTGAAGTACAAGACACTTTGCGCTGTGCCGTATGAACGTGAACACGATGGCAACTCAGTCAAAAGTTAACCACTAAAATAACATCTAATATAATAAACTGCCTCTGAAATATGGGGCATATTGAACCCTGTATGAGAGACATTTTGCGCTGTGCAGTATGAATGTAAAATCCTGCACATTATCTGACAACAACTCACCTACAGTTAACAAATAATATAACATCTCAAAAAAGATAAATCACTGCTGAATTCATTTTCTAGATCAAAGTACTGCCAAACCACGCTGGTTTTGTGTGAGGACGTCTCTCCAATTTCCCACTATGCCATTTTAAAACTCCAGTCTACTCGAGCATTAGCACAGGGAGAGGGACTGCTGTCTGACGGCTCTATAGCACCCACTGGTGGCAGGTGGCTACATG
Organism: Chaetodon striatus; assembly: GCA_029783705.1. NCBI lineage: Eukaryota > Metazoa > Chordata > Actinopteri > Chaetodontiformes > Chaetodontidae > Chaetodon > Chaetodon striatus. The sequence goes on along the minus strand of JAPZEB010000012.1, from coordinate 22,858,094 downwards.
ACAGTTAAGCAGCTTTGTACATGAATAAAACACTAATTGGTTTAACCGACTAATAATTTTGGTGCTGACTAGCGAGGGGGCGGACGTCTAATCGTTCAGATGACTAATCGCACACATCCCTAATATATACATTCATGGTTAGACTGCTAAATAAGCCAATATTAGCTCGCAATTATATCTGTGAATATGTCTGCCAATAAGTAACAAGCAAATGCAGTACATTAATGCCAAAGATATGTTTGAGGTAGTTACTCAATAGTTTCATAATTACAGTCTGTCCTCCACACTGACACAGCACTTCATTGTTCAACTGTAAAATGTCTTTGTACAAAACCCAACTATTTGAAGGGATCTGTATCACACATTTAAAACTCTCATATCCATATCAGCCTCAAACATTCAGTATCTTTTGGGCTTCATTCTTAAATGTGTAACTGCTGAATGAACTGCTCTCTACAGAGTCAATTACTGAGTATTTATTTTTACTGAAAATAATGAATGAGGCAAAAAGAGAAAAAGCTACAGAAGGTGCAAAGTGGCAGAGGGAAAGTCTTACAAGTCATGGTGACAGACGCTCCACCCAGGAAAACCACATCAGCAAAAGGAACCATTGTCACAAGATGACCCCAGCCAACAGTGACTGAGTGACACTAAACAGGATATTTGCCACACTACAAGATATGGTGCTAAAAAAAAAAAACACATCGAGTTGAATCAACATTTGTAACAGCCTGTTTCTGCTATTTTCCCCACTACTGCACTCTGGCATTTCTTTGTTATTAAAGGTTGATTTAGTGAGCTCTGGGTCATCTTTTTGAAGGCAACAATGTCTCCCACTCTACTACAACTGTAGCCAGCAACTCAATCCTTGCTTGGATATAGTGAGGCAACACACAGTGAATATAAATGGTTTTCCTCTGCAACATACTGTATCATGCAGGCTGCATTTCAGATTGTGCTGGCAATGACAGCAACACTCAGAGGAATATAGTATGTTGACATAGGAAGAAAAAAAATCACTGGTAACCGTGCATAAATGACACTGATAAGAGAAGTTACCACATCATCTGCGAGACAGAAATCCACAAAATACTTACACAAGGGAAATTATAATAACCGTATAGAAAACCCTGGCTACAGAGCATGAACATGGAAGATAAACACTATCAAGGAATGAGTAGGGCTCCCAAGTTAATGCATTTTGGTTTGGTCAGAAAAGGTTAATTCATTTGGATAATATCTTCTAACAAGGTACTAAAAAAAGGCCCATTTCTGTGCAGAAAATTCGGCGCATGCAACTAACTCAGCCCTTTTCTGCTGGCATGCAGTGAATACTATTTCAGTTCTGAGTATCGCTGGGCTGCATTACTAGTTTTCTTCCAAGTACTGACAGAGACAACAGCCCTTGCATAAGAAGACCCTGTGCTCCAAATCATTTTTCATTCTGGTGTGCATGTGACGCAGGAATTCACAGGTTTCATTGTGATGCTGAGAAAAAAAAGGCAAGAATCTCCTGTCTCTTTCATTCATTCAGTAGTACAGGAATGACTACAGGGTGTCTAGAAGGGGAGGGGTAACATGTAGTTCACTGTGGAAACAGGACACCAGGACAATACTGCATCATGTAGCTTTGCCCCGGTCTTGTTTGTCCAATAAAGGCCTCTATTTAATGACCGAAAAACACACTCCGCAGGCGTCATCTTTACAGATTGGTCAAATTACAAAGAGAGCGGTGTACTTGACCCAAGATGTAGGTCATAATAAACGTCCAACAATAAAGCTGATCCAAATATGACACCCTATTCAAGCAACTGTTTCTTTTTTGTAAGTTAAGAACTAAACAGGTTAAATGTCCTGCCAACAGTTTGGCCTCAAGCATTAAGAAAGTGATTAAGAAACTGACCTTGTTCTCCTACACAGAGACACTAATGATGTCACTGCCTCACTGTCAACACAGCGAGCAGATAGACAGCTAGTTTAATCTACCACAGGCCTAATTCATATTCTAGTATCGAACTGGTTCGTCTGAATTCTGCGCACAGAAGCCTGTAGAACATGGGTGAGATAGATGAATGGAACATTTAAAAACAAAATACAATCCCGGACTGTTGAGGGCTGGATGGCAGCCCAAAGTGCCATAAGACGTCCTTGTTCACTGACAGACTAGGTTTTCAATAACACAATTCCAATACCGTCCTCCATCAAGCCAGTTGCATGCATGACTTGACCACTAAGGGCCAGGTCACCGGGCCACAATGAAGACTTTTACGAATGCTGGCCCTGTGAGGCATGGATATTTAAAATAATAGGCTACTCAGCACTCTCAAGATTATACACAGGGAGAAAGATTATATAAACTGAAAAATTTTATGCCCCTAGCAACTTAACTTAGCGCTATAATTCACTCCAGCTTACAGTAACCACTTGTCGCTGGATCACCGATTGGAATTAAAGTCCAAAACACAACAGTAATATTTTGTTTGATGTTTTTTCCACATAATAGTTTAAAAAACTCTGAAAAGGAGCTGCGCTAAGATATACTCTCTCTTCCTCACTGGGAAAATTCTGGATCTGGCCGTTGCCCCGCCTACCACTGCTGCTTCTCAACGGTTTTGCTTTCCGGTTTCTCCAGTGCTGCTTGCACTAGGTTGGCCAGCGAAAGAGGAGTGCGCATCTAGTAGACTTCAGTTGATTTTGGATTTTGCCGGTATGGTCTGGTGTACCAGCTTAAACTGGTTTGACTGCATTGAAAGTGGCTGATCAAGCATGGTCATTATGACACTTTGTGACATTCTGGCATTAGTTATAAGCACTACGACAATATTATAACTGTAATTTTATATTTATAGATGGACTAACAGAGCCACTGCTGTCTGAGAGGCCATGTACAATTTACTGCCAAGCTGAGCACCTGCAACATTAAGGAGATCAAATTTCAGTCTATACGATACCTTCTCATTTCACTACAATAACCTACATACGGTGTCAGCTGACTGGAGGGAGATCACCAGGGAGCTGACAGTTTTTGGTGAGGTAAATGACTATCGCTAATAACGAGCTAGGCTACTTGCAGTTGGCTGTACTGTATGCGATTTCCAGTAAATATCACAATATAAAACATGTTTTAAAAAGTTTCGTCACAAACGTAGGAAGATGGCAAGTGGGTAACTGACCCATCCTTTAAGTGAGTGTGTCTCCAGTTTGATCTCAAGCAGCACATATCTGATAGGTACATGGTCGGTTTACATGAGTAACAGAGGTGCATATTTAACAGATTCAATGTGGACAGAGGGATCTGATGTTGCACGATGCTGTGTGACAGTCAGACACTAGTTTTCTGTTGAGACAAGGTGTCATTATGTTCTACTCAGGAGTGGCTGTTGATTCAAGTGGGACACCTGATAAAACACCTGATAAAATCTGCTTTACCGGCCCAGTCCGCTGTTTGGCTCAATATCAAACTCAGCCCAACCCTAGCATCAAGATCGCTTATGTCAGAGAACACAGTGGAGAGATTTAGTCATACACATTTGAGCCTAACGCAGACCTAGACTCAGATGAGGAGTCTGTTGTGCACCAAAATCTGCAACTTGCAGACATACCAGAATGGTGAATGTATTTAGCATCTTTTATTTATGCTGCTAGCTTATTAGCTTGTAGCCTAACTGGCAGTGGCTGACTCAACATTAGTGGTTATGAAACATGCAATATCTGTTATGATGTTTTTTTGTAGATACTGGAAGAAAGCTCCAGGGGTCCAGTTTACATCCGCAAACAATAGACTCTCCCATGTTTGCTGTCAAAACTTTCACTGAGCTAATGCTAACTCTGCTCTCCATACTGACAAGTTCGCTCTGCACTGGAGGTTTAGGGGTCCTTTTTCGGTGTTATATCGAAGTGTGTTCCCTGTCGATTGGCTTTTGTATTAATGATGTAACTAATCTCATTCTCCAGGTGTACGTTTGACTTTTAGATTTTAGGGAAGTGCACGTACATCAATCCCTTCAGTAGAAGAATGTGAAATAACCTCACCAGTGACAAATTTTGCACAGATACAAGTCAGTATAGTCAAGGGCAGACATTTTAGGGGGCATAAACATAAAAGAAACACATTTTAGAGTGGAGGGAGACTTTAACATTTATCTGCCTCCACTTTCTCATCCAATTATGGATATAATGGGTTACATCCTTCAGGAACAAGAATGTAATTTGTGATCAACGGTGACCTTTTTGCTTCCATGAAAATAAGTACACCTCCCCTGTATTGCTGCTGTGGTGTGTGTTTACACCCTCCTGTGGCATTTCTTCTTTGTTTAAAACGAGCGCTGATAAGATCTCATCTCATTCACAAATTGACGGCCAAGACTGACGTAGAGGGCATGTGAGGTCCTGGGTTGAGTTTATCTGTGATGTTACAATTACATTGTCCACACCTCAGCACAGAGGCACAAGAATCCCCTGCAGTATGGTGTTGTAACCACAGAGGCCTTACTTGTGACTACATAACTCAAAGATTCTGTAACACATAATCTAAGGTGAGTATGGGACAATGCTGGCTGTCATCTGTGTTCTGTGGTGTACCAAAGATTCTCATTGCACAAGACTGCAGTACCTCCTTTACACTAGATATCACTGTTGATTATAAAAACAGGCTTATTTAAATTGTCCAAAAGCCGACATTTCCAGCATCACTTACGTTGTGAGTTGTGTGAATGAGTCTAGAAAGGCCGAGCTTAAATTAGAATGTGCTGTGGATAGTCTTTATAACAGGATTTCAGGGTTTGATCTTAATAACTGTGTTTCCTGAGGAAGGAGTTTTCTTAGATTCATTAATAAAAAGGCCAAAGGGGAAATAAAAAAAGATATTTTTGGACGACTACTTAGTGGATACTGCCAATATGGAGCTGCAGCCATCTTCTCATTGAAATTTTATATTATTTGATAGTAAAGGTGCATATATATGATTCCATTTTTGACAAACATTTCAGTGTAATAATACTTTCTGGACAACACACTACAAAGATCTCAGAAATTGTTGGTTATACAATACAACAGGTGGCTACACAGATGGGGACGACACTGTGTTATCAGTATGTAGTCTGAGGTAACAGTGGTGACAACTAATGGCAGGCAGCACCTAGGAACAACTAATCATTAAGTCAAAGCTACAAATCTCTATAAGCCTTCCTTTGTCTACAACAATGCTGACTTATGGGACTGCGGAGGAAGAAAATCTGCTGTTGTTGATGGCAAATATATTGACACTTTTGCGAATAACCTCTGCTTATGTCCATAAGCTAAGGTAAGTTTACCAGTGCAAAAAAAGATCACTGTTAGAAACTTAATGTACAACATGACAACCTCAGCCAGAACCACTATAAACTTCTACATTCATTTGATATTTTGCAAGCGACAGCAATGAGTTTAGCAGGTAATTGCACAGATATCAGAACACGCAAGGTTAATAGGGATCACTATGTGTTACTTAACATCAAAATGATTTTCTCAAGATAAGGACAGCAACGCCTACAAATCAATCCTTCACACAATCAACAGAATTAAATGTGAAACATGAGTGCTAAAGCAATCAAACTATGACAAACAATTCAACATGTAAGTCATATATCAAGTAAAAATAACATTACTGGCTTTGTTCGAGTATTCATCATTGTTTTTGACAAATGACTACCTTACTCTTTTGAACTATCTTCATAAATAACCTACAGTATGTGTGGGAAACTCTGCACATGTTGTCCAGCAGACTTTTAGTTCGATAGATGCGGTTGCTGCTTTTTTCACACTGGAGATTACACATGGCAGTGCAGGTAGAGTGGTTTAACCATATGATGTTTCACTGTGGTCTAATTTCTATCTGATTAGACCAAGAGTGAGAGCTTGATCATGACTCTAGGTGACCACTTTGTTAACCCATGTGTTGTCTGCTACCAATTAGAGGTATAATTCAACAGGTTTCATCGTGATACCATAGATTTTTTGGGAGAATCATACGATATTTGCTGATATCACAAAGTCTGCCACGATATGATTTCAATTCAATTCAATCCAGGGGCCTGCATTTGATATAAGACAATATCGGTAATGGTCATTTTTGTCTTTTTTTTTTTTTGGCTGCCACCATTGTCTCGGCTGCTAGCACTGTCTGAATGTTTAGAAATTAGATGTTTTTGGACAGAATTTGTGACAAAGATGTTCCACTAAACTTTCACAATAAAGGCACCTCTTCAAGATGACTATATGCCTTGATGTTTTTTACTTTGCATCGTTGAGATTGGAACGCTGATCATTGAATCGATATATTAATCTAGATCAATGTATTGTTACACCCTGACAACCAACAAACACACAATTCACACAGCAGAGTTTACTGGGACATCTGTTATGTGCACTTGCCACACAGCTACACTCTTACCGGCCAGACCCTTTGACTGTTCAACAAAGTTCAACTGAAGCTAAACCAAAGCACAGGCACATATCAACTGGGCAAAAACAATGGCTACAGCAAAAGTTATGAATGGAAATTACACAGAATTAAGGCCAATATTTTCTAATGGATCTCCTGTGATAGTAAATGGAGATAAAACATAATCCTCTCTATTATTTTATTTCCCTCATAATTAGCAGATTCAAAGCTTTCACACAATGGCATCAACAAGTGCAGTGACCGATCGATGGCTCCCAGATAAAAATACAAAGTAGGGTGACACACAGCATGACATGTGTGCTTTGACAGACAACTAAAATTAGATACTATATGAGAGCTGCGTAGGTCTGCTCTCACCTAATATATCTATGTGACTGTATATTACTGTCTGCTCCTCCGGAAGCACCACTTTCACAATTTTACCTCAAATGTTATGGTTGAAAAGTTCTGACTTCACACAGCATGCGTTAGACAAGCTGCAGAACTTTCGCTGGGGAAGCGAAACCAGGAGAAAACAGCTCTATTTACAAACAGACGTACCAGTGTGATGGTAACAAAAAGCCAGCTAATGATGGAAAAGATTCAAGGAAGCTGCAAAACTAACTGCTGCTGTGAATGATGTTCAAAGTGGCATCAAACAACGACTTGCAAGCTTTCAAACAAGACACCTTCAAAAATGCATTACCTACTTGGTCACCACAAGTCTAACCCAAGCGTGCTGTGGCTTACTTATTAGCAATTTATCCAGGCAGTTATTTGTAGCTGTAAGACTAATTGTGCAAACAGAATGTGCAGATGCTGCCAAGCACAGCATCCAAACCAAATGTCTGTAAACACAATGCCATTCAAGGTCTGTGTATTCTCACACCTGCTTCCACCAAATACCAGAAACTAAATAAATCATATGATTTATGTCTGTGATTTTCTTGATGTGATGGTTTCAGTATCAATATACATAGTGTTTTTTTAAATGCTTGTAAAACAGAACTCTCCCTTATTATATGATAGGTATGTCATAACTCCATAAGTGTTTGCATTTCTGTTTTCAAGGCAGGAGTGTAGTGATGCGTTCAGTGGCTCAAGATGTGATGTTAGCTGGGTAACACAAACTGACAAAACTGGCAGAGGTAACATTTCCAAATGGCTTATATTTGCTGAGGATAGCCTGACTTCTGCAACGGGATAAACCTGAATTAAAACATCTTTTTGCATATAAAATACAAAAATTATAGCAGAGCACATTGTTTAACTGAAAATTATTTCATCTCTGTGGTGGTGGTATGAAGTAAAAACACCACCTAGTGACCAGGTTATGTGCATGAATACGGATGTCATAATGTTACTGTCGATGTTAGTGACACAGTTACCTAAACAAGTGCAACAGCATTAACATTTGTCAACTACAATTACAACCGTAGCAGTGTCTCAAATGTTTGACACTCTGCATATGAATATAGTAATGACGTAATTTGAAAATTTTATGCCTTATTCTATAGCTCCCACTGTCCTAAAAGCACATACTCGCCCACAACTTAATGTCACCTGAAACAAGTTCAACTTAAAGGACATGCATATAAAAGTAACCAGTCATGTGACACTGTTGTAAAATTGCAGATGACTGTGTGTTTATGTGCAATGTAAAAAGGTGGGCGGTAATTTGAACAGGATCCAGATAATTTAACAATGTGCTGCAAAAAAAAAAACAACAACATGTGAGAGCACCTTTTCCCCCACATAAGCTGGTATTTATAAAAGAAGAATGTGTAGTGAAAATGTGTGCACATCCCGCAGGCTAATTTAAGAGACAGGTAACATTGATCTTAGGTTATCTGAGAATTTCACTGCTTGTTATCATTTTTGCAGGCTGCACAGCCTTCTGTAAAATGTCAATCAAAGACACATTTGCAAACTTCATTTTAAATTATGAGTGATGAATTTCATCACTCTTTTTATTTACATTTGAGCCATCACCTCCCTGTTAATGATTACCTTAATTCTGAATTGTGAAGCACTTTGTAAAGTCTACTTAGCTCTATGAATAAACATTGATCATCCTTCTGACATTTAAAAAAATTGATGATTGAGTTTTTACCGCGATTATTGTTTGCAGAAACCTGATTAATTAGTGGTACGGGCGCTACAAATGGCCACAGCCGTGCGTACTGACAGCTATTCTGGCACCGTTAGAGAACTCACCAATACAACACAGTCTGTGAAATTGCACTTTCTTTGCCGTATTTCTCATTGACAGGTCTAATGAGTGGTAGAGCAGGCACAAGTATCGATATACAAACTTGTGTGGGGGTGTTTCTACAACCATTAATGGCTGACTGTGGGAGTGGAAACGGGGCTGGGGCTGGTACACCCAGTTCCACAATGACTGAAATTTATAAAACAGAATCAGAGGCGCATCCACCTCACCTAAAGAATACGTATGCACATTTCTGTCTTTGTGCATACACAGTTTTAGTTGTGCACAGCATATAATTTTGTGCATCTGGCTGTCTCAGTCTTTGCACACTGCACAGGTATAAGAAAATGTCACTTACTAGCTTGGTTGCAACACAAAACTTTTGCCAACGTGAACATACAAGCTTTGATTTACTTATTTTAGGTTCTACAGTGATATTTAAGCCATTTCTTGCTCAAAAGATGGTCACTGTCCTAAATAATGTCTCTTTCTGCTTAGCTTGCACATTAACACAAGTAACTACACACATTATTCTGACAGGATTTCTTTTGTAGCAAAGGTTGTCTTGAGGAATTAGACAAAAAGACAGATCTAAATGTAACATCTACCGTATGTACAATGTACTCCATACAAAGAATGGTCCGAGAGCCTAGCTTCACACAAAGACTCGAGCAAGAACATTTCTAAGACCACTCTGAAGCTGCTGGAAGGTGGATTTTTTTCTTTTTTTCTCGTTGATAACATAATTTCCCTTTGTGCTTAGCCCGGCTTAACCAGTCAAAACACTGTACATTTTAAACACTATTTCCACCTTGCATCAACATGTGATATGTATTTGGGTATGCTATCTATACAGTAAATATAAGGAAGGAAAAATGAATGACACCACCTGGTTTAAATGCACACAGAACACATTGTCAGCAGTTTGCAATCAGATCAGCCTGAACACATCTGGAGGTGGTGAGGTGCCATGTGATCAGATTTTAGCTCGGTACATATGCAGTCTGTATAGCATGATCATATTAATCTGAAAAAAAAATCCACTTAGCAAGTTGAAAGGTCACCTGAATATGCATAAGCAAGCCAGGCAAAAAGTATAAACAGTAGCAATAGCTAGCAAGTCTCTCCGAACACCTGGCCATGGGATTGCCTACTGACAATCCATCCTAATTCACTTGCATATTGAGATCCAATCACAATTCGGGGTTAACTGACACAACAAGATCAAATGTCCAGGTGCCAAGGAGGTATCAGGTCTGTTTGCCTCTTTGCCCTCTAATTTTTAAGTCTATTGTCATTCAGATATTCAGATTTTGATCTATGCTAAATCTGTCAGGTTGGATCAGTTCATCACTGAGCAATCCTGCAGGCCTTTTTTTTTTTTGTTTACCAGCTGTGTGAGTTAATTTTCACCACGCATACCAGTAATACTGGAGGGCAATTCAAGAACTATTACATGGATGCAGAGGATAGAGTAAGTTGCCTTTTTGCTAACATTTAATGTGAACGATTCTGACTCCAATTCCACTTGTGAATTCTGGTTCTTCGTCCTAGTTGCAGTTCTTGGCATAATTTTTCAGACAGACACTAAGAGATGAATGAAGAATATGTTGAAAGAAAGAAAACACTCTTCCGGCACATTTGGGCTCTGATGATAAAAATTATTTTGTGCTTACTTTTGGTTTAAAGGTTAAAAAATAATAGATATCATGTCTTTTGTTACGCACACATAAGTGCAGTGGCTCAAAACTTTGCTCCCAGAAGTCAATAAGCATACCCGAGAAACAGGAAACTAAACTGATCCACAGATCTTCTAAATTTAAATCAGAATGAGTTCTTTGAACCCAGCCTGTCCGTGTACGACTTTGTCATGTAGGAATCCACTTCAAAAAGTGATTAGGTTTTTGGCAGATCAACACAGAACTCCAAAATAACACTTAATTCTACCATGACTGCCCTTATTTTTTTATTTATGATGGCATTTGATTGCATCATAATAAAAATCTTACAGTATCTTCATCCTTCTGCAGCATTTTGAGGGAAAAAAAATATCTTTGTTTAACCGTAAAAGTAAATGATGGTTTTAGGAAACTTCAAATCTAGTGATAATTCAAATTCAAACTCAAAAGGTCAAAGAATTACAGATAATTATTTATTAATGTCTTTGTAGAGTAAAATTAGGCATGGAAGGTGAGAGGATGCTGTATTAGTTGTTGTTGCAGTGTCAAGAGAGGATGTTACTGATGTTTATTTAGACAGTGATTAAATGCTATGACAGACACATGTGACACATCTTGGTGTTTTTATTTAAAACCAGACATGTTTAATTCCATTACATTCAAATCTTGTGGTCTTAGTTGCATGTCTGAACATTACAACATATTTTCTAAAAAAGGAAATGCACATTACATACAAAGAAATGATGAGCTATTATTTCTGTCAGTATTTTAGTCCTAGTGCTAGCTTGAGCTTGAAAGTTGTATTTCTTGCACTTGTGGGTGGTAGGGCTAATATGTTGCTCTGTGTGTGTAGGGGTGAAGCCGTATGCTTGTTCCATGTGTGACATGAGGTTTATTCAGCGTAACCACCTGGAGAGACACAGCCTCACTCATACGGGTATGCGTTCCTTTACCGTACCCTTATTACTGAGAAAGGCTCTGGCGCTTCCAACAGAACGGGGTCACAACAAACTCGAGTTTGGATTGTCAAGTCATTTGATGGGATGTTGAACCAGCCTCAAAATGCTTGCCCCACTTTTTGGGGCCACTATGTTGCGTAGATCTGGGCCATGAAAACAAGAAATTCCACTCTGATCTACACATAATGAGTTGATGACGAGGCCTTTTAGAACATCTGTTTTCAGATGCTGAAACTACACTGTTGAAATTTACTGATAGGGCAATTTTTTTTCCAACTTTTTGTAAGTGTTGGGAATATAGTTTGCAAATAAAGACTAGTAAGTGAAAATTGCACGCACTTTGTTTGGTACGAGACGCTAAAATTGATTCATTGACTGTGTATTTGTGTGCTCTTTCAGGAGAGAAGCCATTTGCTTGTGACATGTGTGATATGAGGTTTATCCAGCGCTACCACCTTGAGAGACACAAGCGTGTCCATAGTGGGGAGAAGCCTTACCAGTGTGAACGGTGCCAGCAGGTATGCACAAATGTAAACATGACAAAGTAACCTTAATGCTATACTTATGGTGTTAATGTATTGTTTAAAGTGGAAATAGACACATTTTTTGCTTTAAAGGCTTGATGTGTAGGACTAAGTCGCATCTAGTATTGAGGTTGCATAACTGAAACTTTTCCCATGTGCCAAGCGCATGGGACATCTACAGTGGCCGACGTAGGAACGTGAAAACATAGTTATGAATATTATATACCATTGCTCCCAATAGATCCCCCCAAATTCGACACACTGGACCTTTAACTTGTCATTAAGTAAATGTTGATTGTACAATGTGATGACTATAGAACAGTGACACCGTCAGCGTTTAGATTGGTTACTTTTAAGCCTTCCATTCACTGTGCTGTTCTGTCTGCCACCGAGTTTGATGTCCTGGGAACAGGAAGGCTTGCTTTACAGCATAAAGATGTGTCAACCATTGTGCAATTAAAACTGTAATAGGATAGCGTTTTTGTTTTCCCCAGTAGCCATATGAGAAAGCCCACATCATTGTGCAACACGTCTGCCGGTCTATTGCATTACACGTTTGTTTGCTTCATCTGATAGTCCTGATAGATTTGCTTTGTCTCAACCAAGTGACGCTATCAGAGCTGCCCTGTTAATGAGTCAGCAATGAGAGGTTTAGTTTCAGTTCCCTCTCCCGTTTTTTCAACATTTACCTGCACAACCTTTGTTTATTGCAGCGTGTAAATGCTTAAAGGAGAGTGTGTTTATTTATAAATGAAACCCAGTCATTAGTGTGACTCTGAGAAAAACTGAAAGCAATCCAGTTGTCTTTGCGAGTGTGTTGCCAACAATTGTACCACTCGGAAACACGAGGGGGTTGGAATGTCTGTTTCCACTTAAAATTCATTCTTTGCGTCACATTTGATGTGTAAAATGTGCAATATGAGAACTGATTTTTTGTGTTAGTTCTTTCTGGGTTGCTTTATGTATTGAAAAGACTTATCCTTCACATTACTAACTGTCCCAATTTGTGTGTTTTGAAGAACTTTTCACGGACAGACCGGCTGTTGCGGCATCGGCGGTTGTGCCAGGGTCGCGGCGTAGCCAAAGTAGAGAACCAGCCATGCTGCGAACCACGCCCATACCCCCAAGAACCCCCACCCGCACCCCCAACCTGGAGTCCCCTGCACCCCACTCCAGGCCGACTGGCGGTCTGACATTCCATCTTTCCTACATCCACAACACCGCCAGAGACGGGACAAGCCACAGGGTTTCTTCTTCTCAGCTCTGTGCTGAGTGACGCCACACTCTAGCACGGAGCTGAACTTGCAGCTCCAGTCTTGGGATTACTAATGACAGAGGGACATTTGTGTTTTTGTTTTGTTGACTTTTTACTGTGTTTCCTTTTCTCCCCCATTTTTTTAAAGACGAGACTTTTCTGTGATGAACAGTGGTCCTGTTTTGTACTTAATCTATTTGATTTTTGCAAAAGGAAAAAAAAAAGTTTTTATTGTTGTTCAAATATATCTGCATTTCGTGGTACTCGGGAAGGGCTGTGGGACTTGTTTATCCTGACGTGTTAGCAACAAAATGGGATGAAGTGGTGAGGAAAAGTATTCGAGCTTCTTTGTAATTTTTCCTCATGTGGCCCATTTTGACTCAAAAAATTCTCACTTAGGTCCTAATTAATAAAACTGAACTTTCCTTTCAGATAAAGCAGGGAAACCATTCTGCCATGTACACCAGATCTTGTGTGCCACTGTCGCAAATATAGTGCTGAGCATCAAGACATTTCACTCAGAGCAGTATCTGTTCTAAATATGATTTGAACAATAGGATTTCCCTGACTTTATCAACACAGGAGGTACAGTTTTAATGATTACTTCGTGTAAATAATTGAAAATGTTTATTATTTCACTATGGGACATAAATGGGAATTTTTTTTTTTTTGTGCACAAAATGGGCCAGAAAGAAAGTGATCATTAGAAATGGGTTCGAATACAGTCCTCTGCTACTGTTGGGGTGAAATCCTGAAGAAACCTGAGTCAATTTGTGTGTTTATTGAAAAAAAAAAAAAAGAAATATCAAACAGTGCTGCCTAACTGTAAACCAGGACTTCCAAGAAGTGGACGATGAGAGGGGCAGCCTGCAGTTGATGTGCTCTGTGTCAGACATGAAGGGTTGGGTCACAGGAGTATCACCTGTGTATCTCATGTTCTGTGTCGTGTATGGCATGCTGATGACTCAGGAAAAGGCACAGGATGGCAGCCTTGGCAAGTCATCCGCCCACGCTCACCAAGAGTCATGCTATTGTAAGTTCAGCTGTATATATACAGTATATATGCAGAGATCTCCAGTACGTAACAGAAACGTTTCTCTCCTTGATCTGTCCATAGATTCTGGTCTAAAATAGCACAGGATGGCCACTTGAAGTCCCATTATGTTGTTTGTACAGATAACTCATTGTGAGATTAACGGGGGTATACAAAATCTTGTGGCCTTAGTGTGTTTCTGTTTTCATTTGCCTTTTTTCTCAACTGTTTGTTATTGTGGATCAGATGTATTTACTATGACGAGACAGCCTTTCATCATCATGGTATGTTGTTTTTTTTTTTATTATTTTATTTTGTTTTTTATCCTAAAGCTGTCATGGTTACAGAATGTTGATGGTTTCAGTGGCGCTAAAAGAAACTGTGTTCTCCTGTCGAGAGAGGTTGTCTTTTGATGATGATAATGAATATTTTGGGTCATTGTTACTGATCACAGTTTAACACAGTATGTAATCCTTAAGGAGATCCTGGGAGTTTGACAGTCCTTGTGAGAAGTCAGTAGTGCTAAATTGTTTCCCACTGCAGTGCTATGGCCGTTCGCACGCCATAGCAGAATCAACACTTGCTTGACTCTACTACACACTAACAATTGCCTTTTTTATCCAAATATGTGGTTGGTGTGTAATAATGGATGTCTGTCATGTCATTGGGTTTAGCCTTAAGTAAGTGCGGATACACAAATAATCATTGTAGTACTAAAAAAAATTACTGTAACAAACTATTTCTTTTACCCATGATGAACTTTGATCGTATTGTGTGAACGCCTTTGACGGTCTAACAGCAGGGAGCCAGCTGACCAGGGCCACTTTGCTGCGAATTGAAGTAGTTTCTCAAACTTGATCCTTTCTGTGACTGGTGAGCAAGTGATTGCCTTGTCCCAACTGTTCTGTTTAAGCCAGTAATATGAGTGCTGCATGGGAGGATTAGCCTGCTAGGCTGAATATACATGTACATATGAAGACATCACAACTGTTCTTTGATGCCAGAGCAAGCAACAGAAACCATCATGGTTTATTTCAGTGGTCTCATTTGGATCACACTGAGAAGAGGACTCTGTTTTTTATTTAAAGGTAGATAAGCTTCAGTGAATGTGGAGGTGGAATCCTAGAGTGCATTATCTGGTCTCTGATTTCTAGGATGTACAGATGTTTGTGTTTGATACATTAGCAGATTATTCAGTTAAGTGATATTTTACCATCAGTATTATTGGGAAGGTTTCTTTAAAATGGTCTATTGATCGCAAGGCAAAGTTGTACTAAGTTGTTTTAAGTGTGTACAGAGATGGGATTCAGTTTTAAGTGTTTTGATAAGATAAAGTGAAACCCAGTGGCAGCAAAGGGGCCAAGTTTGAGAAATTAATTGATTTGCTATGGAAACACTATTCCAAATCTGTGGAAGGGACACCGCTGGTGCGAGCACATACTGAAATGGCTAAAGGGCAATACAGTATAAAGTTGACATCACTTGTTAATACCTTTTTGTCTTTAATTGTTTTTAGTATTATCAGTATCATTGTTAAAATGCAATAGAATCCTTGAGTCTCAGATCATTTGTTTATAAGATTGAGGTTTAATTTTTCAGACAGATCTGAGGATTTATTTGTCTGAGAATTTCTCATCGCATTTTGATGATTGTTTCAAGGACCTTTTTTTATTCTGATGAAATTGTAAACACTGGAGTGACAGGGAAAAAAGACAAAAAGACAGATGGATATTTTTTTTTCCTTCAAACTGTACTAGATTTTAGGTTTTAGACAAAGCCTATTTCTCCTCAACTTGACACAGAAGGTGGACAGAACAATTTGGATCAGTACAGTTGAGAGCCCAGTATGTTCGGTAATTTTGACATTAGAGGCAGTAGTACCACAAGAAAATGTTTTCTTTCTTATACAAAGTCCCTGGTATTTGTAGTAAATTATATTGATAATGGTATTAGATGAACAACAGCATAACAGTAGCTATCACAGATTAGTTGTTTTCTTTATTAGTCTTGCATGCAGAGTTATGGTCCTCAGTTAAGATAGGATCTTGATATTGATTATTTTGTGTAGGAAAATGAGTGCATAAGAATAACTTCCTAAAAAAAATGTTACAATGATTATTGTAAAATGGGCTAACTAATATGTACCCTTGTGATCCAATTAGTTTCAACTATATGAAAATCAGAGGAGAGGCTTCTTACTATTATGCTGAAATAAAAGAATTTGTAAAGGACTTTTTGTATGCTTACTGGCTGTGTTGACTTCATTTTGTATTTTTAATTTCACACAGTTACAACAGTGAGATGGCTCGATAAACATAACACACATGAGATTTTCTGTTTTGAATTATTTCAACCCATGGTTTCACTTTTACTTTCTACATCAGTGCTGACCCAGAACTCATAATTAACCATTTAATAGATTAAAAGTATAATGTCCTTTAGCATCAGGATGTTTGTGCACATACTTAGAAATGAAGACAAGCGGTGCCTCTCTGGTCACATCAAGGGCAGGAGACACCAAAGGCAGCCGTGACAGAGCAGGAAACTGTTGCAGATGTGGGCGCGCAAGGGTGCCCTGGGGACCAGGGATGCAGTACTCTGTCACAGCTGGCCCTGCTGACTCTTGCTCTTGGTGTGACCAGAGAGGCACAGCTTGTCAGAGCTGGTCCCAGTCATTCCTGAGGGGGACACTCTGACTGCAATCTTGACCCAGCATACATGGGAGACTCTCCCAAAGTCCGAGCCCCTCATCCTCAACTTTTGGGATGCAAACCGCCTAAGTGCGGAATTTCCAAACAGGACGATGCCCTGTGGGAGGTGATCTTTCCGCCCAGGCCATTGCAGTTGTCGTGAAGGCCTGCTAACCGCAGTTGGTTCAGGGACCCCTTTTTTTGGGAGTGGTGGTAGCTGCCTGGAAAAGTAACAAGTTGCCTCCTGGGAACTGCTGAGGTACTCTTGAGACAGGCACTGAACCCCCAGACTGGTACAGGGGAACCAAAGAGCACAGCAAAATGTCTGGCAAACCAGTTGTGCATGTGGAGACATGTTGAGCCTTGCCCAACTCACCCAGAATGTTTGACTATCCACAGGGGTATGAGAGCATTTCCTGCTGATGCCGACGGGGGAGCAAACTTTGACACAGTACTGGCAGAGAAAAAAAAACACAGTAGAAGACAGTGAACTGAGACTTTTTTCAAATTTAATCAGGAGGTACCTCTTTTTCAAGAAGAACCATCATTTCAAGAATACACACTTTGTATGAAAGCAAGAGGACAAGATGTTGAACGTGCTTGGGCAAGCAAAGCATGTCACTTTCCCAGGGGAACATCACAGTGCACTTCACTGATAAAGAATGGTATCTGTTTCCAGTCTATGGTGTCATTTTGAATGTCAAACGCTTCATTTTCTGCATTCTTACGATTTTATTTCAGCACTTATTTGTGCCTGTTCTGCCCATCTCTGACCCACGTTTTGCATGGAGGCTCCATACACAAAGTCAAGGTAATGTCATGGTGTACCTGAGACACTGCAGTACTCCCCCTCCCTCACCAGGCACATCTTCACCACCTGCACATATAGATTGTTCAAATTAGCAAAGATGTCAGGGTGCAATTCTTTTTTTTTTTTCTTTTGGTATCCACCTGACCTTTTCTTAAATGTCAGGTAGTGTCCTGTTTGATGAACTCACTGCATTAAAAGCAGCAGCATGTTCCCACTCTCTGTCTTTTCTTCAGCTTGTGACCCCACTGCCCACCAAACAACAGGCTATGTGCTGTCTAACCGCAGCTTACCCACAAGCACCTCGACTTCTACATCAGGAATATTCTTTTTATTGGTTTTCCTCACTGTCCTTGCCATAATTTACAGTAAAGAACTATTGGTCATCCAGCTCATGTCTGGGCATAAACATTAATGAAGTGCTCTGCAATGACCATTTATAGTTGAATGTGGGTGTGTAGATGGTCCACGTGCAGACAATTCAATCCATTCAGTTGGTTTGGGATTTATAAAAGGAAATTGCGCACTGGCAGGCATACACACGGTTTTCTAAATCAAAATACTTTTGCCGCAGAGCTGTATAAATGATATATCAGGCGTGTGGGCAAAGTGAATTAGTGGTAGCTTTTTCTTTGTTGTAATGACATCAGTCCTCCTGTAGGGGGAGCAGCCATTCTGATGCGACCAGACACGGAACTGGCAGGAAGACGTAGAAGAAGACAGTCCACTGCGTTTCCAATACATCCATGGTCCACTCACAACAACACGAGTCAACAAAAGGTTTCAGTAAGTTGACGTTAATGTCCAAACCGTAGGAAAGCTCTCACAACGTCGCGTTATTGCTACGTCTTTATCTGACAAACCGGAACTCGTTAAATGCTCGCGTAAAAATGTTGGCTGAGAATACATCTGCTAGTGGCGCGGATGAGCTCGATTGTGGAGATCAGAAGAAGGCACTGCCTTTGTGTGATTCAGAGGAGCAGGGTTTGAAACCAGCACCGGAGGTCAACAAGACCCCCTCCTCCAAATTTCTGGAGGTTGAACTGGAGCTGAACGTCCACCTCCGGCGGCTCACCTTCAAAGAGCCTGTCCGGTACATCTACAACCCGCTGGAGTACGCCTGGGACACCCACCGATGCTACGTGGAGAAGTACTGCCAGGGCGGAAAGAAGATCCTGTTTTTAGGGATGAACCCAGGACCCTTCGGCATGGCACAGACAGGGGTGAGCACAGCATTTCTAGGCCACATTTAGTGGCATGAATTTGGCATGAATGCGGAAGCTGTTACTGAAACATCAGCTGGAGCAGCCTGCCTCCCTGTTGTTAGTGTGCATTTCCCCTTTTTCCCTGTGTATTTCATTATAACATGAGCTCTGATAACAGTGACGATTATGCATTTAAAATCAAGGCTGCAGCACCACCTAGGCAAAGCAGGCAGCTTGTCATTGTGTCGGTTAGTTTGCAATATGATTTATTGCACCCCTGTGAGGAACTGTGCCACTAAAGATCAACTGAAATCAAGGGCTTTAGAGGTCCAGTGTGTAGTATACTGGCAGAAATGGAATATATTCTCATAAGTATGTTTTTGTTAGCGTATAATCACCTAACAATAATATTTGTCATGTTTCCTTATCTTAGAATGAGCCATTTATATCTAGGCTATATAGGGAGCGGGTCCTCCCTGGGCCCCATGTTCCTACAGTAGCCCAGAACTGTATATATATATTTTTTTTTTCAACAGTGAAACAGCTTTATTAGCGTTTTAATGGGTAAATCACAGAGTCCATTTGTTTTGAAGAGAAAGAGTCCTCTTAAGTTATCAAAGATAAAAGGTGAGAACTGATATGTAATGTGTAGCTGCTTTATTTGATGGTTTTATCAGTTTGATCACCTGATCCATTTATTTTAGAGAGGAAGAATCCTCTGCGCATTATTCAGCCCCTGGTAAAAACCTCCTGAACAATAAACACTGAAGGATTCTTAATCAGGAGTTAAGGCTGATTGCTGGTTGCTGGTTGCAATCAGCAGCCTCACCCTAGATGCTACTTAATTCATTACATTTCACAGCAGAAAATTGGACTTGTCATCGTAGGAAAAGCAGAGATGAAATTGATAATATTAATGATGGCTCAGTCCCAAAAAGTGTGCCAGTAAGCATTTCCAGTGAGCTAGTATGCACAATATCAGGACTTGCCCTACATGGAATGCAGCTATCGTTAATGTACTACAACTGTGCCTTTCCTTCTATGACAAGTCAAAATGTCTGCTGTTAAAAAGGTCTACCTCACGCACTGTTCCTGTAAAGCAGGTGGGTCCTGCATTATTATCTGTTTCCACCTGTCCTGTGGAGGAGTTGTGTCATGTTCCTACATGAATTTTCACGCTATATCTGACCTTATTTGAGTTATATTTTCCCAGTTTTCCTTATGCTAGTGTGCTGGTTACCTATAACACAAACTTCAGACTTGTTCAAACCGATGCAATTTATTGCAGAAACTCTTAATGTTGTGTCAATGATGTGCAGAAATGATATACTGTTCTTGGCACAGGTCCCCTTCGGTGAAGTAAAGTCAGTTGTTGACTGGCTGAAGATCACAGGGGAGGTTGGTCATCCTGAAGATGAGCATCCAAAGCGACGGATCACAGGACTTGCCTGCACTCAGAGTGAAGTGAGTGGTGCACGTTTCTGGGGCTTCTTCAGGAAGTTGTGTGGGGAACCAGCACAGTTTTTTCAGCACTGCTTTGTGCACAATCTTTGCCCACTCATTTTCATCGCTGCCAGTGGGAAGAATTTAACCCCCCCTGAGCTGCCTGCAGGTGAACGGGAGGCCCTCCTGGCCCTGTGTGACATTGCACTGTGCCAAGCAGTGGAGGCACTGGGAGTCTCCATGGTGATCGGGGTTGGAAAGGTGGCAGAGCAGCGGGCGCGGCGAGCTCTGTCTGCAGCAGATGCCAAAGTGCGAGTCGAGGGCATCATGCATCCGTCGCCCAGGAACCCACTAGCCAATAAGGGCTGGGAGGAAGTAGCCAGAGCCAAGCTGGCAGAACTTGGTGTCTTGAAACTCCTGAACAAAGAGTGAGCTAATCACCTTCTCTGATATGTGCCTTATGAATTGCAGCATGGAATGCGCTTACTCGGACAACTGATCAATGGTTCAATGTACTACTGAGGTACAGGCTCATATTTCTCCTCACAGCTCAGCCTGTGTGTCTGAGCAGCTCCAAGAAGAGCTTGTAATACACTAATACTGCTACTGTACGCACATTCATCCAGCAACTCCATGTTTTCTTCTTCTGTAAAAATCTGTCTGTTTATTTTTTCATTTTAAAATTGTTTTTTCCACAGATCAGTGCATACTGAACACATCTCTATGAGCACTATTCATTATATATATAAAAAAAAATAACACTAACGTTATATAAGGTGCTCTGGATATATTTTTAAGTCTCTGGTCAAAGAGTAAGTTTGGGGTGTTAGTGAAAATTTAGTACCTGTGGGGTTATTGCATTCATTAAAATTCTGAAGACTATAGATGTAGCTGATGAAAATGAAAATGTTAGCTAATGTATTAGCTAATGATGATGCATATTGGGACACACAATGACCACTAAACAAAACAGTGAAAAATTGATTTCCAAATGCAGTACTGTTATTTCACCTCTTACACATTTTACTTTACCTTAAAAGGTATTCATCACCAATACCAAATTGAATAATTATCACTTTAACTTTTCTTTGTACATTATGTTAACAAGGTCTTTTAACCATAAAGGTACAGTCCTCAGGAAGAAAAAAGTACACACTTTACTTTTCCACTGTAGTGCTTAAATGGTGACATTACAGAGTTCAGAAATATTGTGATACGACAAAACTGCTTTACAAATACACAGTTGTAAGTATTATTCATGCTGCATCACTGTACAAGACTATGCTATAGTATTCTTTTTAAAAATGTTTTTTGTCATTTATTTTTAGGATGTTTGTTATTTGTTTACGAACTGATTTTATCCATTATTTGACCTATTCTGGAATTAGTATTCGCTTTATAAATGAATAAATGAATTAAAAAAGAACTGAATAATGAAATTTCCTCTTTCTATTGCATCAAAGATGAATGCTTTCTGACACCTGGGGCTGATTTTTAGCATGTTAGCATAAGGCTAAAGCTGATAAGAAGTGAGTCTTTGCATATCTTGTCATGAATTAAAATGTTGGACAAGTGGAAATGTGTTGTCTCTGTTGGCAGAGCTAGAAACAAGTGAAAAAAACATTTTGACATGTCAGTGTAAAAAACAATACAATTACTAATGTCTAAATTCAATTTAGCTGCTTCAGTTTAAGGGTTCTGGAATTGTACCTGCTGGCTCACTGTCACCGTCACGCCTTACTGGGACACTTAGATAACATAGAGCCACAGCTAATGTTATTAGTAACATGCTTGTCCCACCATGACAAATCAAAGTGGTTGCTGTGAAAAGGCTAAGACCTTCAAAAGTTGCAACCATCAGCAGCTATTGTTTGCCCACAACCGCGAGCAAGAATTTTCCAGCAGTGCCTCATGGAGGACAGGATTTTCCCTTGCTTTTGGGGAGACAGAGGGGCTAACGTGTCATGCAATAAAGTTTGTGGGACAGAACATGTGAGAGGAAGTGATCTATTTGAAAATATCATTTAAATGACAACTTTATCACCACTCAAAACACAATGATCTTGATCTGTGTTAGGGAGTGTATCGTGTGCCGCTTGGTATAAGAGCAGCTTATCACATTATTTAACACCCAGCAGAGCTGCATTCATCTACCTCACAGTTATAATACAATAATGTAAATATCTACACAAGTCTCCAAACTGTCTGCCATGACAATCTTCAAGGTTCTGGGTTTAATTTGGGATTCACTTTTGATTTTGTGTATCACCCAAATGCACCTAAAACACCACTCAGTGCAGAAACTACACTGCCATCAAGTGGCCACAAGTGGGACCACAATGCTTTTGCAGTCACGGTTTGAGAGTAAGGGTCAAATTAACAGAACATTAAATGTGTAATCCTAATCACTACAACATGGAAATGACTCATGACGTTTACACTGTTTCACTGTTAAACACTCATGAAGTTTATCTTTGCTTCAGTATTTTCAGAGCAGTTTGCAGGCAAATGCAGGAAATGTACACATCATAATTAAATCACACATTCAAGAGCTTGTACTATATTGTGAAAGTATTTCTGTTAGATTGGGGATACTGCTGTCTTGAAGCCTTTCACTGATTCCAGGGCAGTTGGTTTAGTGACGTTGCCTTCACCACAGTGTCCCCCTTTCCTCACCCCCCTCCACTGCCACTACTGAGAATTGCAATGAGCAATAACTACCAGCAGCAGATCCCGTATCCTATAACTATAGCCTCTAATGGGAGTTGAAGTCCACAGCACAGCTTTGCCTTGTAATGAGCTGTGTACTCATGAACTGCATCTCCCATGAGTCACCCAGCATCCCTAATTTTACATGTGGGCTCCACATGGTTCAGGAGATGTTGTGAAACTCTTGCACCTGACAGGATTGCTCATCATTATCTACAGATTGATCCACAGCTCTAACCTTCATGAGGTAGCAGAAAAGACATCACAGTCATTTCTCAGCAGAATAAGGTAAGAAATCTCCATAAAGTTCATTGATTTTTAAATCCAAGCATACAATGATTAAATGCTCATTAAACTGGATTTAATAAGACAAATAACAAAAGGCAAAAGATATCTGTTAACTAGTAAATAAGAAGAACAAGGAGGGGAAGAACATGTTTTTTTTAAATTTTATTTTATACACATTCAAGTGCTCTTACTACCTGATTGACAACTTGCTCACTTAATTGCAAATTTGGCTTAGGTTGGTTTTTAGGAATGAAATATAAGACGTGAAAAATAATAATTTCAGTTTCAGTAGTGCAATATGAAGGACTCTTTTTCTCAAAAACTGATCATAAAAAGTGTTTCAGTAAGATTTTGTCATAATTAACAGTGTAGGTTAATAGGTGATGATCTTTATGGTTTTAGTTTTTTAAAGTGTTACATACTCATAAAAACAATGCAACAGTGCTCAGATCTACAAACACTCCTCTCAATATCTCTATTTTTTCAGAGATTATATGGTATAACCTGTAGCTATATGAGCTTGTTGTTTATAAACATATTGTAGAGCCATAGGCGGCCGGTGTTATGACCATGCTGCATTCCTGAACTGACTCTGCTATCACCTTTCATCAGCTGTTCTCCTCCAGACTGAAACTGGAGCACATTTCACTGGATCCACGTATGTTTTCTTCCTAAACAGCACCGCTTCCTATTACCATGGATAAACATCCCGCGGTGGTGTTTCGAAATGTGGGGCAACTGTACTTCCCCCAGACCAGAGTGGAGTGCCACTACAGTCTGACCTCTGACCATCAGTGGAGCAGCAGTGACTGGATAGGGATTTTTGAGGTAGATTCATTTATTTTAGCACCAGTCGTCCACACTGACACACACAATATTTCTGCAAAATAAGCTGTGTGTTGTGGGGTAGTGATGGGGATGCACATTTGTGGTTTAAACTGTGTTTATCATGTCACAGATGGGCTGTTCTTCAGTGAAACAGTATTACACATATACATGGGCTCTTGTTCCTGAGGGGTACACTGAAGGTACCAGTGTCAACTGCTGTGTACTGTTCCAGGGTAAGAATTCACCCAAATATTTAAAAAAAAAAAAATGGTACAGGTGATATCACAATTCATCTCCTCAATGTTCATACTTTCAAAGCTAACTAAATAATTTGCCTGACATAGCACCACTGGTTTTACTGCTCTGTCAGCTTGAAAGTCTGCACCTCTGATTACAGTGGGTATTGCTGATGGTTGGGTGTGGTTAGATATGTGCTCTGTCATACCTGTCACCACACCCAGTAGTGACGTCACAATGTAATGGTAAATAGACTTAAATAGAAACATAGACATAAATAGCGCCCTTCTAGTCTTCTGGCACTTTTACACTACACACATTCACACACACACACTTTGCTACTGTACAAGGTGCCACCTGCTTCTCAGTTAAACATTCATACACAGTAACAGTTTGGGATTCAGTATCTTGCCCAAGGATACACTGACACGTGGAGTACACTGCTATAACACAGCAGCCAGTTAAATCACTGGACGTCAGGAATAATAAGATTTTTCAGCTGCTGTTAAAGGTTTAAAATACAGGAATTGTCGGTTACTGTTTGTAAAGTGAAAGCCAATCCCGATTCACTGTCCTGCCAGATTTGCATTTTTGGCTGTGTCCATGAATTTGGTAGCTTCCTCTTTGATGCATGCCTGCTGACTGTCTGGCACCTGGTTGCTACCTTTCTATAAAGTCTCGAATGTCCCAAACATAGAAAGACATGACAGATGGAGGTTCAGAGTCTCCGCAGATGTATGCACCCCCACACCAGTGGGTCATAGGTAGTAATTGAGAGGAATTACTTTTTTCATAAGTCCATCCACTGTTTATAAGGAAAATCCTGCATATTATAACTCTAAGCTGCTGCTGTGCAGTTTCTTGGAACAATAAATATTGACTATATCAAGCACACCACTGTCAATGCTGAGTTTACCTCAGTGTAGCCACTGTGGTCAAATCTAAACTAATTTGTGTGGGTCACTGAAGGCTAACTTAGGGCTTGTTGTACTCCACCATTCACATTTTTAAAAATTTTGGTATCTTATAAAATCTAATCTCATAAATAAATCTAATAACATGTCATCTATAATAATAATAAATAATAACCTCCTGCACACCTAATATATTTTACATTATATATCTGCTTGATACAGCATCCTACTTGCCCCGCCCCAGTGCTGTGGAGTATCAGTTTGTATATGTGGATAAGATGGGAAAGGTGTGTGCCAGTAGTCGCCCCTTCACTTTCTGTGCCCCCAAGCCATTGGAGGAGCTGGAGACTCTGAAAGAGGAACAAGATGAGGAGGATGGAGAGGAGGAGCTGCTCCTAGTCGTCCCCAGGGCTCAGCTGCTTCAGGTGGGAATACAAATCGATTTAGTAGAACCATTAACTTGACAATTTATCCATTCAGTGTTAGATTGGTTAAATATCTCTGTCGTCTCTCCCCGTGTTGTGAGCAGAGTCGGCTGGAGGAATGCTTAAAAAAACAGGCAGATCTGCAACAGGCTCTGGATATGGCAAAAAAGGAGACAGAGAATGAGAAAAAGAACAACAGAAAAGCAAGGGTGGAGTGGGATTGTGAAAGAGAAGCAATGAAGGAGGAGATCTCAGAGCTCAGAGACAACTTAAGAAACAGCTGTGAGATGTTGACGAGGATGGAGGGAAAGCACAAGGTAAAGACACACCACACCTCTTGGGGTAGTCATCTCATTTTTACCTCCAAAAACTTTGTTATTGTAATTTAAAAAAAAGCATAACCATGTTTTCTTTTCTCCACAATACTGAAAGAACGTAAAATACAGTCAGGAAAATCTGACATCTGAACTGACTAAAATCATGGCTGAAAAGACTGAGAGTCAGCAGAGAATCAAAGAGCTGGAGGAGGATCTCAAGGCCCTTAGAGACAGGGAGAAAGAGGAAAATGGGGACCTGGAAAGGCAAGTGACAGGACATAATTATGTTAGCTTATACATTTATCTTGTATTTCCTTGGGCCTAAAACTAACTTTTTGTCCCACAGGCTGAAGGAGAGACTGAAGAAAATGTCCACTCAAATGAACCACGATGAGGAAAAGAGAAAATGTCTGCAGGTACGCTTCTTCTCTTGTAAAACACAGACAGTTTGGCCAGAGAGGGGGACGGAGGACAGGCAGCCCTGTAATACAAGGAAGACTCCAACCCAACAATTTACTGGAACCAGATCAGACTTAAATGGTTAGGTGTCATCTTGCCAGCAGTGGGATGAAAAACACCTTAACTGCATTAGCTCATGAGTGGAACTTGAGATTTTGCTTTCCTATACATTCTTGTGTGTGTGTGTGTGTGTGTGTGTGTGTGTGTGTGTGTGTGTGTGTATATATATATATATATATATATGTATATATACACACACACATAT
>JAPZEB010000012.1:22808599-22821735 GCA_029783705.1 Chaetodon striatus | reverse complement strand
GCGAACTGAGAAGTGCATTAATATATTTTCTAGCCCTTTGTGTTTTTTTCCCTTCTCCTTTTCTTCTGAGTGGTTAGGGGTGGATGTGATTATGCATTTAAGAAAACTCACTGTGGTGTATTTTCCTAGTTGGCACAGAGATGGAAAGGTCTCTTGGTGAGCTTTGCTGACTTTGTTAACCAGCTCCTCCAGTTCTCCACTCAGCTCATAGTTCTCTGGCAGCACCACCTCCTCCTTAACATCTTTCTTCTTTTTGTTCCTGTCATTACGCACCGCTACAGCAAAACACAGGCACAAGATGACACACTTAAAAAGCTTGTTCTCCCCCTTAGCTTTTTCTTGATATTAATAGTTACAAATCATTTATGACAAAACGATTGAGGCTGATATTTTCTTCTCACCTTCTTTGGACATGCCAACCTCAAAGCACTTCTGCAGCCGACAGTACTGGCAGCGGTTGCGGGTCACTTTGTTGATCTGACAGTTCTTGTCTCGGTGGCAGGTATACACCATGTTCTTTTGGATACTGCGCCGAAAGAAACCCTGAAAATGATAAAACAAAAAGATCTTGTATACTGCCTCATGACAGGAAAAAAATGCTCTCATATCAATATCAAGAAGATCTTAGAAAATAGTTTTAAAGCCGTGCTGGTTCTGAGAGAGATCCCAATGTCAGTCTGTCGATCGTTTGGTCCATTCAGGACTAAAATATTTCAATAAATACTGGATGGATTTTTTTTTTTAAACAGATATTTGTGGTTCCCAAACAGTGTGTCCCAATCCCTGGTGATCCTCTGACCTTTCATCTAACACCATCATCAGGTCAAAATGTCAAAAACTAATAATATTCTCATCATCCTCATGTGTGCTAAGTGTTTTAAGGTACTTACCAAATGTCAGCATGCTAACATGTTGAACTAAAATTGCAAACTTTGTTGTTACATACTAGCATGTAGCTCAAAGCACTGCTGAGCTGTATATAGATACAGCCTAAAAAAATCACTAGCATGGTTGCAGAGTTTTAGATATGATTATTTTTGAAATTTCATAATGCTTATTTAGTAAAGGAAAATATGCTCACGGGTGATGTATTGTATTAATAGTGCCCCACTAACAACAACAGAGTCTTGTTACACTGCTTCTTTCATAACTGTGAACATCCATCATAGGTCTCCGTCTATATACTACAAGTGCACAGACCCTCTATTGAAGGCCCTCCACATGATGTTTGTTCATTTCATTTTAAGCTCTAAATCTCCACAATAACAACAGCTTTATTCAATTTAGATGCAATAACTACTTGCTGGCCCAACACAGTGTTTAGCTCTGTTACATTGTTAATGTGCAGTGTTAGTAAGGATACACTAGAGGGCAGCTTAAGAGAAGCAAACATTACAGCTAAGGCGTGTTGACATCTGTCAGACTTGAGCTGAACATGAGCTTCTCATTCTCTGGCCTTCTTTCCAGTGGATTTCAGATGTCCACTTCATACATGTCCTGTAAACTCTTCATGTGTTTCTGGCTTCATTTACCTTGCAGCCCTCACAGGAGCTCACTCCATAGTGATAACCAGATGACTTGTCCTGGCACACAAAGCACGGCTTGTAGACACGAGGAGGAGGAGGAGGAGAAGGAGAGCTGGGCACCATCTCCTCTGAGCTGGTGCTCTGGGTCTCCACCGCTGCAGAAAGAGAAAAAAAAAACTCTTATTATATCAGAACATCTTGTTTACATAAGTTCTTAAAGTCTTTGAAACTATGATGAAAGCTAATACAACTGATTAGGAGAGAGTGGTCAACAAACAACCCCCAACCCCATGCAGGCCACCCCTTGGAGCCAGAAGGCAAGCTCAAAGGCAGACATTTTTAAGAGAAAAGGGAGGAGGGTGGGGGGCATTGCTGATTGACAGGGACTTAAAAGAGACACAATTAGCTGATGGCCAGATGGCCCTGCTGATAAAATGCTGATTGGCAGCTGAGATTTGATTGGCTTCTCCATTTACTGGTGAGTGGGGGAGCAGCATACCTCTGTTGACTTTTTGACTGACATCTGAGTTTTTGCATCTGTGTGTGTGTTTGTGTGCACGCACACACATGCGGAAGCTCACATTTTTATTTGAAAGGCTGTCCAACCAGACCTGCCTTTATACCTCCAGCCCCATGTGAACAAACAGAGGTGGTATGTTTATGAGACTCGGCTGTCTCCCCTCTGTTTCTTCTCGCTGTCTCGCTAAAGAAAATGGCACACTGTATAACACCATTTGCTGGCCACAGGCACAAGTCATTCAACTGCTGCTAATGAAAACGTTCAGAACAAACAATGTAAAGCAGACGCAGAGCCAAGAATGTCCAGCTGATTAAAACTCGGGTTCTTTACGCTTGAAGCATGAAAAGAGTGAAACACGCCTAGTACACATTTAAAGATGATGACTAAAGAACAACCAGATTCCTTCGAACATGCCTTTCAACTTTCACCTTCAGTCACCCCAACTTCACCTCCCTCTGCCCATTCCCACCCCCACTCCCTTGTTTCCTGGCCCTAAATTCCTCAGTGCAGGCTGGACAGGGTTTAATAGTTGCCCAGGCTCATAAGCGGCCCTATAAAGGTTGTGTCTGGGATGGGAAGGAGGCCCCCGGCCAGGCTGACGGCCTCTTTATTGGGATCCAGTCACCTTGGGCAGCTATTCACATCAACAGCTCCATCCTTGGATCCCTTCCTAGTAAAAATAAAGAATCTGGGGTCAAAAACCCCAAAGTCACAGCCCCTCCTGTCACCTTCAATGGATAGCACAGGACTGAACCAAATGTGGCCCCCACCCCACCACAGAAACCCCAACCTGAACCCAAAGCCTGTCATTAACAAGAGTGGTAAGGTTTCAAAAAACAGAGAAGCAAAGGCACAAAGGAATAATCTAATAAAAACAGAGAGGGGAAAATGAAATGAGAAAGAAAGGCAAAGAAGGAGGTGAGTCCAAGGACAGAAACTTCCCAGTGGCCGAGAGGTTAAATAAAATCCTGACCATTTAACTTTGACCTTGACTGAAGAAGGCCATTGCTAAATACATGACCAGCAGCTAGCTTTAAAGTTCAAAACTGTTTTCAGATCCAACATTCAACAAATCATGCCTGACTTCATCCTAATGTGTTTCTGAGCAGCACTTACAGCTGTTATCTGCAGCAATTCATCAAACACTGAGTTACTATTACCCAATATAAACACATTTTAAGAAAGTGAGAAATAAACCTTGTTTTTCACTGGAAAAATTATATATTTTACATCAACTACAACTGGTTCAGCTAGTTTTTACATAGTAGTAAGTATTTAAATCTTTAATAGAAGTGTGTATATTTATCACTGAGGAGGCTGTTTGTCTCATTGAGAAAAAACTGAAATGTTTTCAGCATTAACACCATTACCTTTTGATGTCACATGTATAAATTTAATCATTTCTGCTGTTTTAAAGTCTCAAACACTATTAACCTCATTTAACTGAACTAAAATATTCTTAAGAAACTGCAATAAAGAAAAAACATTGACATGTTGCAGCAACATGACACTGAATAGTTCCTTTTATTTCCCACATTCAAATTATAACAAACAACTGGCAGTCTGGTGTGCAGCCTGTGTTCAGCTGGCTGTAATGATGATCAAACTGAACCCCTCTGTGATGCTTATGTCTTTAATTTGCTTTATAATACATGTATTTTTCTCAGTTGGTGCATTTCGCAATATTGTTATTTAACAAATGCATGACAGAAAAGTTTAATACTTGAATTATAAGATGAATGGGGTTCAAAACATCATGGTAATCAGAACTAAATTAGTTGATAAATAAAAAATAACAAGTGATCATTTTAGTTATTTTTTCTAGCAAATGTGTCAAATCACTAGTCCCCTAGTTCCAGCTTTTCTGTGACCGATTATCACATTTTCAGGACTTACATAACAATATACATATCATGAACAAGCTGATAATTACTTTCGAAAAGGAAAAAAAAACAAAAAAAAACTGAAATAAGCAATAACTGGCCTAACAGCACAGCATGCATTGTAATAAAAAGACCAGTCTAACATTGATTTGAGCTGCTATGATATCCAAGACTTCAAGAATACCTCGTGCTTCCCATTTCTTAATATTAATAAATTTGAAACTATATAAACAATTTAACGACAGCATCTTTGGTTATAGGTGAGGCATTAATCACTCATTTCTAACGTTTTATAGATCAAATGATTTTTTGATTTAATTAGAAAGTAACTGACAGTTGAATCTAAGTAGACAATAATTTTAGTTTCAGCTCTCATGGTGGAAAGGATGGTTTATCTTATCAGACAGAGAACCAGATTATCAGATTGTCATTTCTTTCCAGAAATTGCTGTAAATAACAAGTCGTGTTCTCCAACAATGAGTGAGCCAGAATTATTCAGAGTATGCAGGAGAGAGTATCATGTTTCACACAAGTTTATGAGTAAACAAAGAGCTGCTTGTTAGGCAGGAGGTAAATACTATTATGTATTCAGTTTGAGGAGCATTAGAGCCCAGGTGTGGGAGGTGGAGCTGAATGAGTGGCACTGTAACTTGAGCACTGTTTTCTGTTTATATAGTAACACTGACAATGTAAAAGTGGCCCTGAGAGAACAAGTGGAAAAATAGCTCCCATTGAAACGGAGAAGCTGCATCTGGCGCCAGGAGAGAGGTAGTGACTGACACCGTCTGAGGGTGGTGAGAGCGGGTGAGGAGGGACGTGACTCCCAGAAACATGACGGAGGGAGACAGGGCGAGAGACGCTGGGCTGAAGGTGGCGAGAGAGAGAGGGAGGGAGGGGTGGGGGACTTTACCTGGCGTGGAGAAAGAAGGAGAGGAGCCAAAAACTGTCAAGCAGCTGTCATCACCCTGAACTGAGCTCAGCCTCAGAGCCTTGGCTTGAAAAAAATACCTCTCTCTTCTTAACCTACAACTCACCCCTTAGCGTGTCACAACATCAATCAGCACAGGGCTATTGGACGCAGAACAGACAAGGTGACTCGTGTGAATCAGCCTCATCAGCTAGCTGGATAAATCCCCACAGAAAAGCTTTACATGCAACTCAAACTATAAATAAAACCTGTCACTGGATGACGATAGTGGAAAAACTAGAGTGTTTTTCACCCTATGACAGTATTTCTCAACATTAATTCAGTTGATCTACTCGTGTTTCTGGGTCTTTCCCACCTTCCTCCTCTCCCATTTACTCAGTGTTTGTTGTCAGATCAACACATCCCTGTTTAGACAACAGAAGCCCCTCTGAAAGCAGACACCTTCCTTATCAGCTCAGATGCCTGAGAGTCCTGAAGCACAGGAATGAAAATTTCAGTCCTGAGGAGTTTACCAAAACTGCATTTGGAAAATACAAGGATCAGTCTGAAATTAGGCAACAAGGACTCAAGATCAGCTGCAGCTCTAAACACATGCTGTGTCCCAAATCCATACTACACACTTATCTTATACAGTATATACTATTTTTATAGTATACTGCTTGTGTAGTTAGTGTACAAAGAAATCGCCATAGTTAACCATTTGATACGAACAAGAAATTAGATTATGTGTGTCCCATCAGATGTCAGTGAGGCAGAACTGATCCGTCATTCTGTATTAACAAGTGTGTGAGAAGGAAAATGCCGTGATTGACACCACGTGTCATCAAGCTTGCAGTTGTTCAAATTCTGCAGTACACAAACACATGAACAGAGTGAGCTGGTGGTTTGTTTTACACTGATATTGAAGGTGTTTTTTTATTCCTCTTGGAGTGGCTGTGTGGTCGACACAGTGTGACATATGGCCTGTAGGGCCTGCAGCCTGGCTCAGCCTGCCAACATCGTACATCTCATTGAACTAGACTTTGGCCTGGGGGCTTCAAAGAGGAGTGGAGGATAATGCTATGAGGACTGTGGCATTATTACAAAGCTATAATATTTGTATTACTTGTTTTATTTTTGAGCCAAACCAGAAATCCGAGAAATACTTTCTTGACACGGATAATTGTAAAAACACAGTTAAGTTCAAAATTCAGCAAAATAGCAATTTTGACTCTTATTTCTTTCTCCTTTAGTCCTCAAAAGATGAATTTGGATGGCAAATTCAGTTTTTACATAACCTCTCGCCTCACAAAATGTTCGGCAGCATACTGTGGAATGTGCGTGCACATGTGAATTTGCGTGTATGTATGTGTGTGGGCTGCTGCATGAGGCCACAGGTCAGTTGGACTGTGTGAAGGGTTTTCAGTGTGACTTTGAGTGCGACAACACTCACAGAAACAGTGTGAGGAGAGAGGAGGAGGAAAACACTCGACTAAACGTCATTCATTATTAAATGGCACTAACAACTAAAAAGCCTTTGTTAAGTTGGTTTTAAGGGCAAAGTTAATGCAACTTGTAAATCACATTTTGATTACATGACAAGGCTTATACTTCCCATGATAAAATGCATGTGTCATGCTTAGAATGACTGTACTCTGTTGTAATGCATGAGCAGATAAACAGTGGGGGAGAGCCTCAACCTCAAATATGCTGAGCGAGTAATTACCACGACAGCAGGGAGGAGATGGGGGAGATCTGAGTGACAATCCCTTTCATCAGCTGTTCTAAGTTCAATACCAGCATCCCCTCCCCTCCCCTGCCCTCCCCCCGCTCAGCTCAACCCTCACTAATAACCCTCTTCCCCCCTCTGTCCTCTCCTGCCTTCCTGCCCTGGCAGGAGGAGGAGTCCTTCCTGTCATTGGCAGCGCCTGTTAAAGAAAAGGCTGTGAAAACCAGGCTACTGTCCAGGAGATGGCTCCATAAAAACAGCAGCACCAACCATGTAAAAAAAAAAAAAAAAAAGAGGCAGAGACACACACAAACACACAAACAACGCTTGCACAAAGGTACACACACACACATTTGCACAAGCACACAAACAAACACAGAAATTCTGGACATACCCTCAAACCTTAAACTGTTTCAGATGTAATGTAGAAAATTGTAAAAAATTATAAAACAAATCTTCAGGAAGTCACAGTTGTCACTCAGTTGTGCTTGACAATATGTAGTTCAAAGGCGGTTTGGGGAAAAAACACGCAAAACAACATTCATGTAATTTTTGTTGTTTTTTTCATGGTCACACAGTTACGCTTTGTCTGCAGTGTGTGGGATGGGGGGGTGCATTTACGGGACAGGTTGTTAAATCTGGGTTTGTCCCTCCCATTCATCATCATACATACAATAAACCCTTTCTTTTTTACAACACCCAATAAACCCAGCTCTCTATTTTTGCCCTTTTTTCATATTGCAGAGTCTCCCAACTCCATACTGGGCACCCTGAATGCAACACTGGGAACCAGCATGGTTTCTTAAACACATCTGCTACAAAACGCCTTTGGACAGGGTATACCAATCTTTCTAACCTTACTTCAAGTCTTCTTCTAAACTATCATCTATTAAAAAACAGGGCCGAATGCCAAAAAAAACATAAAAAAATGGTATGAAAATAATAAAGTTGTATAAATAATAAAGTTTAACCTTGTACCTTAATATTTAGCCTAATATCAGAGCAGTTACCTGGATTCAATGTTGAAAGTGACTCTTTTAAAACAGGTCAGCTAAACCACATTTTTGCAGCTTGTGTAGGCATTTAGCACACTGCAGGATATTTGACAAATAGTTTTGCAGACTTATAAGATGGACTGATAATCCAGAGTCATCACAGGCCAAAATTAATGTACTGTGGTGTAGACATGGCAGAGAGCTGTGACACCACCATCAGAGACGAGTTGGAGCTCGACTCACTGAACCTCCCAAGATGTCGGTTTCAAGCAGTTCCAGCGATCTGCAGCCTGATTGTCTCTGATCCTGTTGCTTTTATAAAAGCACTGTAACTACAAAAATATGCTGTTCTGAACATTGCTTTAATTAGGCATGGGTTTACTCATAACCCTCAGTATTTGTCATGTATACACTCCCAAAACATGAGTCTGTCAGCGTTCAGGCTCATAGGTAAATGATGTATGTTTTAACACGCAACTGCAAATAACCAGATCAGAGTGAAAATTTGATTACAGTGTTTGCATTCTTTAAAGTAACAAAATAATCTGACATGACATGATTTATTTGATAATCTTGTTTATGACCAGAAATAGGGGTGTGTGGATGCTGACAGGAGACATCTTGTGAGGCCGCTAAAGGACAAAAGAAAGGCAAAGAAAAAGAAAATAGAGAGACTGTGTTTGTTCTGTGTTGATGAATTCACAAAGCACTTCTTCAAATTCTCTGACTTGCAGAGTCGGTTGTAACTTGAAACCTTTTTTTTTTCCTGACCACCTCACCACTCCACCGTCAGTGCATTGAAAATCTGTTTTGCTTTGGCCTTCCCTCAGTGACTTCTCTGGCACACGCTCAGTGTCAAAAACACGAAATTAAATCACACTCATGTGTAAACACACATTTGTGGCTCCACATGTTGTAATTTCAAATCTAATTTCAAACCGATCTAAATATGTTGTTCTAAATGTAGTTATCTCAAGTAAAATAACCTGGATAAGGCTCTAATCAGTGTTGCTGTGGTGGCACTGTTTTCTGTTTCTCAAAATTTACCATTACTGTTATAGAGTCTGTCAAAGCAAGATACAGTTTCAGAAACCAGTAACTATATTTCGAAGGTTTACTGTGAAAAATAAAAGTCACAGGTTTAATATCCATTGTTACTATTTTGTTTTACAGCTACAAGAATCTCTGCTTTTTCTACAACATATCACACACTGACTGAACTTGACTTTCTAGGTTCACACTGGTTGTTTAGGCTTCACAGTGTAATTTCTTTCTCACCAGTGTTGTGAAAGTGACAGTGTTTGGGAAAAACAGCCCACAGGCATCAAGAGTATAGGCCAGAATTTCATGACCCAGTGACAAAGATTACTTCATTTTATTAAAGACAAGTGATGTGCAGGTACAGCCAAAATAATCATCTGAGACCCTTCTAGTCCAAGAAACACAACATGCAGACACCCCCTAAAACTGCTACTGTGTTTGATCTCATAAATCAGGTACAGATCTTTGGTTTTTATCAGCTACTGGCAGTATCCACAGCATAGCTTGCAGCTCTCCTCCTGTGTGATGATGTGATGGTCGAGTAGCATTGTATAACTAGCTTTGAAGAACCCGTTTAAAGAGAAGAGGGTGCCAGAGAAAAGGGCGATTATCACTGAATGAAGAGGAGAGCGTTTCCCCTCAAGGCCTGAAACACCAAGACACAAAGAGTTACGGGGGGGTAGTTTAATCCCAAATCCAACTTCATCCCTCCACTCTTTATTCAGCCCTCATCTCTTTTAGCTGCCCA
The DNA here is from genome assembly GCA_029783705.1 of Chaetodon striatus. NCBI lineage: Eukaryota > Metazoa > Chordata > Actinopteri > Chaetodontiformes > Chaetodontidae > Chaetodon > Chaetodon striatus. Next base: position 22,812,386 of record JAPZEB010000012.1, on the reverse strand, counting down.
TGCCGCTACACACCACCTAATCTCTTAATTGACCCTATTGTAATTGTAATTGAATCATTAAAAAGCTCTTGGTTACACAACACAAGGCGTGTAAGCTGAGCCAAATGTGAGCAGAGAACACACACACATTATTGCTGGGAGGAACACACACACACTGATACACACTATTGGAAGAGGAAGATCAAGTGTAGAAAGGAGGGGGATCTTCAAAAGAGGAGAAAAACAAATGTCACACAGAGGAGAACCCCCCCACACACACACTCACACACTGCACAAGAGGCAGTGACAGACTTTGGCATGTCCCCGCTCCCTTTAATGCCTCCTGACGTTGAAACAAAGGAAGGCAGAGAGGTGCTGAACTGCCTCACATAAAAAAATAAAAAGACAGGAAAAGATGACCCCCCCCAAACACACACACAAACATACACACACACATACACGGAAGAGAAAGCTCATGTCAAGAAGACACAGAGGCCATGCTCTCGAAGACAAACTTTTAATGACTGTCCAATAAGGGCTGGTGACGTAGAGTGTGGACCTTCTTAAATAACGCAGAGTCTAAACACTGACATTTACCATTAGCAAAGATATCAATGTCAACGAGTCAATGGAAATTGGAGACCAGTGGTAAAGTAGGTTTTATTTGCTCAAGAAGTTAACTATAATATTGTCTATTTTTTAAGGTTTTAAATCTGACTGAAATCACTTACAGTGTTACATCTTAGAATAAATGCGATCTCCATTAAAAATAGACTACCTGCAATTGTAGAACAGTGTTCCAGCAATGCCTACTGTCTGGTGAGGAACAATTGGAATACAAAAATTGGGCAGTCAACATTGTAAGTCAGGCAGATTGATTAAACTGCCAATTAACAGACAGTAATTTGATTATTTAATTAATCAATTAATTCTGTAAAATTAAAAAAAAAAAGTATATATAGTGAAAAATGTCTGTTGCAGATTTCCTGCGACGTCTTCAAACATCTTGTTTTGTTTGACCAACAGTCCAAAAAAAGTAAATTTTTAATGATTCATTATCAATGATGTAAGAGAGAAGAGCACTAACTCTTCACTTTGGAGAAGCTGCAGCCATATAAGTGAGTTTTTGTTAAATTAATGATCAAAAGTTGTTGCCATTTATTTTTCTGTTGACTGACTAATTAATCAATAGACTAATTGTTTTAGCTCATTAGCATTGGGATTTCCTGTCCACCAGCTCAGCCTCATTTTTAAGAGACACTGCTTGAGTTGAAATCTATGCTGACTTGTTTGATAAAGAAATAAAGGTTGAATGTCCGAGGTGAGTAACTTCACTTTGCATGTTATTATCCATTAATGTATCTTAGAGACAGAATGGGGCTGAATCCCCAACAAGCCCCTGTGGTCAGTCAGGGAACATCTTTTTAGTTTATAACCTGCACCTCCAACCTTCAGCTAAAGCGAAAACAACAAAAAAGAAGAAACTATACTGATTTTTATATAAAGAAAAAACATGATTAATGAAGATTTGTGGACATTTGTCTGTCAGGCTGGCATCTGGTGAAGCTCCTTAGCGAGTTGAAACAGGCCCTGCTGTGGTGTTTGTCATCCTGACTGCTCATCCATCATCATTAGCAGCACTGAGGACCTGACAGTGCTTGATGCACTGGTATCTAAATAATTACTGAAGATAAATAGACTCAAGGTGCTCAGTGGGGACATCCCACAGTGGAGAAGATGTTTCCAACAAAATAATAGTTTGGCTGAGCTCGGTGACACGTCTGAATAGACTTCAGTTTCTGGAGATAAATAGAGTCAATGTTTGGTTTTCCAAACCACAAAGCCAAGTGAAATCAAAGAGTCTGAAAGTGGACTCCATGACAATAACAAAAGGTCTGCCTATTATTTTGTCAGGTAGAGTGTATTTTTCTCAATTATCTTTGCAGAGTTTGTCAGTGTGACTGCTCCTGTGTGGGTTTTCTGAACAATGTATCTTAATCCTGCGTGATGCAATCTGTGCCTTGTCTGCTCAGGTCTTTTGCGGAGTTGTCTAGCCTCATGTTGGGAAATAGCTTATATGTCAAGTGAGTCATATTTTATCTTCGAACAACTCATTCTGAAGGTCATCTTCTCCTCTGAGGAATGTTGCTAAAATTAATCTAGCTTTGAGTAACTTCCTCCAGTTGCAAAAATGGCGTCTCAAATCAAGTCTAAAAGGAAATTTTGCTGATATAAGGTGAAATTTTACAGTTCATTTGTATTTTCATTTGTCTTTTGCAATCTGAAACTGTGGTTCTGTATTTATTGGCCAAATCACAACCATGTGATTTCAAGGCCCATTTGCCTTCAATCTGTCAAAGCTGTTTCTGTTTGGACGTTGTTGTTTTCTGGACACGTCGCCGGGTCAGGTCCCGAATTGTTTAAAAGAGCTGTCAATCATGTGAAGTCATTCATAAAGAAAACAAACACGATGATGTATAAATATGCACTCCCCAGCTCACCCACTCACTCTCACAAAGCACACTAAGCACATAAACAAACAAAAAGCAGGGTGAGAACGGGTACATAGAATCGAAAGGAATCTGACTCTTCCTGTGGAGAGAGCTCTATGATAACAAAACCAGGACTCTGATAAGAACACACACACACACACATACACACAGCTGCTCTGTTCCAGTCTGATGGACAGGATGGAGTACTCACACTGAATGCTGCCGGTCCCGGCCCAAGCGAAGGGGTCCAGGCCGGAGAAGTAAGGGGTGGCCTTGCCGAGCATGCAGGAGCCCTGTCCGGACACATCAAAGAGGGGCCGCGGGGCCAGCCCCAGAGCCTCCATGCAGTCAAACATGCTCCTCTCAAATCACAGTAAACACAACTACAGCCTTTTGTTCTGTGGCCAAGCTGAGAGAAAGTGGCTGTAAAACCTGAGAAAAAGCTTCCTGTGACTGAGAGTAACTCAATGCCCTGCTTGGTCCAGGTGTTCCCTGTCTCTCTGTATGTCTGTGTCTTGTTGCTCCCTGACTGCCTGTCCTGTCTCTTCCAAACTACGTCCTGACTGGACAAAATCTCTTCTTTCTCACCTTGTTTCTGCTCTACAACCCAGACTCCTTTGACCCTCTCTGTTCCCAGATCACTTGTTTTGCCTGCCTGCTTTGCCTTGACTGCTGTAACTGATCTCAGTTCCCCTCTTGCCGGCTCTCTGGGCCTCTCACACTCCACCACAGACTCAGCCAACTATCTGCATGCTCTCTCAACACACAAAAAGGAGGTGGGGTCGGGGAAGAAGAGGAGGGAGGGACGTGGTGCCTGAGGGGGTGTGTACGTACTCTCTGATTGGCCACGCATCAAAGTTTCTCTCCTTCCCCCTTTTCTCCTTCAAGTTTTCCAACTCGCCTCTTCATATTTCATATTCCGCAAATGAAAACAAACACTCCTCACCTCCCCTCCCTCCCCCCTCGACTCTTTCGTCTTTCTTTCTTTTTCTGCATTAATTCCCTTTTTGTTTCACCACAGCAGGGAACATTGCCTCTCTTCCAAACAGAGCAGCTCTACCACCTTTAGCAAAAAACTCCCACCTCACAGAGTCTGATCGGAGCAAAGTTGCTGAAAAAGAAAGGCAGTATAGCGAGAATATAATTTGCTAATTTTTCCCAGCAAATGGATGTTTTCCTGTTGTTTCTGTACAGTAGGATTAAAGTGACCCCAGGAACACACCTGCTCACACACACTCAGTTCCCCAAGTTAAAAACCTTTTACTAGAGTGCATTATTCCCACAAGAGTATATAGCAATACAATGAAGAGCACAAA
>JAPZEB010000012.1:22790732-22802595 GCA_029783705.1 Chaetodon striatus | reverse complement strand
CCGGTGGCCAGAGGCAGGAGGCTCACTTGGCCCGGGATTAAGTGGGATCGGGAGAGATTACAGCCCTCTCGCTCTCTATCTCTCTCTCTCTCTTTCCCCAGCAGCAGCTCCTCCGGCTCGGCCACAGATATTTGCACAAAGTCTCACTGCGGTCATCAGCAAGCGCACAAATATAGTCACAAATGTGAGGCAAGGAGCGCGAGACTGCTGGTTTGTGATATTCATGGGTGTTGGAATGTGCAGCCTACAGAGTGGCAGTGGATATGTGTGTGTGTGTGTGTGTGTGTGTGTGTTCGGACGCATGGACAATTATGTGTGTATGTGCTTAAACAGAGTGCCTGTGATGAAAGACACAAAGAAAAACACACAAGCCTCGCTCTGTGCCTTTAGGTTCAAGTTACTAATATCACACACACACACACACACACACACACACACACACACTCAAAAACATTGCAAAGAACAAGATGTGACTAGTACAGAAATTACGAAAGGACATTGTGTTCATTGTGGAAAAATACACTTCTTTTCCTCGTGATCACTACAGTGAGATTTCTTCCTTTTCATAACTAAACAAGGATTTTGATCTCGACAGAATTCTGATCCTAATGTCATTAAAAAAAGACAAAAATACGTTGTTCCAAAAACATTTCCAGAAATATTTACTTCAAATCCAGAGATGGTATCATGTATTTACACCAGTTCCAGGAAGCTCTGGGCAGAAAAGCTTAAACCAAAAAGAGTTTCGTGTGTGCTCTGATACTAATTCCCAGTTCCCACTGCTATTAGGAGAAGAGGAGAGAACTTACTGTATGATTGAATACACAGCAGGGAGCTTTTGATGTGAGTATCCACTAATTTCAAGTCCAGGGATGTTTTGAGTTTCATCTCATTAGTGAACAAAGTCCAGTCTTTTACTCATACTGATTAGGGCCTGGCTTGAATTAATTGGCAAATCCCACTTAAGCTATTGTAATTCTGTATAATGTTGTTTACTTTGCACTAATGAGAAATAAGTTATTTATTGTAGTGTCACTTGATGGTAAAGAATGGGCTCATTATTTGCACGGTTAGTCGTCCTTATTCAAATAATCAGTACTGAAAACCCTTGCTGGCTAACCGCCACAGCAAACTATCAGTTTACACAAGGGAAGTCTACAGAGTTAATAAAATAATTTCTTAAAATCTAGCCGATGGGTAAATGTGTCAACCCCTTTCCCACATTATGATCAAGATTCAAGAATGCAAGCCATTCCCTGCCAGCGGTCACAGTCCAGTTCCTGAATTTCAGGGTTGTCCTGCTGGGCTTTCCAGATGATCTCATCTAATATGCGGAGGTCTTAGGACATTTCTCTCTTGGCAGATTGGATGAAGGCACAAGTGAGAAGCCGATGTTTGGTGGTGTCAACAGGAGCTCTAGACGGAGCATCAGTGACTTTATTAAGTTTTCCTTTTCAATACTCAACAGTGAAGGTAAACTCATGCAAACAGAGTGCCTATCAGACGAGATGATTGCTACAGGTTACTGAGTTTTAAAAACCCAGACCAGAGATGAATAATGTGTCACAACTGCCCTCCAGGTAGGAACGCCACTTTTCTGAACAACCACAATTTGTATATATTCCACGTAATCATGAGCCGGTAATTTGTGTATAACCCATGTAAGCAGGAAGGCTGCGATCACGTGACCACCGTGAGGTGAAAGCAATGACCTGCTTACTCCCCAATTCCAAATCAACACACGATCCAACATCACAGGCGTCAGTGTACACGATGAAGGGTAAAGTGAAATCCAGGTGAAAGTATTGGTAGGGAAGCAAGACACTGTTTGAAGGTTTCAAGAGCAGCTTGACAGGGTGACGTGCAGATGAATTTGGATCGTTTCCTTTTCAAAGCATTGCTATTCATGAGATGTTGCAATGGTATCAAGCAGCCACTCCCAGAAACCTCTGTAGCTCATTAATATTCCTTGGCATGGGAAACTCCTGCTTTGACAGGACTAGTTAAACGTCTGTTAGCTGTCAGTTAGCAAGCTATATGGGACAGAGAGCTTTTTTCCCCTCTTTAATAACTCTTTTTTTAAAATAAAATAATGGACAGTCCTGAGAAGAAACTATGAATGTTGTGAATGACTTGTAATGACTTTTTGGGGGCTTGAGGACGAACATGCTTAAGTGAGGAAACTCATTATCTGGAAATGTAACTGTAACTTTTGAAGGACCAGTGTTGATGCAAAAGCTCCTTATACAACGTAATAAATGTGCACTATGGGTCAATTTACTTTGTTTCAAAACTCAGTTACTGCATCTTTGATCTATTTTGTCAACATTGAAATTTTACAAGAGTTTTACATATTAATTTATGTGAGCCGGGTTCAATTAGACATTTATCTCTCTTACATCTCCAGCTTTATACCTTCCTTTTACAGAGTAGCACACACAAGTACACACACAAGAATATCATTTCATCGATACTAATCAATTCTGAATATTTGAAACACTGTCGAACACACACACAGATACATATACTCGGAATATCCCCTGGCTGCTCTCAGATCTTTCCCAATTCACTGTCTATGGAGCAGCTCCAGACTTTATGCTAGGGATGGGAATCACCAGAGGCTCCATGATATGATGTATGATACGATATTATCACAATACTTTAGTCACAATAAACTGTTATTGCAATTTTGAATGTTTTGCAAGATGCTGAGTACTGTTTTCAACTGCAAATAATGTCCCCAAACCAAAGCTTTGTCAACATCTGTTTTATCTATTAACATTAAGTTTTTAGTCTGTTTATCTCACTTCAGTCTTTTATTTATTTATTTTGCAGCAAAATGTATCTGGCAGACTTAAAAAGCAACTGATTATATTATTCAAGTAGAATATAACTACTTAAAGTTTAATTTGCATTTGTAATATTAATAATTTATATAGCCCAATAAAAAAAAAGAGATTCTCAGCACTGTGTGATGATACGATATTGCCACACAAAAATATCAAGATAATTTGCTGTATCTATTTTTTCCCCACCTTACTTAATACCCTATGACATCACAAGTTTGAGTTTTAGTACTCTAATTTATGGCTCTGGAAGAAAGTTGTTCACATTTACTAATATTTTTGGACTGTTCTAGATCAGAGGAGTAACATGTATGAATTTAGAAAACAGGTATTGTTCGCCTTTAAGGAATCAAATTTGGTTTCATTACAATCTTGTATTTTTATTTTGGCCTCCACCGTCAATTTAAGTTAAAAAAAAACATAGAAAACTGGGATTTAGATATTCTGTATGTACCTGTACAAATTTCCTGGGCCTCTCGTTTTGTCAAGTATGGCCACCCGTATTGTCATCGATCCTGACTGACATAATGCGGCCCCTCATATCTTTCTGTCTCTATCTGTCTCTGTGTGTATAAAAGTCCCAGAGGCAACATGTCAAAGATGTTAATGACATTGCGAGTGCTATGAGCTTAGTGGTAGGATCTGAGTCTCTAGATAAACAGAGATCAGCCACTCACTGAGCACATTATCTGCACACATACAATGAGACACACACACACGCTGACTGACAGGAGCGTTCAGCAGGTATTTCTATATCAGATTACAGTTTTACAGGACGAGAGATACTGTGTTTGATTTGGAAACTGCACAGTCTAGAATACTATTCATAGGGATTGATATGGATGAAGCTAATCCACCTAATTTTGGGCGTGACTTCATCATACATACAGCAGTCAAATGTTGGCAACTGGATAAACCTGAGGATATCAGCATTCATATAAACACATTACTGGGTGTAAGTTGCAGGTACGTGCATCTATTAATTCTGAAACTGCAAAGGTTGCACTGTACAGGAAGTCAAGAAAATATTGACATACATACATATATATATGGTGAGCTAAAGGAAGGAATTGATGACAGAAGCTTACTTTAAAGGGGGGCCATATTTCAATAGCTTCACTAAAAGTGCTCCCTTTGTTTTACTTTGTTTACCCTTGCTGAACACAAAGTACTGTGATTGGAGCAGAATACACACATTTTTTCTGATCATTGTACCTCATTGAGTGTCAATATTTCTTTCTTATACAAATTCATAGCAACTCCAACTGAGTTGTACAGAACTTGAATTTGCTACAACACTAGCATTACAGGGAACTTACAGTATGGAGTGTCAATTATCTGAATGCAGACTCATATTAAATAGTGCTGTGATCCTGTAATGTCTCAGTAATACTATAAAAGAGAAGAGAATTAAATAAAAGAATGTGAGGACATAAGTTAAAAAGTTTTCAGGAAATTGTATATCGTAAAGGAAGTTAAGGAGAAAGTGTCCATCACTCTTCAAATCAATTTAATTTTGAAAACACAGTGTTGTCTGTCTTTGTATGAATCTCTGTGTGGTCTTGGTCCCTACAAAGTGCAACAGCGCCCCCTGTGACTCAAAATCGACTATCAAAACCCACTTTGGCATGTTCACAGGAGAAACTCTCTCATCTGCCATCCTTCTTTTAAGGAAATGTATGTCCCTCTATCCTGATGAGGATTTGAAAGATTTAGATTGTGTGGAGGGCAGCAAACTACACCAGAGACCGTTATGATTGCTGTTTTTTCCAGCCCTACCCTCTCTGCCATCCGCTTGGTTTACCACATGGAAAACTTTTTCTTCTCTTTTCTTCTCTTCTCTTCTCTTCTTTTCTCCTCTCCTCTCTTCTCTTCTCTTTGCATGATTTAAAGCCTGATTATGATCTCAATTCGCCCTGAAGACAAAAATTGTGAAGAGTCTCCACTGTTTTACACAAAACAGGACTGTCTGGACACGGATATTTGGCACACTGTCTTGTCATATGCAAGCGTGTGGGATCAGAATTTCTTGATTGAACCTTGGTCCAATCTTGATTATATTGAACATTTTTAACATATTTTCTTCGGCAATCTGAATTAAGATAAATGTGTCTGTAGTTTTGAGCTGTAGGTCTGAATATGATGAGATTCTTTTGGTTAGGAGCGTCTTTGTGCATCTTTTTGTGCGTTGGTGTGGGTTTACGAAAGTGAGGAATCCCAGCGACTTGTGGTCATACAATTTGCAAAGAATTTTCTCAAAATTTCTGTATTATCATGTTTTTTTTAAATAAAATGCACCACATGGAAAATCTTTTTGTAACCCACACTATTACAGTGATGAATAACATGTCTCCATGGTTGTTTGTGTAAGTTGTGTAAATGAATGATAAGTTATCTATTACTCACACAATGCAGCCATCTCTTTGGGAAGGTCTGCCCCAAACCGGCCGAAAAGGTGGCTACTGGCCAGCAGGTCAAAGGGGGAGTGGCTCCGCATGGAGTTAAAGGTAAACGGGTACATGGCACGAGGAAAGCCGGTCATGTGACGCACTTGGTGCTCCCTGTTGGTTGCCATCGTGAAAAGTGCTGCTGCTGGTTTGGGTGACTTTTCTCTGACTGTCTCGATGTTTCCTCTTCCTGCGTCTTCTTCGTCAGGGGCCTGCAGTGAGTTTGTAGTGGGCTGCTGCCATTCAGCCCCTCTCAGCTGCTGGCTGCTCTGCCGTCAGGCTGCAGAGAGGTGAGAGGGATGCTGACGAGGGAGGAAGAGAGATCAGGAGCCACGTGACCAAGACCTGACAAGGTCCAGACTCTGTAGAAAAGAAGGGAGGAGAAGGAGAGGAGTTTAAATACTGGGACTTACAGTAAGTCAGTGACCACAGTGGGTTAAAAACTCTCCTCAAGTCAAATCAGTAACAACAAATCATACAAAAATATCAGTAACCAAAACAATACCTGAAGATTCTCAAGACAAGACAAACTCCAGATGAGGAAAAAGACAAAGAAGACAAAGAGTAAAAAAAGAGCACTGAAGAAACAGAAACACTTCTCTCATGTTTTTTTTGTCTGTCTTCAAAGTAGTGCAATGATTTCAGGCAATGCCATATGATTTCAATCAGCAGCACTGTATTATAAAGGGTCTCTCTGTTCCCTCTGCCAGCCTGACTGTAGCCAGCCTTCTCGAGAACAGCCAGCCACAACATGGGCACAATTAACCCTTTACAACAACAGACACATGACTTACTCATTCTCACTGTACCCCACACCACAAAGCCTCTGTGAAGCACACAAACCTCTGAGGGTTCATGATGATCACGATATCTCACCTTCTCTGTCCCTCAGGACTCACGCAGTGGCTCTGTGACCCTGTCAATAAGTGAAATGAGGGCAGCCCTCTCCTCTTGTTTCTCTATGACTCTCTCATCCCCTTTAGTGATTTCATGAGTGGGTGGAGCTTAACTCTCTGTGGTGGAGCTGTGGTAAATACAGCTCGGCCAAAGAATGTCTTGTTGTTTTGGGCCTGCTTCGGCATGGGAATCAAACACCAAGGGTGGGTGAGAGGCAGAGGGAGAGAATTATGAATTTACAAATGTCTCTTATTGCACTACTAAACTGAATACACAGATTCAGTTGAAACACAGAGTGAAAAAAACATATTGAGGGGAATTATCTGTCTTTTAAAATAGCACTTGTTGACAAATCCCTGTATCTGTCTCTCATCTGTGCTGACAGACTCAGGTGCACAAATACAGCTACAGTATGCACACTGCACATACACAGTCAGTTATACACAGGCCTGTCAATTACAGCACTTCTGCACTTCAGCACTCCTTACCACATGTGGAGGTAAAAATACTGGCCACAGCAGAGCCCCTTTACAGGACAGAGACATGCAGACAAACACAGACACACATGGTCACACCCAAGCAATACCTCTTAATTTAGCAAGTTCCACAGGTTCCATCTTAAAGGGACAATTCACTCAAGTTGTCTGTTGTGTTCTTGTTGTACCTCACCATGTAGCTTATGGTTTCATTTGTACAGGCTTTGAGATATCTATTTTTGAGAGTTCTGCATCCAACCAAACACAACAGAGATGAATAAAAACTTGTTAATGGCACTCACAGAATTTGAAAATCACAGTTTAAAAAAAAGCAGCAATATGTCTCTCCAGGAACAGTGTCCCAGTTCTTAGTAATACACAGACCTCTCTGTGAGCAGTTTTCTTCAATAGAAAGCAGTGCTGTAGTGCTCGAGATCAGTCTTGTCTCAAGATCACTTTTTAAAGCTCTAGGTCTTGTCTCACACTCGACCACATTTTTACTCGGCCTTGCTGCAATCTCAGACAAAAAGGACTTTGGATTGTATGTTCAAGACCAGTCAAGATCACAACTGCAGAGATATCACTAAACTGCCCATGCAAAAAATGAGTGTTGACGATAGATGGTTTAATTGATTTCTTTCTTTAGTGTTTGTATTTGTTTGCTCATAGAAAACAAACTCCCATACATATGACCCACCTCTGCAATGCCTTTTCATTATGTTATCAAGGCATTTCTCATGGTGCAGCCCCTAATATACACAGTATATGGCAATAAAGGAGGTGAATGAAGAGGACTCTTCATTTGGGTGATTTTTGTGAATGTGGGTCTTTCAGATCAATTTGAGGGGTGCATATGGTTTGCATGTTTCACATTTTACTGTAAGTGTGTCATACAGTGTAGTCACACTGGCCTGGTCTTGGTCATGACTTGGCCTAGGTTTAGATGATCTTGACTACAATACTTGTAGAAAGTAGAAAGTGTTTACAACCACTCACCGCTATTGTACCGGATGCTTGCATGCCCAAACCTGTACAAATATATATCCCAAACTGTTTTGGATGGCTTAATATTACCTGGGCTAAATAAAGTGTTTGCTCTGATGAAAGTGCTTTAGTTTAAATGTTAGGTGCTGCAACTTATTAAAAGCTTCAATCATAACAGTTTATTCCAGACTTCATCACTCAAGACCCTAAGATATGAATGTGTTTTAGTAAACTAACCCTTTAAAGTACTTAGCAGTTGCAGCCATAGACTGTAGGTTGTAGCCTGTCATTCTCACAACGTCAAAAACCAACACACTGTCACACCCCTCCACATGTTATATCCAGACACCCTTTAGCATCTTTATGACATGCACAGAGCTTTTAACTAACTCCAGTGTAAACCCATACTCTGTAATACTTGACACTGAGAGCAACTGACTTGATATAAAGTGAGGGAGGTCCACGTGGGGAGTGATGTAGGGAAAGTGGATGGGTCAAACAAAATCAGAGTTTCACCCAGAAGACTGTAGTTCGTCTCCTGTTTGAAACCAACAGTCAGTGTTATTTTAAGGTAACATAACGCAATTTACACATACAGGCATATTAACATGATGTTACACAACAAACATAATTATTTTTACCAGAAACATGATCTTTTTTTTTAACCTGACCAGGTGGTTTTGTTGTTTAAAGCAAACCGAGACTGTTTCACAACACTAGCCGCATGTGACAAAGTATTTTAGCTGTGCAACACATAGAGATGGTAAAGGGTGCCCTGTGCATCACTTTTAAGACACCAACAAGCGTGACAAAGCATTGGTAACTGATGACCTGGGCATAAAAACAAGTTGCCAGTTCATACATGTTTTATGTCTATTGTTGGGGGGCTCACCTTGGCATTTTTTTCTTCAGATATCATGATATTTTAGACTGTAAATAAAATATATGTACACTCAGTTGCCAGTTTTTTGGGTACCCATGTGCTAAAATGAATGCAGTCTAATACAACAGAGAAACAATAAATCCCTCATGAAGATAAGACTGTTCATCTTTTGTAGAAACTGTTTAAAAGAGGTGTTGATTCATCTTAGAGGCTGCCATTTGTAGTGCTGTTGAGTTGTATTGCATCACACTGAGGTGTAGCTAATATTTAGTCTACCCTCAATGATATAAATCGGGTGGATAAAACAGTAGACTAACCATCAGGCATCTGTGCTACCATTATTACAGTAAAGTTCCTCTACATCCTTTTGTTGTTACGGCAGCTATGTCTTCCAAAACACACATGCACACACATACAGCACATATTACACATTCACATACACAGCCACAAAGTCAGCGCAGTGAGTGTTGTTTTTAAAGTCATATTTCCCATATTGACATATTTTCTGTAACTGCTTGGCTCTGCTGCGGTTTTTCTTCACTGCGAGGGCCAGTTAGGGAGAGTCCCTGCGAACTATTTTCACAAAGAGCTTTTGTGTTTGACGATCAGAAAATGTCAAACACAGGTTGGACAAAGTGTGTAGTGATTAAAAAAAGTGATTACATACATGGTGTGGAATGGTCACATTTTGCAAAACATATGCATGCACATGCCTCTCCAAAAGCAGAACACAGAAACATACAAGCACAGACATGCAGGCTGCAACAGTGAACGTACACAGATGTTCTGTGACTTTAATCATGTTCATGGGCAAGTAATCAGTGGAAAACACACTGTGTTCACACATGCTGAAGCACCATTGAAAGCTGCAATTGACCTTGAAGAATGAAGGAGTAAATATAGGATGGAGGATCCCTCCACAGATGCAGCTTTGGAGTTGTTCGACTTCAAGTTGACTCTTTAACCAATCAAATTCAAAGACCCAAATCACCAGTATGAAAGCCAGATGTATAAAAGGATTGGGATGAAGAAAAAAATAAAGTGTCGAAAGCTGAAAAAAAAGATGGAAAAAGATAGAGGGAAACAGAGGAAAAGAAAGGGAGGGGAAGAACATAAGAGGGAGTTTCAAGCATCTGGCAGGCCATGTGTAAGAAGTGAACAGAGTCCTATTAATTAGAGCCATACTGGAAACTGGATTAATAAGAGAAAGAACGGACTGTGGTAAAGCAGCATGGGAGGAGGGAGAAGAAAAAAAAAAAGAGGCAGAGCAGTTGCAGAAAACATACATAAAAATAAAGCAACGGTTTTATTTCCACTAATAAACTATGAAATAATGTGCACCCAAGCCAAGGAACAGTTTCTTTCTCTCTAATGAGTAACACCCCCCCCGCCCCCTCACTCTCCCTCCAGTGGGAATACACCTTGGGTAAGGCAACAAAAGCAGTGCTGTGTCTCCGGGCCTCCAGGCCTCAATGCAGCTTTTATGAGACCTGGCTGGGTCAGGTCAGACTGGGTCACCTGGTCCTGGTCCCGCTGACACACAAATACACTAATACACACAACTGATGCTCCCTTTTCCCAGACTATGGGGATTAAAAACAGCTCTAGTGTAAAAACGTTGGGGCTTTCCACCTCTCTGTCTTTTCCAACAAGCCACTGCATACCGTCAACTTTGTTTGTTTTCACACAACTTCCATCAGACTCTGCTTTCTGGAGCTACCCCCATTGTGTACAGAACATTGCTGCAAGAGTTGTAAACATCTCTCGGCTGTAAACAGTTGAAATGACAAAAACATTTTTTAAATAACATGTTTTAAGTGCTTATTAGGAGCATCATCTGGACCTAGTTACCCTGGGTGTAAATGTGACTAAACTTTATGGTTTTTCAAGCCCAAATCAGCTTGAGGTTATAGTTATGAAACTACACACACACTGACATACAGAAGGTCGTTACTGAGCGTCTGTCCACACTCAGTCATTTACATGTGAAAACGACCTGTGACCAGACTAGCATATCAGGAGGCCACCTCACTAAATCTGCAGCATGCAAGCTACACGATATCATTTCTTTTTGCTCACTTTAACAGGAAACTTACAACCGCTGCATGTGGGAGCCCTACAGGGCTCACAACTTGTGGGTGACAATCATTGGTGAAAGGTGACACTGCCATTGTTGTAAGCAGCACTTGAAAAATTGCCCCAGGTTGTTCTCATAAAAAGATCTCTTTTGTATTTTGGTTGGCAAATAACAAATTAGTCAGTTAATGCCTGGCCGGGTCATAGGGCCGTACCAAATAGTTTAAAGCTTCATTCATTTTTTATTTGTCAGTAACAGACAGAATAAGACTTGAAGTTAGACTGGTTGCATTAAATAGGTCTGACTGGGAATGAGGCTCACCAGCACACGCCCAAAGACTAGGCCCGCTGTGATGGATCAACGTCTGGTACACAGGTTAGGTAGCCATGGTTTTCTTCTGGTTAGTGGTGTTGGTGGTGATAGTGCAAAACAGCGGTGATATAATCTGCTTTCCCTGTTGGCTAGTTAGCTCCCATGCTAAAAACAAGCTGGGTAATGCTATTACATTTACTCATTAAAGAAAGTTGATTTCATTAAAAAAAAAACAAAAGTAACTAATTCAATCTGATTACTGTTTTATTCAAATTAAGGATTCTGTTCAAGGATTTTTAAGGCCAAATCAGTTCTGTGTCTGCAAGGGTGTGTTTTGGTCCATGTGAAATAAATGTCATCATCCACCCATGTCCACAAGGTCTGCACAGACTCGCACGGACGTGCTGACTGTGCATGCTCCAGTCTCTTGTCTTGCCCATAACACTGTGGTCAAGCCAGCGGCACCCACTGCACTATGATGAAGTTAGTTTTAAGTTGGATATTTGAAAAACATTCACCTCAGACCTAGCAGCAGCTTCTTAGTTTCAGTTTTGCCCAGCATTGGCAGCAGGAGGAAGGTAAGGTCACCAGCCAGCCCTTTGGTTTACTGCTGGGGCAACACATTCTCACTCCGACCTCGTCACATATAGAGATGCGCCATGCAAGGTATCTGCATTGGTTGTTGATGTTCTAGGATGCTGTGTCAAGTTCTGCCTGTTACATACATTGTCTTTTTTTCAATTCCATTTTCACAGGAAATTTAGAGATTACATACAGTCTCTGCACTACACCGCGAACTGAGTTTTTGTTTTCCTTCAACAACTAATGCACATGGTTGGGTTTAGGCAACAAAAGCACATGGCTAGGTTTAGAAAAATAGAACAAACAGAATCTTACGGGACGTGAACACCGCTCTCCCGGGTAAAAGTTGGTGTTTATTG
>JAPZEB010000012.1:22767749-22779167 GCA_029783705.1 Chaetodon striatus | reverse complement strand
CGCGGGGGGGGGAGAAAAAGTGAAAAGGGGCACACGGAGGGTAGTAGAGTGTGAGACGGGGAAATAAGAAAAACAGAGGGAGGAAAAAGGAGACAGTGGGCGGATGGGAGGGTGAGGTAGGGGTTGAGTGGTTGAAGGAGTTTGATCCACATGTGGAAATGATTGTCTAATTACAGCAGATATGTATAAGTGTTACTGCCTGGAGGACAGATGGTGATTGGAGGGCGCAGAGCTTTGAAAATGAAATGATTGGACGGGGGAGAAATCAAGACGTGTAATTGGAGGAGCAGGAACAGGAGAAGAAGATCGAGAGAAGTGTCATGGTGGTTCCCGCATCATCTCCGTCTCCTTACTCTTCAGCCACAGACACAAGGCCTTTCCAAAATTCAGAAATTCAGGGGCTGTCCATCATAACGGCTCTTTTAGGCATTCAGCCTGCACCTCATCCTCAAAATGAAATAGTCCACAAAGACATGCTCCTCATCAACTCACACGGTCGGAAAATTTATAGATTATTAGACGCTGCCCTCAAATAGCTGACAGAAAGGAACAAGGGAAAGTTTATCATTATGGGAAATACAATTCCCATTCTTGCCAGGAGTTAGTTATTAAGATTGATACCTCTCTCTTGTCTGTACTTTAAATATGAAGCTACAGCCAGCAGCCTGTTAGCTTAGCTGAGAATAGATTTCATCTGTACAAAAACTTAAATGTAAAAATGACAATTCTCCATTTTACAGGGGTAATGTGCCGCACTATTTCTTGGCCTGGACCAGTGACCTTATGGAGTTACCTGGCAACTGGGTAAGTCAAGGCCTAGAAATAGTCTGGCACATAACCCCCATAAAACAGCTGCTTTTTTACACTTTAAACAAACTAAATATAACTTGTCAATTAGTGAGATTTAGAGGTGCTGGTAGGTGGATTTTGTTACGTTTGGACAGAGCCAGGCTTGTGGTTTCCTCCTGTTTCCACTCTTATAGCTATGCTAAGCTAACCAGCTGCTGGCTCCAGCTACATATTTAATGTACAGACACCAGAGTGGTATAAATCTTATCTAACTCTCAGCAAGAAATTAAATAAATGTACTTCACAAAATGTTAATTCATCCTTTAAACTGGAGTTCCTGAAGTTTCCTTCTCTGATATCAGACAGAATTGTCAACTCATTACACTCTGTTCCCATCTTCAGTCTGACATTGTGTCCAGTCTAATGATTTCCGTAGTGGAGGAGGATTCAATTTCTCCTAACCAGTCACTAGAGACTCACATATTCACCTAAATCTAACATCATTTTAAGTCCACACTGATGAATAGCCATGCCAACATACCTTTAATGCCGAGGTTTGAAGAGTGGAGCAGAGCAAAGTAAAAACAAACTATGATATCGGGCAATAATGAGAAGACATGTTGTCTATGTGTAGATTTAGAACAGCCTCAACAGCAGCATCTATCTTGTCCATTGCATGTGTTCCAGTGCACAGCCTGAGAGCACATGACAACAACTTGACAACGGTGTTAGTCCCGTCTGTGGCACTAATTGGCTACCTGAGTCCCACCACAGTGCTCATTGGTCATGTCTTTTTTTTTAGGTATTTTGCCTTTAATTGACAGGACAGGTAAGTGTGAAAGGGGAGGGGGGGGGGGTGACATGCAGTAAAGGGCCACAGGCAGGATGCCGCTGCGGCAACAGCCTTTGTACATGGGGCACCTGCTCTATCCACTAAGCCACCGATGCCCCCGTTTGTTTGGTTTTAAACCGAGAAACCGCTGTTTACTTCAACACATGCCAAATAGTGAACCAGGATGAGAGTAATATATTTTTTTGATCTTAAAATTACCTCTAACCCCTGTGATGAACCACACATCCAGGAACTAACTGTGGGATTTATGCCTGTGTTCCTTCACTGTTGGGTTCATTGATCGTAGGCATGAGTTTTTCCAAACCTAAACTAAATCGCCTAGACGTATCTCAACTACAGAGTTGATGTGTTTGTTACCAAACGAGATGCAAAAGAAGTGGCATCCACAGCAACAAGACAATGCAATGATGTCCTGTGACTGCCATCATCTCTGGAAATTGTAAAAACATACAGCCATGAGTATCCAATTGCAACTGTTCTTTAAATACAGTTTGACACAAAGGTATAAGTAGCTTACCAACACTATGGATTTACTAAAACTACACTGAAGATTACATGAATACATAAGATTTTATAATTTGCCCTAAATGGCCATGCATTCGAACATTTAATTTCCTCTGTTTGCCCGTCATAACATGTTCATTTTATTTGTTTTCTCAAGATCACAAGTTATTATCTCAAAATAACAAGTTGATTGTTTTTATTTGAGATAATGTTCTTGAGATCTCGATATAGCAAAACTATGTTTTCTCAATATAACAAGATATCGTACCCTTGGCTATGAGGCCTAAATCACTGCAGGAACCACTGCGTTCTGCAACACATCCAATGGTTTGTATGATATCCTACAAATTAGTGCCCCACAAATGACACTACATCCTTACACAAAGTTGTGTCATCAACGTAAAGTTATGGACGTTAGGTTGAGGAAAAGAAAAATTGAAAAATTACCATAAAATGACTCAAAGTTCACGCAAAGTTATCACAACTGTGAGCGCTGGTCTCCTGGAGAGAGTCCCAGTGAAAAGTCCTGTGTTTTATGACCCACCCACCACTTTAACCTGGCGCCTTACAAACCGTTTGGGATCCCTTCCTTGTTTACTCCTGTCAGTGCACTGGTCACGTGATCACAGCCTTCTAAAATATGTGGGTTATGCACAAATTACTGGCTCATCATTACATGATATATGTACGAATTTTGGTGCATTACTTTTCATAGGAAAACATATAAAGAGTGCATGAGAACAGCCTGAATTCTGTGTAGTAATGTCAGATCATTAAGAGCATATTGATCATCACATCAAGCATCTCCTCAATCGAGGCCTAACACAGGCTGAACCTGCTTTATGCTGTGCTGTTATAGATAATATACACATTAATGTGGGTCATCTAACAAGATGTTTAGCAAGCCGCCAGCTTTATCGGCAGTCAAATCAAAGCATCAGCATGACATGTGATGAAAGGTGGTAAAAATCTCGAGACACAATGTCTATTACATTTAATTTACAAAACTTTTTTGTGATCTTGAATTAATGATGTCTTTATCTCAAGAAAACAAGGGTTGTTATCTTGAGAGCTCACGAAAAATATTGCATTATCTCAGGAAAACATTTGCTATTTCAAGATAATGACATAAATAACTTATGATTTAAGAAGAAAATAAAATCAACGTGTTATTATGGGAAAACAGAGGAAATAAAATGTCTGAATGATGGCTGTTTAGAGCTTCTATACTAAGCAACTCATCGGTAATCCGTCTTTTTTTGTCATTTGGTGTCCACTTTCCTCACTGTACCAAAACAAAAGTAAATACATTAAGCTACTAGGATACAGTAAGGATGGGACGGTTGTCCCCGTCAGGTTAAACTGGCACCTCTTCACAAGAGGCCGCCTGTCACCAGACCTCAGCATATCTCGGCTGCCTGCTGCGACATCTGTCTACCTGTCAGAAAATGTAAATACCCTCTGGAGGTTAAACAGGGGCAAGTATCAGACATGGGTCCCACTATCATAGGATTAAACTGGCTTTATTTGTGTTTATAAAGACACTAAAGTGGTTTTTGAATGTTCCCTAGTGAATGCAATTTTAATGTTCTCTTAATGTATTATATTTAATGTATTTCTACTCCCCTGTAAAGCACCTTGAATAGTCTTGTGTCTGAATGGTGCCATATTAATAAACTTGCCTTAGTGGTGTCCTAATGACCTATGGGTCTTAATGCAACCAGCAGTATGATATTTCATAGCTTTTTTTGTTTTATCTGTTTTCCTGTGACCAGTTGTTCCTTATTATACCCCCATCAAACTCCCTCTTAGGCACCACTGAAGTAAAATACTGTTGTGAACTCATGCAGTGAAATTGTGCCACTCTCTGTGAGCACTGCATCAGAAGTAGACGATCAAAATGTAGTTCCACTGATAAAATACATGATCGAAATGTTATCTTATTGATTTGCATCAATTATATTCTGATTAACAAGTGTTGATACATTGACTAATAACACAAAATACCTTAATAACAGCAGAAATGATTGTAATAATTCTTTTGACTGCGCTTTTTGTGTTAATATGCAACTACAGATTAATTAGATAAAGCCGTTTTCACATTTCTGCTCTGTTTCATCGAACATCTGTAGAACGTTTTAATCCTCATTTTATATTCAACAAATTGTATGTAATTATGTTGATTATGTTGCTAATATCAGCAGTCCAATATATGCAGTGACCTCCATCTCTGGTGAAATATGGAAGCTACTCCTCCAGCTGGACATGCTGACTGAGGTTCTAAATGGCTATGGTTAAAAAAAATTAGCAGTTTTATTTGTTATCACAAAATCACAAGTTATTTATGTCATTATTGTGAAATAGCAAGTGTTTTACTAAGAAAACGGGACAATTTTCTCAAGACCCTGACATAGCGAAACTTTGTTTTTCTGGTGATAATGAGATATAGTAGCCTGTAAGGCCTAAATCATTGCAGGTACCATTGTATTGTGCATAGCAGATGTCAGATGATCAAGAGCATATTGATCATCACATTACATATCTGTCCATTGAAGGCCTGACACAGGCTGTCATAGATAATAGTGCGTCATTTAAGAAGGTTTTTAGCAAGGCTTCAGGTTTATCTGTGGTGCAATCAAAGCTTGTCAGCATGGCATGTCAAGTGTGGTGGGTATCTTGATACACAACTGCCTATGTACGATTGTGTTTACACAATGTTTTCTCAAATAATTAAATCATTATCTTGAGAAAACAGAGTTTCGTTATCTTGAGATCTCAAGAAAATGATTCCCTTACCTTGTTAAACAACATTTGTTATCTTGAGGTAATGACATAAACAGCCTAACTTGAAATCTCCAGAAAACAAAGTTGGTAATCATGGAAAAATACACAGAAGAAATAAAATCTTTTCATCATGACTGTTTAGACCTTCCACACATTTCTACTGTAAAGCTCACATGATGAATTCATACTTACTGTGTAGATCAGAAACCTTTCTGGACACCCTTATGTGACTATTTCCATTTGTTTCTTAACATGATGGTTGCTGCATAAACAACTGCTGAGGAGGAAGAGAGATGAAGAGAAAGAGAAAAGAAGGCAACATCTGAGCCTCAGGGCTCCTCAATACCAGTAGATCTCATCCTACCTGTACCCCTCAGAAGCCCACACTGGCTCTGCCTCCGCTTGGACCAATA
Organism: Chaetodon striatus; assembly: GCA_029783705.1. Taxonomy (NCBI): domain Eukaryota; kingdom Metazoa; phylum Chordata; class Actinopteri; order Chaetodontiformes; family Chaetodontidae; genus Chaetodon; species Chaetodon striatus. The sequence continues at coordinate 22,773,824 of JAPZEB010000012.1, read as the reverse complement.
CACCTGGCGTATCATTCTCATAACCCATAGCCTCAGGGGCAAGGCTCTGCTACACAGCCCTGCGCTCATAAACTGTGTTTATTAATTTGCCTTTGCCAACCTCACCCATGGTGTCAGTTTTTCCTACGCTTCACACCAAGTCTGCTGCCACTGGACTCACTACCAACCACTGTTTTGAAATTGCGTCACTTTTCATATTGCCAGCTGTGTGTCTGCCTAGAGGCTGATGTCAGTCCCTCTGACAGGGGAAATACCTGGGACTGAGAAGACTTGGTTTTGGAATATCAAATGCAATCAGTTATTGTATCTTAATTGCTGTTTTTTGAATGTTTTTTGGACACATGCCTTGGGATTTACTGGCCATTACAGTGTATTTTGTCTCCTGATCCAGTGGAGCTGTTTCTGAATTTAAGCTGGCAAGGGAAAGTAAGACAGGGCTGAATATCACCATTCAAAGTAAATGAATTTATTACATCACGCCATGTTTATAGTGCTGTTCCTGTCCCATTTTAGTCCACTATATGGAGCATTATTTTTTAATCTGTCTGGTTATGCCTGTTGTCTGATGAGGCAGAGTGGGAGGACAAACCTCCGCCGTATAAAAACTAAGCCTTGGCTCTAAACCTGAGCTCTGCATACACTACCTCTGTATTGATTCCAGTCCACATGAGAAGACATCAATATAGTGTAACACTACAGGATTTCTACAGTGACACCAGGTAAATAAAAGTGAGTAAGTGAGGGGGGGGAAGGTCCTGCTGACACTAAACATATTACAAAAATACAACACTTTCATACACTGTCAATATACGGTTAATGTAACTGTCAATACTGAGTGCATCATGGAGGAGTTGTATCGTGACGGATGACAGCCCCGGGGCATTCTCCCAGGTGTCACTTGCAGCAGTAACAACATAGCAATAAGACTAAAAACATCTTGTAAATTCCACAAGTCAGTGTATGTTTTGGCAACCCTCAAACACAGCGCCTTAGCACAGTGTGTGTATATACTCAAAACAAAGTTGCTGAGGCTTTGATATGTCTATGGCCTTATAACTCTAATTAGAGCACCAGTGCTAATGTATTTAATGTCTATGTCTTATGTCTATAGTTAGAGGTCTCCACGTCTTTGCCGATGTAAACACATACATCCACACCTAAGCTTTAATGTTGAGAGTTTTTAAAGCCCTCATACTGTTGAATTTCAACCTTGGGAGGACTTGAAAACGTATGCCAAAACACCACACTGAAAATAAGCCCATTTCCTCATAGACCATTACCTATACAGGCGCTGCCACCTTGTGGAACGTAAATAGTCCTACATTTTGTAACCATAGCCTTGACAGGGGAAGAGGGAGGGGTGGATGTCTTTTTTCTGGAAATTATTGTTGCTTACATAGATAGGTTGCTTACAGTGACATGACCCCTAAACCTCCACAGCTGAATTATGTTTCTGCCAAACGTGCACATTTTCAACAACAACCAAAAAATAGTTTCCATTCTACAGGATCTAACAGCTCTATGTCCTCTGACACATTTAATGACAACTCTCGAAAAAGTCAACAGTACTGACTACATGCCCCAAATAACTCTTCATGTCCACATGACCTGATTCTCTGTTAAGCACAATGACAACAGCAATAGTAACATCTGTCCAGTCCCAGTGAAGATGCACAGCTTATTTTAACCACAGAGGGGCGCTGTTCAATTACTTATTACATCTTCCGTAGGCGTCAGTTTCAGGTTCATTCAGGTACATTTTGTGCTGAGGATCTCTTTACAGTGACACTCACAGTGGGGTCCATGGCACCCTGTGTGTCTCCCATTTACTTATCTAGCTAAAAAATGTAGCATGAATTCAGGTATGGGACATAAGGTGTTGCAGAACATTGTAAGAAAACTGCATTTATTTCTACACAAGAGAAACTGTTTTCATTCAGCCCTTCAGTACAGACTCTGATCAATATCTCATTGTATGGTTAATGTGAATCATGGAAAAGGATGGAGCAAACAAACAAACATAAAACAGCATTAATGGCATTTACCATTTTGGGAAAGGTTAACAGAACTCCTCTGACTTTTTTATTTTGCTTAAATGTGATGTCAATTTGTGAATTCAATTTAATTTAAACAAACTGAGTAATTTTTTTTATCAACAATGTTGTTTTGTAAATGTGTGATATTTCTAAATTGTCAAATTTCATAGCAGTTTATAGAGTGGGGCAGTTTTTAAACAATTTCCTGATAGCAAGTAAATAGCTTTTAAAAGCACCAACAGTGCTGACAAATCCCAACAGTCTATTCTATTTTAGATCCTACTAAGGTCCACTTAGTAGGATCTAGGGGCATATATTGCCAGAAATGGAATACTTTAAAACAAGTATGTTTTCGTTAGTGTATAATCAACTAAAAATAAGAATCGTTGTGTTTTCTTTACCTTAGAATGAGCTGTTTATATCTGTATAGGGAGCGAGTTCTCATCTACTGAGTCCACCATGCACCGCCATGTTTCTACAGTAGCCCATATTGCTCAGATCAAACCCAACACTGGTGTTTTCATGTCAGCCTCCATAGTTAGCAGCCCCTCTGCAAAGATCTGCATCAGAAAAAGACAGATTTTATTATCTGAATCTGCTTTACTCAGTGTTTTTATTTGTTTTAATCACCTGATCTGTTTGTTTTGCAGAGCAGGAGAACTCTGGAAATAATTCAGCCCCAAGTAAAAACATCCTGAACAATAAACACTTGTAAGGAATCCTAACTGGGAGTAATTTCAGCTGGTTGCAGTCTGCTATCCTCACTGCCAGATGCCACTAAAGCCCCCTAAATCTGACATACTGGACCTTTAAAAAGGATGTATAGGATACAGGAATCTCCCTTACTATAAACCGCTATGTGTGCCCTGTACTGAAGTTAACTACTAATGGTGTGTCCCTCAGCTACAAAGACAATCCTTTCTAAAGGACAGGTGGACCTTATGTCTGAGATTATCTTTATTGTATTACCTTGTTCTAAAAGTTTTATATTTTTGCTGCACAGACAAATTTTCTAGTTAATAAAAGACTGTTTAAAGTTGTGGTTTATATTAAAACATGTTTAACTTTGACCATGCTTTTTAATTATAGTGAATGAGTTACAAAGTAAGACATAATAGTTCAAGTGAGTTTAGATTACAGCTGTGGCCTTTGGCCAACAAACCTGCCAGACCTGTTGTGTCACTGTTTGATATGAGATGCCAAAATAATAGAGGTCACAGGAAGTGATTGTACGCTCATATAAAAGTTTTTAAAGAGATAGATATAAATGGTATAAGTATCGCCAGTGGTGGAAGAATCACCTCAAATTAGCTTTTACACACAACAGACACTCAATTACAAGAACATGTCCTATTCAAAATGTTTGTGTGGTAGAAGTAGGATCATCATTATCATTATTATTACTATAGATTTATGTAAAATCTTCAACTGAAATGAACTCCTCAATACATTTAGGGGAGTAAAAACATTACAACATATATAGTAGCATCAAATAGAAATACTCAAGTTAGGTACAAGTATCTCAGAATTGTAGGCCTACTTTATTACAGTAGCCTACTTGAGTAAATGTTAATTCACTGTCCTATATTTAAGTTGACTGCTCAGTGTTTGCAAAAATTGTGTGATTTTTCTTTTTCATTGGTGGGAAATATGTTGGGGATCAGGTCAATAACAATGTGTCGCAGGCAGAATCAAAATCTGGAGAAATGGTGGTCATAAAATGTAAAAATAAATACAACAAAAAAATAGTCGTAGGTCCATTAGAGGAAACTGTTCTATCATTAGACCCCCCTAATTGAAAGTGATAGCTACTTGCAGATGACATTGAAATGTGAGCAGGTGCTGACTTTAATATCAAACTCACTGTGACCCCATAGCCTAATTCCCTACAAGTTGAGGCTGAGTTTCTCATTGGGCTCACCTATGGAGAATAACAAGGAGGCTGAGGTACGTGACCTAAATGTAATTGTCTATGTGCCTGCCAGCAACAGGCGGTCTTCAGAGTGCTTTCTGTAAGGACAGCGCGCTTTTTGGGCACATGCGAGCTATTTTACGGTGCTCATGTTTGCCCAAACAGCTCCTGACCTACATTCACTCTGTCCCAGCCAATCTCCGGCGATAGTTTGGCTTTTAGCAAACACAATCTGTGGAGAGAAAGGAAACGTGATGGAGAGGAGGAGGGGCGGCGGGAGTCACGGTGAGCACCGCCCATTCCGCACGTGCCAGCTCTCTCAGGCAAGGATCGTCTATGCGTGGAAAGATGGCCACACGGCTCGGTTATCAAAAACCGCACCAGTTTCCGGGTTGAGAACGTGGGCGTTGGCCTTGCGCATGCGCCCTGCCCATGCAGTTTTGCCCTGAGCAGGAGAGGCACGTGGACAGGCATTGACACATTGACCTCACATTGCAGTTCTGTTTTCTTACTCTCTGTCTTGTCATGTTTTGTTTGGAAAAGTTTAATCTGTTGCGACTTGCAGTTGTGTTCAGCACTGTGGAGTGTAGACTGCTACTGCAACAGTCAGACTATTTTCAGTGTTTACCAATTCATGAAACAACAACAACAACTATAATAATAAGAAAGAGAAGAAGAAGAAGAATCTTTAGAAGTGCAACATTTTCAGTCCTTAGACCTTCATCAGGTAAAGCAAGAAAAACATTTCAGGCAGACTGAGGTTAATCAGGGACCATGAGCTGTCATGCAATTAGTTCCACAGGTTGTGTGCATCCAGCTTATTTGAGGCACCTCCCACTTTCACTATCTATAAGAGACAGCAACTTCATCGACTTATGTACACACATTGAAAAGTATAATACTAGTTAAAGTCAGAGTATCATTTTCTCCATGGTGACAACAATAATAATATTACACTTAAATCTCAGTCTGTGTGGCGTATTGCTCGACAGCTCCTGGTCCCTGACTGGCCTCACCTGAGGAGGTGTTGACTGTATCTGTCTGAAATGTTCTTCCACTTTAGGCTGCCTTATGAGTGTCTAAGGACCAAAACACTGTATTTCTAAAATAGGCTAAATTGTATTAAAAGTAAAGTGCAGGAATCCTCACTTCTCTTGACTGTGGACATTTTCTTTGACACACCTGTCTACAAGAAGCTGAAGGTGTGCATGAGCCTTTACAGTCAAGATCTGACTACTAAAACCCTAAAATACTGAAAACAAAGGGTTATTAAAATTTACATTTTTAGGCTTTTATGCAAAATTTTACATCATCAGAGGTTTATATCATATTTTAGTGTGAAGTTTAAGTACACAAAAAAAAATCTCCACAGAAAATGTTTAGATTAATAAAGCTGTAGCTTATCATGTTTGTTGGATGCAATTAAACCATTGATATGGGAATAATAACAATCACATTGAACCGCTGTGATTTTCCTGATAGTCAACCTTAGCTGTATTACATTGATCTATAATGTTATTTTTTTTTGTAAAAAGTTTAACATATTTATATTACACTGACCACATGTGATTTTCCCTAGAATCAAACTTAGGTATGTTACAGTAACTTAATGTGATTTTTCCAAAGTAAAATGTAACTACATCAATAAAAAGTGATTTCCAAAAAGTTTAACATATTTACATTTTACTGACCAAATATCATTTTGTAATAATCTAATTATAGTAATAGTAATTTAATGTATTTTTCGTCATGTAAAATGTATATGTTGCTTTTGGGTGTATTACACAGATACAATATTGTGCTTATGTTATACTTGTTTGCATGCAAAGTGTCAGTCATTTATGTTGCAGTACATGTGTTATTCATGTGGACAGAATTAGCTGTCTTTTATTGCATTTAGTGTGCTGTATAGTTGTAATTGTTTATGGCAAAGTCTTCAACGTTTTTCAGGCTAAAGACCCCTTAACTCAAAGAGAGACAGAGCAGGGACACCCTACTACATATATTGTATAAGACTGAGTTGCACTTGGGACTCTTCAGGATTTCGGGTCTTCTCTTGTTTGCCTGTAGCTGCTAAGTCAGCAGCAGTTGTAGCATGGCTAGGTGCGTTAGCCTCCCCTCTGCACT
>JAPZEB010000012.1:22753858-22767649 GCA_029783705.1 Chaetodon striatus | reverse complement strand
GAGGTCATTTTGCGGCCCCCCTGCAGTGACTCTGAGGACCCCCTAGGGGTCACGGACCCCCTGTTGAAGACCCAGGGTTTGTGGTAAATAATATAATGTAGTAGGAAATTAGACTCCAAAGCAGAATTGTTGCCCCTCAGTGTACTCCACGGCTTTGGCCTTGGTATGTACACTGATCAGCCAAAACATTAAAACCACTGACAGGCGAAGTGAATAACTTTGATTGTTTTGTTTCAATGCTGGGAAACCTTTGGTTCCTGGCATTCATGTGGATACCACCTGACATGCTCCACCCACCCAAACACCGTTGCAGACTAACAGTACAACAGTACTCCCTAATGGCAGTGGCCCCCAGCAGGAAAAAAAAGCAGCATGCCACACTACAAAAACAATTTAGAAATGGCCTATAGAGCATGACAAAAAGCTCAAGGTGTCAACCTGGCTTCTAAATTTCTCAGGTCCCAATCTGCTCATTCTTGTGATGTGCCTGTATCCCAGATGTACCCCTAATCCAAGGTGGGGCCTCCTTGGACTGGACTTGGCTCTGACCTGTCGAGGCATGGACACAGGATCTCTGGGAGTGTCTGGCACCAGTGCGTTGGCGGCAGATCCATTTAGTCCAGTGGGTTGTGAGGTGGGTTAATGCCACCTGCCACAGATGCTCATTCAGACTGGGATCTGGGAAATGTGGAGGCCAGGTTGACACTTTAAGGTCTTTGTCTCATTCCTTGGGCCATTCCCAGCGATATTTGCAATGTGGCATGATGCATTATCCTGCTGGGGGGGTCACTGCCATTGGGAAGTACTGTTGGCATTGGCATCTTTTTTTTTTTTTAATTATTCTTGTTTTGACTTATCTTGCAATATTGACTTACCCTGCCCATTATGTTCCATAAAATGTTGGTTTAGCTCCTACTAAAGGTAAAAGATGGGCTGTCACTCCATCATTAGTATTAACATCTTGAAAACCTCATTTTGCAAAGCCAAAATGTTGGTTTTCACTCGGTGCTGGCGTTTAAAATACTCGTTTCTATCATGGCGCTAAAGCCCATAATCCTCTATCAGCACCCAACAACACTGTGAGAGAAGTTAGGAAACGAGACAGGAGTGAGACCTCCTCCCTCCTCTGCCTGTCTCTACCTTGTTTCCTCGTCGTCTTATCGCCGAGCCCAGGCAGCCATTAGCATAAAATGTGTGTCAGTAGGGCAGCGTGAGCTCACATGCCATGCGCACATGCTGTAGAGCTTTAAGCAGCATTCCAATGTCGAACCAGTCCAATGTGCCGTCTCCACGCGGGGCTCTCGGCCAATGAAAAAGTGCGAAAGAGTAGCAAGAGTGGGGGCACGAGGACAGGAAGGGAGGGGGTAAAATGTTTTCAGAGAGCGTGACAGAGAGGGAGAGAGAGAGAGATCCCTGATACTCATCGACAAACAAAAGAGAAAAAAAACTGGTCACATTTCTCAGGCACCTGAAAACGTGCTGGTTATTTTAAGACTCGTGTTGCTTATTGATGAGTGGGGAGTGTTTAAACTACTTCCACTCCGGTCATGTTTTGATGCTGACTGTACATGGCAAGCAGCTGAACGCGTCGGGACCTCAGTAATTTAGAGAAGCCCTTTTACAGTGATATCTCACACAGCCCGGCATCATAAGGTGTGCAGACGGAGAGCCGAGCCGCCCTGCGCTGTCTCCTCACCTCGGAAATTATTTGGAGCGACCAGAGATAACATTCTCTCATTTCTTTTTTTTTTTTGTTGAAATATTTGCTTTGACTTTTTCCTCGCTGGCCGGGTTTTCTAAACACCCCCAATGCCCTGCGCACACCGCTGTTGGTCTGAATTTTTGGATACACTCTTTATGCCTTGGCAGTTCTTGACTCTTTCACCTATATCAACCAAACTCCTCGGCAGCAAGCAAAGGCAGTCAGTCCAGTAGTAGACGGCCAGAATTAAACCGCAGGGAACAACTGAACAGCATCGATCATCTAGAAAACATGGAAAACAGCCCTGGTGGTAAGTAAGCTTCATTCATGTTGTAGTGTGTGTGTTTGCCTGAATCCACTGGAAACACTATTCCAGTGCCAAACAGCAGTAATTTAATAGAAGCAGGCACTGGTGCATAATGGGAGCAGATGCCAGTGCACTTCTCCTCACCAAATAGACCATTATTCTTAGATGATAGAATTAGTGGTTAATTTAAAGTATGATTTATCAGCACTGTCCATTTATGTGTAATTGCATCAGTCAATAGTTGCATAAAACTGCCTGATATGGCACCAGGAGAGCACATGATGTCTTTGTTTTTATGCTTTTCCTCTGAATGTCACTTTAACACACTGTGTCTAATGCGCCTAATAGTTTAATGCACCCCAGGGTGCAGTTGTTCATGTATGCAGAGCTGAATCTGCTGTGTTAAAATATAATGTGCAGCTTTTGTGACTCTCCCTGTGTCAGCCACACTCTCAGGTGTCACACACAGGCTGGTTCAGAGTGAATGCGCAGAGTTTTCACTGTAATTCAGATGTGTAACATGTGGCACGGTGCCAGGTGCTTCTGGGCTGCAGACTTGAGAGTTTTGAGTGAGTGAGCCGAGCACAGAGAGAGAGGGAAGTCCTCCCCCGTCAATCTCTGCGGCGGACTTCCGATTCTCTTGCATGTAAACAAACTCACGTGAAGCGCGACCCAAAACGCCCCCTGACCGAGCACGTTTTCTGCCCACGACAGCCCCATCTCACTCATCTCAAACATCGTGGGCTTTCTTCTCGTGTTACTGATTGCCAGATGAGATGGATCACACACTCAGTGCGCGCTGTGGGCTCCACTTTAGACGGAGTTTGGTGCTCATTGGGAAGTTGTAGAGAGTGGGCTGTTACTTAGTTACAGTGCGTGATTCATTGAACTTGGCTGTTTGTAACATCTTTGGCCGAAGTGCAACTTTTTCCAAAATAAATGTGAGTGGACTGTGTCAGGGAGCAGGCACGCCCATTGAGTCAAAACAAGTTACCGGTGCCAAATGTTCCGTCCGTGTACTGGACACCACTTGAAAAACAGGTCTCGGAGTGAACATCCTGTACAGCCAGGACCTGAATCATGATCTAAATGTGGCGGGGTGACGAAAACAAGCGATCCAGTTAACATAACTTTGAAACTAGGCTATTTCCCGTTAACTCCGCGGCTCTATGATACATCTAATATTACATTGGACATGACAGGGAGAGTTAAAGTCGGTGTGTATTTCTGCTACAGCCCGCTGAAATAGCCAATAGGTAGGCCACTACGTCAGAGCACGCCATTAAAAGTGCCAAAGACCGCTATTTAAACCATAATGCACATTGACGTCATCACTCATAAGCATCACATCCTTCTCATCTTCCCATATCATGTGTATGGTAACCGGGCAGTAGTCAGACATAACGTCCTTGAACAGCGGGTGACCATTACAACTGTCACGTCTTTTCATCCCCTCTCCGCCCGGTGCACCCTGGGTAGGAACAGTCGTGATAATGCTGGGAATCATGCGCCTGATTTTTTTAATACGCAGTTACCCCGCCTCGAGCCGACAGCACGTGTATACAGCCTCAGAGTCCACGTGCCGCGCTTGATTCCCAAGCACCCCGCCCCTCCCGGTCGTCCCTCTCTCCAGCGCGCGCGCCCTGCTCGCGCTCAGCTTGCACGGGGATTCCTCTGTATGCGCTGATAGCTTGGTCAGTGGGTCAGAGAGGTTTAGCAGCCCTTTTCTCTCCTCTTGGTTACTGTAACGGGTTTGAAATGGTCGTTGGTTATTATTATGGGCTGTATTAAATGTAAAGATGCTGTTAGGTGTCTGTTAGACATATTAACCTACATTTGTCTGCAGTCAAACTGTGGTTTTGGGTGACATGACTAACCAGTTCCTGTGGTGGTGCAGTTGCAACAGTGACAGTTATAATGCAGACATTGAGCAATTATACTTTATTGAGCAATCATGGTTTAGTGTTTTTTTCTGCAGGACTGAATGAAGAAGTGTCTTTAGATTATTGTGTTATCATTTACATGTGTTTCATTTGAACATGGGCGCAGATTTAGGGGGGTGACACGTCCCCCTCAATATTCAGAACATGTGCATTTGTCCCTCCTGAAGTAACAGAGGATATGTTTGTATTTTGACTAAATCAAAGACATTTACACCATAAAAAGATGCAGAAAATGAACAACTAATTGCATAAAAAAAAATGATCAGAATGCAGGAAATTTAATATTTGACACTTAAAATTTTGTGGTGGAGGACCCCCAAAACCCCCCCACCAAATGTTGAAACTAAATCTACGCCCTTGCTTTGTAAGAAAATGATTTTGTAGACTGCTAGCAGTAACATAGTTCTCAGCTGTACTGAACCGTCAGTGAGTACCTTGAATCCAAGTGTATTACACAACATTTTGGGGAAAGAAGTCAACCATAGTCTTTACCTTCAACCTCACTAGTTGAAGATTAAGCTATAGAAATTGTGGGCGTACTAGTAACTGAATATTTTAAGTATACTCTGTGTCCACAAAATGGATGGTGAGCATTATCTCAAGGTATTATTTCCCCCTAATGTGACCTCCAGTCTTCAGAGAGCTGACCTTGTGACCTGCAAGCATGACTGTGGCCTGAACGTTATTGTCTTATCACAAGAGAGTGTTTTGTATTATCCCAGAAACTGATTGGCCAGTCCCTTTTTATATAAATGTAAAAGATCCCAATAAGTCTACGCACATTGATGCGTCACAGGTGTCCTTCAAGCTGACGGGAACAATAAGCTTAATGTTGAGCTCTGATGCCAGTCCTGAAACTTAATTCCTCCTGGTTGTCAGCATGACAGATGATCACACAACTAGCTAATTCACATTAAAAGCCGAGCTAGATTCAGGTGTCAGATAGTATTTCTATCCAAGGACCGAGCATGGCCTGCTTCTTCTAGTTTTATATTATATATGTAGCCTGAGGGAGAACCTACTATAAGTACTTATAGAACTCCTTCAGGTTCAAATTGGAGTAACGTACAAAGGAGTCATTTATGTTTCTGTATAAAGTAATAAAAGATAATCGGAGATTCATGTGATATAAAGCACTCTGTAACCATCAGAGACCCATCTTTCTTGAATGTGCTTCATAAATAGACACATGACATGAGGCCAGCTGTTTCACGTGGAGTGGGGCTTACGGCCCATGCACAGTTGCAAATGTTCACATGAAAGAGGAAAGACCAGTTGGAAGCTAAGAGGGGGCGTCTCCCCTCCAGACATGATATGTGCACGCTGTCTATACAGTTTGCCTGCCATGCATGCATGCCCAGGGGGTGGGAACACATGAGAGTGGAAGTTCGTAGAGGTCTGGTTAAAGGGAGGGGCGCTGGACTGTTTTGTTTATTCTGTACTTCTTATGGCTCCGTGCATCCACAGGTCACATGTTGTAACCTGTGCCTGAGTACAGCAGGGATGATATTCCCAGAGCTCGTTCTGGCACCCAGTCAAGCCAGATTCCAGGAAATGGTTACGAGGAGACAGAATATGGAATGTTTTCACAGTCGAGGGGCGGGGATGCGTTTGTGAATGTAGAAAGTGGGTGTGGAGCTCATGTGACAGTGCAGTGTGACCCTGTCCTCTGCAGGTGATACACATGTCTTTATCTCACACAAACGCACAGGAAACTGCACGGGCACATGTAACATTTGTGTGTGAGGCGATGTTCCAGTCTGCGTGATATTGGAGCTGCCACCACCACACAAGACGTCAGGCCCAGAGTACCTTGCATTCAGCGTTGACACGTGTGAGCGGCGGAATTAAGGAGGCACTTAGAGCTAAACAGAAATGCAGCACGTGTTTTCTCAAGGAGAGAAAGCACAAGAGACGCGGGAGGCTTTTTCTCCAATGATTCAAGGTCCTTGAGAGGGAATGTGCACAGAATGACAGTGTAGACAAACTGAGGGTCTTGAGATAACACTGCCACTACAGTTAGTCTAAAAATCTCTTAACATGGCTGCAGTAACCTGTTTGGCAGGAAAGGGCAGACATCTGACAAAAGTCGAGGTATAAAGCCGTTTTGTTCAGTAAAGATCTCTATCTGTCCAGTATTGACCCACAAAGTGCAATCATGATCATCATGATACAAATGGCTGTGGAGGATGCCACTGCCTTTATTTATGCTAAGGTATTTAGACCCTTGACACAGTGATCTAATTGCAATTAAAAAGGAGGGCAAACTGAAATGAAGAGGAAAATCATGAGGGGAGTGTAGAAATGAGTAGAAAATAATTCTTGAAATGATAATAATTTGCAATAGTAGAGATTATCATCACTGTTTTGAGTTTTATTTCCATTATATTTAAATTAAAATGATCAATTGCTCAAATGCTCTTTAAAATGCTGAAAATCCTCAGGCACAGCATTTAACATGTCAAAATAGTGGCCAACAACAATGTGACTGTTCCTGTGGAATGCAGTGACTTAAGGTTGCTGTGCCCTGCTTGCTTCCCTCTACGTCTATAGTCACAGCATTAAAGCCTTCTCTATTCCAAACGTGATCTGCCCTAGCGCTTGTTATTGTGCTGCTGCTGTTGTCTACACGGGACTGCGCAAAGAGCCTTGTGAGCCGGGCGGGAACTGTGTCAAGAGTCCATGTGAGCTCCCGGTCATGTGGCTGGCGGATAGATGGGTCTGCATGCCCGCAGCCAGAGCGGGGAGGGAGGGAGGGAGGAGGAGGAGGAGGTAGAAGGGGAGGAGGATAGAGAAGAAGGGAGGGGGAGGAGGGAAAGACTCAGTGCTGAAAAGCAAGCAGGCAGGGAGCTGGCTGGCTCAGCCTGCACGTGAGGGGCAGGCTTTCATCTTGCAGGGAAGAACACTGTCTGCAAAACAAGGGGGGCGGATGGGTGTTGTGTTGAGGGGTAATAGGGCATTTCCGACTTGATGTGACATCCCTAAACAAAGGCCTGTCTGTGGCGCTCATTGTGAACATGTAGTGACTCACTGTCATATTATGATCAACATATGGTGTGTCTTACTCAACATAGATGTGCTATGTATAGCTGAAATACATTTTTTCCTAGGATATGATACGTTGCAGGCTATTGTATCACTGAAATGTGTAGAAAGAATATCTTTTCAGACTGTAACATGTGGCCATAATGTTATGACTAAATAACCCGTGTGTGTGTGTGTGTGTTGGTTCAACCAACAGAGAAGGGTGTGTATCTTACCTGGTCATTGTTTGTTCAGCATTATTTATTCACATAATACCGTCCAATGGGGTTTCAAGATGCCAAAGTATCACTAATCAGTAAAAGCAACACCACCTTGGCATGACAAAACCTTTTTTTCTATTTGATTATCTACCAGATTAAGATCCAAAAGACTCGACACAGATATCCAGGTCAGAGTTGTTGTCGCTCTAGCTCTGGCATTTTTTCTAAATAATTCATCAGATCAAATTTCTGTTGTCCAAACATGATCAGGGTTTTGTGTGTGTTTGTGAAAGGCTGCCAAGTAAGCTCTCTGGATCAAAGTAGAGCATTGCTCAACACTTGCACTCCCACTCACATTGTGCATGTGAACACGACCTAGATGAAGATCAGCGCACTGAGTTTCTGCCCCTCTCTGTTCTTCCAGGTGGTGTTATCCTGTACGCCGGCTCGTCTGGCAGTGCCAGCCCGAGTCCTGGCAGCCCCTCAAGTGGATACCAGACCCAGTCGCCCTCCTCCCACTCGCAGCCCTCATCCCCTGAGGGTGTCTCCTTTCAGGAGATTGGGCCCCTGAAGCAGAGAGGGGAACGGAGAGGAGGGACGCCTTCCCCGAAATTGGTCTTCCAGTTTCCCGAAGTAAACAATGCTCCTGTCGCCCAAATAACGACGGTATCATCTGCGACCTACACCCATCCCACAGTGGCCAAAAGACCTTGTGGTTTCACTGGCACGTTTACCAGTAAGTACCCCCTCACTTCCCTCCTTCCTGTTCTCCTCTGTGTCACCTGCCAGCACTGTGTTATTGTATTGCTCTCTGATGATGGATGTGTGGTTCTTTTGTAGAAACCGGAGGTATGGTGCTTCTGTGTAAGGTGTGCGGGGACATCGCGTCTGGGTTCCATTATGGCGTACACGCCTGCGAAGGCTGCAAGGTGAGATGGAACACAGATAATGTTATGTCATGTCTTTCTATTGAGTAGGTACACACACAAACATGTTGCCACGAAACACACTCTCTAAATCCTTTCTTCTTTTGTGCCTCCTCCAGGGTTTCTTCAGACGCAGCATTCAGCAGAACATCCACTACAAGATGTGCGTAAAGAATGAAAACTGTCTCATCATGCGCATGAACAGAAACCGGTGCCAGCACTGCCGCTTCAAGAAGTGTCTCTCCGTGGGCATGTCCAGAGATGGTGAGAGACACTGTTAAAATCCTTAAAGAAGATTTTTTAAACTTAGGGCAACTAAAACTGAAATAATTTTGTAAGAGGAGAGGATTTAATATGCAGGTTACAGAATCAGATGTTCCTGTTATAGCTTTTGACAATCATTCGCAAGGAGGTTTCACTCCTCATCACAGAATTTCATTTTCCTTCGTCTTCATCTTATTTCCTCTCTCCACTCCCCTCCTTTTGTCTTCTGCTCTCCTCTGTCATCCTCTCCCCGTGCCCTGCTGTCTGATTTATGGCAAAAGGAGCCGAGAGTCCCAGTAGTCATCAGTCATGGAGAAAACTGTGACAAATACAGTTTATTTTGGGAAATTGGGGCACAAAGTTGTTGATTACTCTGTGTGTTCCAAGATGTACACATTTACCTGTTTCTTTTTGTCAACACCGACATTAACAAACAATCATTAAAGACGTAATGTTATTCCGTCCTGTTAATCAGGAGAACCTACAGCGCTCGACTTGAAATTAGAATAATATCACTGCAGTTAATCTGCTCCACTGCATCATTTCACCGCAGGACTCCGATCTCTAGGGATACAGCTAAACTAGGTGATAATAAATCATGGTTTTTCTGGAGCAAACATTTTTAGCTGACCCAAAAAAGCCAAAATGCGGGAGTGAAAAATCACCTGCACCAGATCACCAGTGAGACTTTATTATTAATAACCACATTTTACATGTTTTTATTTTATGAACATGCACAAAAATTAAAAAGAAAATAATATATTGTTGTTGATTCTTACCCAAAATGACAATATTCTCTATCCTCAAAGCTTTGACTTGACAAAATGATATCTGCTCGCAATTTTTTTTTTTGAACATCCATTTTGTTCCACATTCAACCCTTTGTCTCTTCCCCTCTCTTACCTGCCTCTCTTTTCTTTTTGACCTTTCCACTCCTCACTCACTATCATTTTACTAATGACATCGTGTTTAGTGTTGTTGACCCAGTGACCTACTTTCACAGAAAAGAGAGAGCGATTGCTCAACTGGAAGACAGAGAGAGCGAGAGACCGGGGGAGGTGGTGTAGCATACAGCGTACTATAAATAGGGATGTCAGTGGAGGTGCAGATTTGAAGGAGGGGGGGGGGAGGGGAGGATTGTAAAGGCTGGAGAGGAGGATGAGGCAGTCGGATGAGATGAAGGCTTAAGTGTCCGTATTGTGGTGAAACAGCTGTGATGGCTACAGCATAGTGGGAGACTGTAGAGAGGTTTTGGGATTAGTTATCCACAAAGAGATGACAGCTTGGGTGTCAGATGTAGAATAAAACAAAGAGTGGTTCTCTGTCTATCTGTCTATCTATCCATCTATCTATCTATCTGTCTGTCTGTCTCTCTATTTATCTATCTCTGTATAATCTTTTTAAGTCTTATATTTTCTCTGCCTGAGTGTTAATGCTGTTCAGTGTATCAGTTAAAGTGCTGCCAGTAAGGAGCTGGCAGTGAAATGCTAACAGAGTACGCTTCTCTTCTATTCTCCTCCTCAGCTGTGCGTTTTGGGCGTATTCCTAAACGGGAGAAGCAGAGACTGTTGGATGAGATGCAGAGCTACATGAACAGTCTCAATGAGACAGCCTCCATGGAAATGGAGGTGTCACCTCCTCCCGATGCCCCCTGCAGTCCACAGAACCAGACGACCGAAGGAGCGGGCTCCATATCCCAGTGTTACCGCAGCAACGTAACGAACAGAGACGAGAAACCAATCAAGATGGCTGCCAGCAACAGCAACATCGGGGCTTCCTCCTTCCAGAACAACTCAGCGCAGGAACCCTCCCTGTCGCACTCGGCGACCCAGACTCACCACCCGGTTCACGGGGAGCAGGCGAACTACCACGTCCCCACAAACTGCCCTGTTTCCTCCACCAGCAATGAAAACTCCACCAATGTCGACAACGCCAAGTATACCTTCTCTTCCAATCAGAACCAGTGCCCCGTCACTGGCCGGCTATCATCTCAGTCCTACTCAGCCAATCAGAACAGTTACCCATCCAATGATCCCCAGAACCAAGGTCCCTGCCCCTGGAAGCTAAACGGAGGAGCCAAAGTGCTGGTAAGACTTATTTTCCCCCTTGCTGAGTATGTGTCTGTCAATTCAGTGTCAATAAAAAGTCCATAACACTTCCTGTCCTCTCTTCTTTCCGTCTCTCCTGCAGGCATGTCCACTCAATTCATGTCCTGTGGCTCCGGCCAGTCGCTCCAGTCAGGAGGTGTGGGAGTCTTTCTCCCAGTGCTTCACCCCTGCTGTTAAAGAAGTAGTGGAGTTTGCAAAGAGTATTCCCGGCTTCCAGTCTCTCAGCCAGCACGATCAGGTCATGCTGCTCAAATCCGGCACTTTCCAGGTACATTCAGCTACATGAAAACTGTTGGTGGGACTGTGGGAGATTTTCTTTTCCTATCCTCAGACGCTCACCACGTCTGCTTCTGTCCACAGGTTCTGATGGTGAGATTCTGCTCACTGTTTGACCCCAAGGAGAGGACGGTGACCTTCCTCAATGGGCAGACGTACTCACTGGCATCACTTAGGGCTCTTGGCATGGGCTCCTTACTGGACGCCATGTTTGAATTCAGCGAGAAGCTGGGATCTTTGGGTCTGGAGCCAGACGAGATGGCTCTTTTCATGGCTGTCGTTCTGGTTTCTGCTGGTAAGCAGGCACACTAATACATGCACACAAAGCACATACTGTTTGCACGCATATTCTCGTGTCTAACCCTGATTTCTTCCCCTTTTCTCCAGATCGCTCTGGTATAGTGGAGGTTGGAGCAGTGGAGCAGCTGCAGGAGAATCTAATAAAAGCCCTGCGCTCCCTCATCACCAGTCGCCGCCCAGACGATAGCACCCTCTTTCCAAAGCTGCTGCTACGTCTGCCGGACCTGCGCACCCTGAACAACCACCACTCTGACAAGCTTTTAGCCTTCCGCATAGATCCTTGAGTTTAGAGAGCTAAAGCTTCCTAAGGTGTCTGCTTTGGGGAGCCTCCGTGCTCCCCATGCAAGCCTGGCCTGCGACGTACAGTTCACTGGCCTCTGCATGATGGACAGTTGTTGTGGGAGCTGTGCCAAGTCTGATATCATGAAAGATCAAACTTGGAAAAAAAAAATATCAGTGAAGGATGTCGGCACGGCAGGAGGTGGAGGCTCCTGAACTCAAACTGATTCCTCCTCCAGTTCCAGGATTGTTTAAAAAAACATTAAAACATAGACTGTGTTCTTCCTTGGGTTCTTCGAGTTAACATCAAACCACCAAGTCATCACCACTCCCCCCTGGGAGTTTGTGCTGGAGACCAAAAAGAAGAAAGACCCTGTTGTTCCTCACTAGACTTTGTCCTCCTATCCCAGCTCACAAAGCTAACAAGAGGGAAGCACATACTCTCGCCCAGAGAAAAAGGAACATGTACAAACATTCACCAACCATGATTTCTTTACTGTACATTCATGCTACATTGTGTAAAGGGCACCTTCCATACATTGAGAGGACCTCTTGATTCAATATATAACATAGCAATAGAAATGTCTAATACACAGTTGGGAGGACGGTTTGTGTGTGCCCTGTTGAAATGATATAAGCTATTTTCACAACATGTTACCATGTGGGAAATCTTTATGAAAAATCACCCATTTGTGATTGAGAAATGTATAACATTTTTAAGAAATGAGAGTAAATTGCATTGTATTTGTATGCGGTAATCAGGGAGAAATTATTGGTCATTTTAGACCGTGTCTGATGGGATATATGTTAACGGTGTTTACTTGTAAATTTTGTATATAACCTTTATTCTTGGTCTTCATTAGTTTGCAGATTCTTGGATATGTAAATGAAGTTAGTATTGAATTATTGTATGACGTCACACATTATAGATTGCTCTACAGACTGCAAAGAGAAAGCAGCATTTGAACCTGAGTATAAACTTTTTATTTGAAGATATATATATAATTGAAATAAATGTATTGTCAACTGACTGCATCACCTTGTGAATATTTTGTAAATGTTTTATGGTGACACCATAGAGTACCATTATTAAATAATGTTATATAGCATATTTCCTTGTGCTCATCTTTTTTCATTTTCCTCCTTAATGCGATGCTACCATCAGTATTACCGAGGCACACCGTGGAGCCGTAGCCTAGCAACAGAGGCAATCAGCCAATCATGCTCCAGGTCTGAGAGCCATTAGGGGCTTCATTACTAACAAGAAACACCACTTGATTTTTGAGTGTGTATGTGTGATAACAAGTAAATATAATTTCAAAGAGTGTCACACTTCAATACGGGGCGATGATCTTTGTCGCAAACATACGGTGAGTTTTTGCCGAGCAAAGACAGCAATCATCAGCTGAGATGGATTCTGTTGGATGATGGAGGAAATATGGCACTGAAAAGACAGTTTTTTGCTGTAGGTTGATTCGACACGTGAGTATGCAAATGCTCAGGGTGCCAGACAGTACAAGGAGAAGACGTCACCACTGCTATCACTAACAGCCCACTTGAAGGCCTGGGAAAAATGCATTAGTATAAATGTTTGGGAACATTTTCTGTAAACAGCAACTCTGGCCTTCATAAGTCTCCATAATAAGCCTCGTCACTGTTTGTTATAAACCAGACTGACATGGACAGATACAGCCTGTTCATGTTCTTATTTTACACTTCAAATTACTGCTAATATGTGCTTTTTGTACACAGCAAATATAGGTTCATGCTAAGATTAATATTCCCTCTGAGGTAACTTAATCAGGAGAACATGTGACTCCTCATATGAACATCAGGAGACACATATCCACCAGTATATATCTCTTAAATCAGCAGCTGAATAAAAGCAATGAATACTGAAGCCTCCATGTCAGGTGATTCTCTGGCAGTTGAACTGTCTTGAAGCAATAGCACATATACTGTCTCTCGCTTGGTGCCAGGAGATGAAAAATGAGCATCAGCCAAAAGCTGCCCTCTGCCCTCCTTATATTTGAAGACTGCCAAACTTTTATTCTCTGTGCAATATCAGAAGAAAAAAAAAAACTGAAAGTCTTCCACAGTAAAAGTCTCTGCGGGAGCTGTGACAACCAGTGTTCTAGTCATTTCTATGGACTGTGTGAGGTCTTTACATGCCACCTACTGGACAGGATGATAACAACAGGAGCACATTTTGGCTGTGACTTTACTTTATGATTAGACACAGGGACCGGAGCTAATACTGGAACCAAACATCCATTCTGTCAAAATCAATACTTCCTATAATCAATCACTCAATAACACAGACAAACAAAGTCTCAGACCTAACCCTTACTCTAACCCTGTAATGACAGTGTGTGTGTGTGTGTGTGTGTGTGTGTGTGTGTGTGTGTGTGTGTGTGTGTGTGTGTGTGTGTGTGTGTGTG
>JAPZEB010000012.1:22700911-22711697 GCA_029783705.1 Chaetodon striatus | reverse complement strand
TATATGAAATATTTTTTAAAAATACAATTTTCAAATCACCTGCCTGACCACCAGTCCAAAACACAAAGAAAGGCTATATTTACTATAATATATATGAAAATGAAAATGCCTATGTTTGACATTTTTGCCTAAAAACGTGCTGAAACAATTAATTATTATTATTTAAGCTTATAGAAGTTAGTTGATCCTGAAAGAGACAAAAGAGGTCAGCCTATATAGAAGCGTTCATAGACATGGATTAGGCCTTTAAAAATATATAAATAACAATAAAAGTGTCTACACCTTGACAATGGCCTCTCAATCCATAATCATATAATACATTTATTATACACTTGGTCAGAAACAACAGGGACCAGAATGAAACTGCAACTGCTAACAGACATCCTGACTGCTCATGCAGTGAACTTCCTTTTAAAAAGTGACATTTAACATTTTTTTATTGGACCCCACTGAGCTAAAAATGGTCTGCTCTGATTAGAGAAGGAATTATTCGTCAGATAGTCTCCTCAAAGCAGCGACATGAGGTCCAACCGAGTACCAGCTCAAGTAAAGATAAATGTATATTCAGAAAAAACACAATGTGAGTTCATTAAATTAAATTGCAAATCATGCTTGTGAGTGTGTGTAGAACAAACAATTCAAACACAATGCTGTTTCCCTGAGACAGGCGCTCGTGTTGACATCAGATCTGGGAGGGATGAGCAGCCAGGCGGTGCCCAAGATCACAGAAAGACAATATGCCAATATACATTTTCCAAATGCCATTTAGAGTTCAGGAGCACACAAAAGAAGCCAGAGCAGAAGGACAGGAGGAGCTACTGT
The DNA here is from genome assembly GCA_029783705.1 of Chaetodon striatus. Classification (NCBI taxonomy): domain Eukaryota; kingdom Metazoa; phylum Chordata; class Actinopteri; order Chaetodontiformes; family Chaetodontidae; genus Chaetodon; species Chaetodon striatus. Next base: position 22,710,875 of record JAPZEB010000012.1, on the reverse strand, counting down.
GGATCCAGTGGATGTGAAATCACAATGTCGCCATGTATAATGAAAGAGCTTTTTACCATCACTTACGGTCCACAGATAGAAGACACATGATGTGTGCAACCTGCCTAACATACTAGTCAGAAATTACAAAAAATACAGATACAGATACAGATACAAAATACGGATTTAAAGACGCAAAAGTTTTTTTAAATACAAAAAAGAATGGTCTCCCATCAGTGACCATATTAATTTAGCATTTTAAAAACAAATTAGTAATTAAGGTATTTAATTTGTCTTCCTTATCTTGTTAGATCAAACCTTGTTTAGAGTATCCTACCCTCACATATTGGTTGCAAAGTGACAATGTCAACATTGAATGTAACCACGAGAGCGCGATTCATAATTCTGGGAATGTAGTCATCATGGTCTGGTGGGATTTTTCAAGGGGTGGGGCATATTCCGCTTTCAGATGGGAAACGAGGAAAAAAAAAACTTTGCAAACTTACGCGGCAGCGGAGACAATGAAGACCTGATTTAACACTAGATATGAGTGTCCGGAGCCCGCGGAGGAAGGGGCAGAATTCATTTTGTAACATGTTCCCCTCAGCCTGCCTCTCACCCTACCCCCACTTCCACAAACACATCCAGCCACAGACGCGCTATCCCAACACGGTACAGTTACCCATAAAAGTTGCTCTCCACCATTGACTTTTTTCAAATGAGTGAGCAGAGCCCTATCGACATCCTTTACTGTACTACACACGCACAAATACTAGGAAATAAAACACCAGGCGTCCAACATGACAGGACCGAGCGGTAGCTAATTTTCCCACCTCCACAGCCCGCGGAGCACGGCTGCTCTGTACGCTGCATTTTCACTCCACGAAGTCTGAAGTTAAATTCAGTACGTTTCGCTTTTCAAGGACACTGCAGCTCACTGTCACAAGCCTTTTTCTGTCGCGACAGACACGGGCGTGTTGCCCTGCAGGGCGAACAAGCCGAAAATAAGGGAAAATCCCGAAAGCGTTTACCTTTTTGCTGTTTCTGCTGTTATAGCCGTTGTATGGGTTGATTCCTGCCCTTGGCGGTACGGAGAGCAGCATTTTTCTCGGCGCTATGTCCGGAGCGGCGAGCACAGCCCAGGCTGCCAGCTGACGTCAGCAGCTGGGGAAGTGAGTGCCTGGAGTCCCGCTGCTTGACTGCAAGTGGTGCTGCTGCTGCAGCAGGACAGGGGCCCCCACTGCTGGCCCCTGGGCTACTTGGGGGTCCTTCACAGGGCTACAGGAGGTCTACAGAGCAGAGGGGATTAGCTCGCCTGGACTCCATTCACCGCCCACTGTTATTTCTCTCACCAGGGGAGGCTGTGGAAGAATAACTAGAAAAAGAAGCTTCTGCAAACTGTGACTCTAAAGACAAAACGCTTGTAAAATCAGACTGTGGTGTTTTGGTCTGGGGGGGCTTAATTCTCTTCTTGACCTCACTTCACTTCATTATAAAAACTCATTTAGTCTTGGCTCTGTTTCCCGTAACAACAATCTCAACAAATCCTGATCAGTTTTATTTGTGTTAAAATTTAACTCTAAAAACCCTAAACTATAGGCCTATCCTTATCCTTATTCTATGATATAACATTGGGCTATATATTTCCAGTGTCCTATGGATGACAACAAATTTCAAATCCCTGTAGGCATGGATGGCAGAGGTGTGGACTCAAGTCACATCACTTGGACTCGAGTCAGAATCGACTCACAAATTTAAAGATTTACAATTCGACTTGGACTTTAACACCAGTGACTCCTGACTTCACTTGGACTTGAGCCGTTTGACTTGAAAACATTTGATACCTTTCTCCAAACCCAAAGATTAAGATTAACAGTATGTTATTGAAAAACTTTGCCTCAAGTCAGTTAACACTAACACTATTAAACCCCAGCAAGTCAACACTTGATTCCCCAGATTTACTTTGTTTGAACTTAGGGGACACCATCCGATCAAGTTGCAAGAGAGAACTATGAAGACCTAACGTTATGTTATGAAGCACCAATTGGAAAAAATGATACCAAAAATTATTTTGCTCACATAAAACAACTATGCAGTGGTCAACAAAAAAATAAATTGCAGTAAAACAAGGGGTTTGGGAATTTCATGCGAAGATGCAACAAGCTTCCAACTTTATTTTACATTTCAAGTTGCATAAAAACAGTATAAGACTAATATTAAAATAGTAAGCTAATGCTTAGCTAGAGTACATTAGCTAAGGAAATTTTAACAAACTTGTTTAAACAAATAAAGGCAAATTTTATAAAGCGTTATAACTCTGTTGTTAAAATGGCATTATATTTGTTTAAGAGCGCATTATGATGTGTCGGACTTAGAACTTAATGTACCGACCAGAAAAAGGCTCAAAATGACCATAACAAGATGCTAAGGAACTGCATAAAATAACTACAAGAGGGGCAAACAACCAAAAAAGACACAAAATTACCACACAGACATGAAACCCCAACAGGATGCATAATGACTACAAATGGATGAAAAACAACAACAAAAAAGAAGCCAAATATCTATAAAGTCTGTGTCTTGCTCCTATGTAAGAGACACTGTGGGGCCTTATGCATATCAGTGCCCAGGGGCCCATTGACTCATACTCCGCCCATGCTTCTAGGAACAGTCTATCCAAACATTACAGTTTTATAAAACCAACTTTACATAAACACAGGAGTAAGTGGACATGTTTTTATGTTGATCAAAAACAGCTGAGTTTGAGGAGGATCTTGTAAAAAGAAATTCACAGCCAAATGGTAAAATTCTTCTGACGGTTTAAGCCAACATATAAAACTACAAACTTCCAAGAGAGTGAAAAACCATTAATAAAGGATCAGGCCAGGAATTTTAGCTTGACATGTTTTTGCTGGTCATATATATTTTATTTCTCATGGTCAATAGTATTGAATCAGCGCAGATCCATGGCTAAAAAATGCTGATGGCTGCATTTAGACTCCTTATCTGTGATAAGTTCATACTGTAAGTGTGTAGCAACTCCACCACCTTTTAACCCAACCAGAGAGTGAGTGTACCCTCTTTGATTTTGCCCCTGTCCTCTTCTTTGCTTGTGTAACCTTCTCTCTTGTTTGTTTGTATTGATTGCAACGCACTCTTTAAACTTTGTTGTAGAAATTTGCTACGCCAACAAATTCATCAATCATCAATCCATATAAATTTATTGCAAGTCCTCTTTAGGAGTACTGTAGGATTTAAATTCCCTTGATAAACATATTTGAATGTATAAGTTCAGAGAGTTCATAAAAGCAAAGCCAGTCTTTATGGAGCACGTTCAAATGCAAAGATGACGTCACATATTACAGCTACGATCCTCTGCTTTTGATTTCAACACGTTCATGCCATGATCTTTTTTATCTGTGCCATAAAATAAGATTTATGAACATACCAAGACCTGTTCAACCTTTTAAATGTGTTCACATCGGCACACAGGCCAAAAAAGAGAACTTAATAGAAGTAAGGTCATTATTAAGGTTTCCTTCACCACGGCCACTTCTGTTCGAGTCATCACCTCATCAGAATGACAATAAAGCAAGCAGCAAAAAAAAAAACCCACATCTGGCAGAGTGTCGTGTACACACATCAAGCTCTATAGGCTCGATGTGTGTACATATTGAGCAACCAGGTCATGTGTGGAGATATGATCCACATCTTGTTTGTGCTGTGAACAACCTTGCCATGGCCACCTTGCCCGCAATGGATGATACAACTTGTTACATTTGTGATGTCCATAATGAGAGGAATAAATCAGCTTGTGTCGATGTTTTCATTTCATCTATTAAAATAATCAAAAGGCTGCAGTTTTATCCAAAACTTGTTGCATATAATATTTATAGGTGTGTTTATAGGCTTATAAAGGAGCTGTATATGATATTCAGAGCATCTCTCAGATTCAGAGTCTGAGCTGGGATTGTCTCTACATGGCTCTCAACATGGAGGTAGCTGAGCTGGCAGCTAGCAGCTGATGGTGCTAAAAGTGTGAACAGTGCTAACAACAGAAACAGTGTTGAGAAAGGTAACATAAATGTGCATGTGTGTGTGGAGGTCTCTCCTTTGCTGTGTTGGGTTCTGCGTGATGGTAACCATGTACGAGTTTTCCAGATCGCACCAGAGGATAGGCACTGCACTTCCACACTGACATCAGTGCTAACCACCGTGTGATCGTAGTGTAGAGCAGCGGCAATTAGCCAGCCAGTGGGGAACACACAAAAGGACTTGAATGCAGTAAAATTTACTAGTGGCTGGACCTCACCAAAAAACAGAGAAGCTAGGATTACAACACACACAGAGGTAGTGCGACTTAAGTCTGTGTTCAGGATGCCATTACTCTACTATATCTGTAGATAGTGAAAAGTTGTTTGCTGTTATATTAATGCTCTGAATGTTCTAAACAGCACCTTTAAGCAGAATAACACTGTAGCTTGGACTTGATGTCAACACTTGGAATTTTCTCTGAGATTTTGCCTCATTTTTTTGAAAGGTCCAGTGTATAGGATTTAGGGGGACATATTGGCAGAAATGGAATATAATATAATAAGTATGTTTTGTTTAGTATATAAATACCTCATCAACATGGTCCACCATGTTTCTATAGAAGCCCAGAATGAACAAACCAAACACTGACTCTAGATAGAGCCATTTCGCATGGGAAAAACACTGTTTTTTTTTTTGTTTTTTTTATGTAAAACTGCCTTATTCGGTTTTTCTACCAGCTTAAATCACCAGGTCTGTTTGTTTTGGAGAGGAGGATACCGCTGCTGGCAATTCGGCTCCCAGTAAAAACCTCCTGAATGTCTAAATCTAAAGTTATCAGAGAATAAAAGGTGAGCAATCATTACCAGATGCTGATTTGTAAATGGAAGCTGTTTTCCAGCCTTTTTACTGGTTTAAATCACCTGGAGGACACCTCGGGATAATTCAGCTCCCTGGCAAAACTTCCACAACAAAGAACACTGAAGGAATCCTAACCAGGAGTTCAGGCTTGGCTCATGGGAGAAGGTTCAGCTGGTTGCAATCTGCAGTCCTCACCTAGCTGCCACTAAATCCAACACACTGTTCCTTTAATGCACAGGAGCAGCTGATGATCAAAAGTCTATCATATGGTTTGGTTTGTGCTGCCCTTTCTAACTTAAACTGCTGGTAATCCTGCTGCCTTCCTCCCATGCAATCCATTATTCCTTCCATTAACATGATGTGATTAATTATGCAGCACCACACTGATGCAACGAGGCTTCACACAAGACATATTGAACCAGAAGTGAAAACTCTTGAGGGTGTAGTCAGAGGCAACCATCAGCTGAGCACATGCAGCCCATTACTAAGATAATTTTTTGTAAATGGCCTAAAATAGAAACATCTGCAGTGATCCAATGATGTGGACGGGTCATGGTGTAATGCAGTTGGTCCAGTGCATCTGGTGCCCACACGAACAGTATCCTGCAGTTTTCTCTGAAGGTCACAGACGAAGGCTGTTAAACAGCAGACACACACACACACAGGGTACTAAACCTAAACATTTGCCATCGGCGTGTGAATGAGCAGTGTCCTAGAGTTACCTTTCACATCTTATCCATGGCTGCCTCGTCAGTGACTCTCTGGCTTCTTATCTACTTCTGCTATATTTAAATGCCTTTTCACTTTCTCCTGTTGCCAGCGATTGGCAGGAGAGATGTTTCCTAACACAGATGGCAGCTGAAACCTGATGCCTAAAATGCAGAGGTATTCAAAATAATCAGTACTGGTTACACTACAAAGCATTTCTGCCAGTCTTAATATATCAGGGTGGTCTGAATTATGCAACTTAAAAGTCACATGCTCCATTAGTTATGCACCACGGACTGCTCACTATGAATAGCATTAAATGTAATTTCATGATGTATGCAAAAAAAAAAAAAAAAAAACCTGCAAGAAAAAGTGTGAATCATATTTTTTTGGTGAGCAGTCTTGACCTCCCCTCAGAATCTACAGTATGTGCCTGTTATTCAAATGAGGGAGCTGAGCTGAACGACCTTGCCAAGCCTCAAAACTAAAGTTTTCCCGTTACAGTTTTGCCTGCAGCTCAAAACAGATGTAAACGAGCAAGCAGTTTATAATGTGGAAGATTAATTCATCATGTAACAAGCCATAAAAAGGTAAAGTGATACCAAACATCATTTATCCACTTTTTTTTTTCAGATAAATGCAAACTATAATTTAGGTGAAAAAGAAGTCCTTTGTACATTTATTAGCTGTAATAAAAGACCAAGCCAGTTACAGCATTAGTGAAATTTTCATATCCCTGCCCAGTCTGAGCACATCTTTCTCCTTTCTTCACAGACGCCTCACTTCTCTAGCTGTGAGCACTGCATGCCCTCTACATGGACCGTAAAATGACAAATACAGCGGTGTGAACAGCATTTCTATGAATTAGCGCCGTAAGCACTTTGCGTTGGTCTCTGTGTCATTCAGTCCGGCAGCCTGTCTGTGGGCTGTTCCTCCGTCTGCGTTTAGGAACACACCAGTGACATTGTTGCACTCAGCAGAACCTCAGTCTGGCACAACCAGCCACTTTGACGACATGAACATTGTTTGGACGTCAACAGGCTCGTTGCTAAGTAACCCAGCCCCCTCCATCCCAAGTGTTCTGGCCTGTGAACCCATACTTATTACCTCTAGGGTAGCTAAGCAGTGTGTTTGTGTGTGTGTGTGTGTGCATATGTGCTTGCAAGTGTGTGTGTTGCTGAATTGAATTACCTAATGATCTGCATTGGGTATAGAAGAGTTGGTGCATCGTCTAATTTTTTTTCTGTTTAATTTATTCTGACCCTGATGTGGGAGGGAACCCACACATTTAAGTGTTTTGAAACACAGGTCAAAGGTCATTCAATAAAACCGTGGCCTCATCTGGTCCAGTTTTGTAATGAAACATGCTCTTTTGTTGTTATCTAAAATAATTTGTTGAAGTTAGCTTCTCAGCTTCTATTAAAGTCTATTTTACTGGGCAACTTTAGCATGAAACACAACAAAACAGTCACAATGACCCATATACAATCTATTTAAGGACAACAGCACATGTTGAGGAAATACCACCCTTCCACCCTTTGCCTGCATTAACAACCAACACACCCACCCACACACACACAAAACAGCATCAATGCCGTGGGGGTGACCCTCTGTCTTCAAAGTGGGCTGTTGTTTGGGAGGTAGGGGATACTGTGTGTGTGTGTGTGTGTTAGCTGTCAAATGCTTTGTGTATGGTTAACAGGCTTTCACTCTGTCCTAATTGTTTTTTTTTTCTCTTGACAACAGTGTCAAAAAGGTATTAAGAAAACAACAATTGTGCCAGTTATTCTTTGGCTCAATCTGAAGCCCCTCGGCACTATTATTTATTCTTAATTTATAATACATGACTGATTGAGTGATAGTTTATCCTAAAAGTTTCTCTTGAGTTCACAGATTAAAACAAAAATGACAGTGAAGGTATTAAATCCAAGAAACTAATACAGTTTTGACAACACGCAAAATAATAAGATCGTGCTTTGTTGTCTTTTTCTTATAAGTTTGGTGTCTTTTTATTGTCTGTGCTCATTAGCACAGTAATCCTGAAGGGGAGTTGGGGCCTACAGATTACGGCCATTAAGATGCCATTACCAGCGGTCATCACTGAATAAGCAGTGCTGCTAACTTAGTTGCCACCCAACCCGGCCAGTGTACAGTACAGAGCAGACAAAGCTAGCGAAACAGTGAAGACCGAAGGGTGGACAGTGAGCGCCATGTTTCTGCATGTTAACACAGCTAGCCGGCTGTCTCTTAGCAAAGCTGACAGTCAGGACATTTACATTATAAACTTTTGCCACCTCTAAATGAATAGCGCTTTAAAATGTGGCGCTGAAAGCTCACTTAGTCAGTGGAGCATCAGACTAAAAGAAAAGGCCTTCTGTATTACACCTCAGTTTGTGTGTTTTTTTTTTTTTTTTTAATAATGTGGTGAGGTACTAGTTAATGGATGTTGGGTTTTCAAAAGCAAAATTAACTGAAAGCAGCATCCTTACTTCAAATCCATGCTAAAAGAATCTTATTTGCAAATCAAAGATCCCCATCAGTGGCAAATAACTGTGCTCTTTGATATTGTTAGTTGGATAAACAATATGGGCATGCACTATTATCTGAATGGCACACATTTGAAAGTGTTTTAAAAACATGAAACATCTGAGGCCTTTGAGAGAACTTTCGGGGCTGGAGCCTAGTGATGGCCAAATGAAGCCTCACAAAGCTTCATGAAGCATTTTCTTTATTTTTATGAGCCCACTAGATGGCGCTCCTGGTTTAAAGAGAGAGGCTCAAAGAATAGAAATCCAGTGTGCTTTCAACTTTTGTTGAACAAAAAGCGCCATCTAGTGGGTGCAGAAAATAAAGAAAATGCTTCATGAGGCTTCATGAGGCTTCATTTGGCCATCACTACTGGAGCCCCAGAAGACACTCCCTGCTCTGCCCCTGGTGTGGCAGCTGCAGTTGTTGTGGTTGGTCTTGTTGCACCTTTAAATGCTGCACAATTATTCAGCCCTTTGTGTTTTATTGGGGATTGTTGAAAAAAATTACACCCACCAACACTACAAAACTTTGAAAAGGATTCATTTGTAATTTTCATCCAACTGGAATGTTTTCCTCCATGTAAAGCTCAACCTTTCTTTTTTTCTTTGTACTTTAAATTATCCACACATGCTTTGGTTTTTTGCTTTCACCTAACTGTGTGTCTCTTGCATCAAGAGAAGGATGGTCCAATATGAAGCTGAGAGGCAAAGTTGAGGTTTTTCAGTAAATGAAAATGGCAAGATTCAGCTTGCGAGTTCATATTTATGGATGTTACAAAGGTATTTACAACATTCTAGTTGGGACAAGACAACAAGTCGGCTGCCTGCCTGAGAATCAGAGCACACATAACCATGCACTACAGGTCATGACTTTAAAAATGAGACTTTGGCTGCTCACATAGATGTAAAAAAAAAAGTTACATCTTAAAAGATAAAAAAAATATATTTAAAAAGAATCAGAATCTATTTTTAATAGGTTATTGAGAAAATGGGAAATGATGAAAAGAAAATGAATTTATTTGTTTATTTCTAGTAGCAAAAAACTGGTTACCATGGTTTTAGGTAATAATCTGTCACAGAAGCTTTGTTTGGCATAAAGCATAACACTTCCTGTGAATAAAGATTTACTTCAGCTGCTGTTTCATTTCCTTATTTGGTTTATGTTTCCATAAGTGCTGCCCTTTCCCCATAAAACATGAGCTGTCACGTGACAAAAACAAACAGAATTTAGACTAAAGTGTGAGCAGAGCTTGTTGGTGTATGAGGTTAGAAGGATGCACTTGTTTGTCTTTATATTTTATGATTTATATGTAAGCCGATGGAGAGAAAGTGATGGAGAGTGACTAAAACCGGGCGGTGAAGAAAGCGATTGAGTCGTGCTGGTTTGATGGAGGTGCTGTGTAATTTTCCCAGGCTTCTGTCACCCTGCACAGCCATCTGTCTTTGTCACCCGGCACACACTAATCCAGCCCGCCGCGCTCGCTTTCATCTCTCAACTTATTACAGTACGAGCCTCTGCTCATACATCAGGCAGCTGGCAGGAGGTTTTACACTCTGCATCCCTCCCTCTCTGCCCTCGTTTCTCTTACTCTGCTTCCCTAATTTTTCATGGCACTGTGCTTCCTTTCTCTCCTAAGTCTTCACATTTTTCTAATTTCTCCTCTAGTTGTCTACTGTCATCGTCTCCATCTCCCTTTCTCTTTCATCATCCTTCAGTACATCTTTTTCGTCTCCTCTCTGTCTCTTCCTCATGTCCTCCTTCCTCCATCTTTTCTCTTATCTCTGTCTGTGTTTGCTGCCCCTTGATGGTTCATTTGTCTGCTCTCCTCCCTCCAGGCCCTGCAGGCGTTACAGAG
>JAPZEB010000012.1:22690464-22700811 GCA_029783705.1 Chaetodon striatus | reverse complement strand
GAGAGGAAAAAGCTGCCAGTGAAAGAAGCAGGTATGGAGTAGTTGGAGTGGTGTGTGTGGCAGTTCAGTGTGTGTGTGTGTGTGGATATGAATGGCGTGGAAGGGTTTAGGGAGTTCATGTGTGAGTGAGGGGCTCGGTCATTGAGACCGTCAGTGTGGGGTTCAAGGTCAGAATGGCTAACAGAGGGGGAAGGACAGCAAACGTTGGTTGAACATCAAGTAGCAGGCAGAAACAGGGGGAAAAAACAGGAAATATTCAGTTTTAAGAGTTAACATTTGAGAGTTGTGTGTGTACACTGGTTGAGGGCGAACGCAAAGGAAATAAAAACACGTGCTTAGAAAGTGGACCTGGACTTCATCAGAAACTGGTCAACTGTGAACTGCACACACGTGTAGCTCAAAATAAACAAACTGCAACATTCTTATTCATGTTTATCTATGATAGTCATCAGGAGATATAAACCCTTTATAATTCTGACGTAATTCAGCCAGCAATTCATTTGCATTTGCTCGACTGGTTAGTTTTAGAAATAATGACGTGACTTTCAAAATAAACTATTTTTCACGATGCAATAAAACGTACAACAGGCCTACCACATATTGAGCTCACAAAAAGTAGCAGAAGATTTACTCTAGTTGCAGCTTTAATGAGATACTTTTTTAAATTTAATGGCCTACATATGTACACGTGTAATAACACCTTTGCACAACAGGGAAATCAGCAGGATGTTTACATCCCCGTTGCTGTAAATACGAAGCAGTAAAATGATGTGTTCGACAGCACAGACAAACAGACGGATGTATGTGCTTGCCTCACGTGAGAGGAGTTACTTTACACGTCTGCTGAACAGACCACACACACACACCCTCACACACTCAGACAATCAGTCAAGCATTCCCTGTGGTTGGAATGTGTTTTTGAGGGAGAGTGAGAAAGAGGAAGTTTGGGTGAGGAAGGCTTGGGGCGAACAAAAAACAAATAAATGTCAGTGGTCTATTTGCACATAGAGGAATCCCTTTTGTATTTCCATGGGTGAATGTAAATATATGTTTACGTGTAGCGGGATCAATGTTCATCCCATTTCTTTGTCTCCTTTTTATTGAAGCTGCACTGCAAACTGAACAAAAGCAATTTGGTCGAGGTTTGGGGGCCCTTAGCTAAGGCAGGCATCGAACCGCTGACTGCCAAAACCCTCACCCTTTTTTAATTTGTCCTCACAAAAGGCTACCCTCAAATTAGGACTGAACTTACAGAGCCTGATAAAGTTTATATTCAGTTTTATGTTCAACACCATCAACAAGCACAAGCATTAGGAGCTGATTTTATGTGTGAAAAGTTGTCAATAAAGTTTTTGTTCTCCTGAAAAAGGTATGTGCAAATGCTTTTCATGCATGGAAAACATTACGACCAATGAAATAATTTCTCTCATTTTTCCAACATAACTTAAAGTTTTAATTAATTTAGAATTTAGCCTATTTTCAAAACCATCTCAGATAATTTAAAATTGTTAATGTAAACTAATGGTTATAGGACATATAGTTTTACAAAGCATAATAAGGTATGTAAACTGGTTTTGTGTTGCGCTTGCTTTTTTCTTTTTTAGTTGGCTACTTTAACATTTGGTGAAGGGAATTTATTATTTGGCCTACTCTTGTCCATTTACAGTGATGTCGATCAATGTGCACTACAGCTAATAATTAAAAATCAGACTATACTGTTTTGTTTTCTTTCTATGTATCTGTCAAATACTGATAGCTGTTGAAACATATAAAAGACTCAGGGTAGAGCCATGAAACCAAGACTTTTGTCAATGAGCTCTACAATCACTCTATAAGGGTTCTCGCTCAAAAACAAATAGCTTTGAAGTTTCTGTCAAGCCTGTTTCTTCAAGTCAGTCACAGTTGCTTGATTGGTACAGGTTAGTAAAAACATCTCAAATCTAATCATCCCAGGATATGATTAACAGGATGTCACAGAGAAACTGTATTTGTTTATTAAAAAAAACGTATTTAAATTCTGGCCTTAACACCTTTTCATTGCAACAGTTCCCACGAAGTTTTGCAGAACCTAATTGTGAAAGAGTTCCACTAAATTGTATACTAGTCTCTTCTTTTGTAAATTAGTTTATAAGAATCTCTTGAGTGGGTTATTTATTCTATGTTCCAGCTGGAAGTAATCTGAGCAACAGATTTGAGTGTAAAGAGGCAGAAAGCGAGCCTGATGATGGAGTGGGAGGGAAGGGAAGAAGGGGACGAGGGCAGGGGGAAGGGGAGAGAGAGCTAAGCGGATGGGGGAAGGGCTGTTTGTGCATGCCTTGAATTCCTTAGGTGTTATCAGCATTGCCCGCTCCATAATTGTTCCTTTCGAGGAGGAAAAAGAATACAGCGACTGTAAAACACTGTAAAGCTTCCTCTCTGTCGGAAAATCTAAGGCCAGGGGGGTCAAGATCTTTGAACCCTGCTATACCGCCATTTTGGACTTTGCTATTCTTGCATTGTTGAAGATTAAAATCTAAAAATATGTGTACCTTTTTTTAAAAATCACTTAGCATTAATAACCCTTGATACAGATTTTAATCAAATCATGACTCTTTGTAAGAGCTTGTCACGTCTAATTTTATTTAAATGAGATATGAAGAGATTAATTAGTTGCAACAAAAACAAACACAAAAACAAATTAACATTTCACGATTCACGTTTTATTAAATTAAAAGCCCTTGCCTTGCTCCTTGACCTTGCCATGTCAAGTTTCACATTATTTCTCGGATTTTAGATTTCTAGTTTGTTCTTCAGCAACGACTCCCAACCTGGGGTACCAGTACGCCATAGGGTACTGGTATTTGTACCCCATGGGGTAGCTACATCTGCAGTTGCAAAAGGCAGGGAATGATTAGCTAAAAGTAATGGATAAATAGTTGAAATAGCTAGCGAAAAGTAGCCTTTACTGACCAAACAGTTCAAATAATTAGCCTAACGTAATCAAGATATGGTTAAAATTGTTAGCTTAACCCATAAGATAAGCGGCAGAAATGGTTAGCTAAAAGTACTGACTAAACTGTTCAGATAATTAGCTTAAAGTAATGGGGTTAAGGTTAACAGGGTTAGCTTCAAATATTAGTTAAGCCACTTAAAAAGCTAGCTAAAAGTACAGACTTAACACTTAAAAGGTTAGCTAAAAGCAGCTTTTCTGACCAAACAGTTCAAATAATTAGCATAAAGTTATCGAGAAAAGATTAGAATTGTTAGCTTACCGTATTGGATAAGCAACAGAAATTGTTAGCCAATAGTACTGACTAAACTGTTAAAATAATTAGCTTGATGTAATAGAGCAATGGCTAACATTGTTAGGTTAAAATATTGAATAAGCTGCAAAAAGAGCAAGCTAAAAGTACAGACTTAACAGTTAAATCAGTTAGCAAAAACCAACTTTACAAACAAATAATTTGCATAAAGTCATCGAGTAATGGCTAAAATTGTTAGCCTAACTTGTTGGATAAGGGGCAGAAATGGTTAGATAAAAGTACTGACTAAACGGTTAAAGAGGAATGGTTAAAATAGTTAGTTTAAAATATTGGATAAGCCACAGAAATCGTTAGCTAAAAGTACTGACTTAACAGAAAATAGTTAGCTTAAAGTAATGGATAAATAGAAATATTCAGCTTCAGTCCAGGTAGTAGTAGCAGTAGCAGCAAACCAAACCAACTTGAATATTGACAGTTCAACCGTATGAAAAAAAAAACATATTTTCCAATTTTATGTATTAAATGGTGTTACACATAATGAACATTGGGAATTGATAAAGGTGTGAGTTCATCTGACAGTACTGTGGGGATACCTCAGATAAAAAGGTTAGTAACCTGCCCTTTAGAGCAACTGTAAAGGGTTACTGACATCCGTAATGTGTCAAGGCCACCCTGAACCCCCCCAGACATTTTGATAATGCAATTGTCTCAAACAGCGTTAAAGAGGCTTTCGTGCATGGGCGAGATTAGCCGTTTCCTGTGTGACTTCCTCAGAATGAGCAGATGAATAGAGAGGAATGATAAAGTAATTACTTGAAATATCTTTTTTTTTTTTTTATGTCATTACAAAATGGCTGCACTGAGTATCCGAGTGAGTGGAGACACTGCATTAGTGGGACACACACACACACACACACACACACAACGTGATTCTGGGAACTTTGATTGATGAGGTAATCCATCTGGCTTTGAAGCAAGGGAGGGGAGGACGAGCACCGGTGAAGGGAGGGAAAAAGGGAGTGTAGAAGATGAGTGATGATGTAGGTCCAAATCATGATGCAGTTTAGAGATTTATGAATGTGTGTAAGCAGATATGTGTGTGTATATATAAGGGTGAGTTTTATCTGAAAATATCTGATGGTGATATCAATTCTTTAAATTGTCCATTCTTGTATTATTATAGAAATGTCATGTATGTTAACAGTAATGCAGTGTGAGAACCAGCACTGACCTGTTTCTCCTCTCTGGGCTTCAACCTGGCTTCCATCACAGCTGCAGTGAACTGGGCGGAGGTGCATCATGGGCCTTAGCTGTGGATGAAAGAATGACGCATGAAATACTTGCTCCAGTCATGACACAAACCAGATGAATGGTGTTTTCACTTACTCCGACAATAAAATCGCCCTGGAAAGAAACTCACCAGCAGCTCAGGAGTGGTCTTTTTTAGCCGGAGAGACTAATAACCCGCAGCTTTCTGATATTTAAGAATCCTGTGACGTGAAAATCACTCTCACAAGGAGAGGAATAAATCAAGTCAGCGTCTGTCTTTTGGGACAGATTTGTAAAGAGGAAGTGACAGATGCTTTGCTGCTGCATAATGTTGGCACTTGCTTATTGTTACCTTACTTTAAAGGGACAGTTCATCCCAAAATCAAAAGTACATATTTCTCCTCCTACCTGTAGTGCTATTTATGAGTATGGATTGTTTTAATGTGAGTTATAAAGTGTTGGCGATATCTGCTGTAGAGATGTCTGCCCTCTCTCCAATCCAATGGAACTAGATGGCACTCAGCTTGTGGTGCTCAGAGCGCCAAAAAATAAATTTGAAAAACTCAACAGCAATGTCTCTTTCTAGAAATCATGACCTGGTTACTCAAGATAATCTTCAGACCTTGTTGTGAGCAGTTTCATGCAGGAACTTGTTTTTCCTACCAAACAACACCCACTCACTGTATCACTACGCAGAAGGAAACCTGCGTCTATTGCTATGTTACCTGGCACCGCCGAGCTAGCTAACTTCTCAGCTATGCCGACAAGGATGCCATTAATGTTTTCATCTGGAGCTGTCAGAAGCACAAGCCTCTCATCCATGGGTAGATGGATGCTTCCTTCTAGATTGGGGTTATGGTCTGTGGATTATCTTGAGTAACCAGGTCATGATTTCTGGAAAGAGACACTGATGCTGAATTTTTCAAATGTATTTTTTCACACTTTGAGCACCACAAGCTGAGTGCCATCTAGTTCTAATATATTTAAGAGAAGACAGACATCTCTACGGCCAATATCTCCAACACTCAGCAGCTCACACGGAAACAATCTTATAAATAGCACTACAGGTGACAGGAGAAATATGTATTTTTAATTTTGAATTGAGCTCTCTCTTTAATAAATCTTCATTTTGCAAGATACTGGGAACTGCCATCATCTTGCAGATGTTTATTTTCAAAAGAACAAATGTTCTCTGTGCTATTTATGATCGTTCTATAATATGATGGTCTTCAAGTATCAAACAAGGCAAGGTAATCAGGGTTTAATGACTTGACTGGCAACTGAGACGGTAATCCTGACAAAGAGAATTAATTTTGTCCAAAGAAGCGTGTCTTAATCCTCCAAAACTACAGTGTAACACATGAGTCATTCAACAGTATGATGTTACAACATGATGCTGCAGAGGCACAGATCAATACACCAGAGCTACAGATGGAAGAGAAAATTGCTCAGAGATGGATGAGGTGAGGCATTAATGCTGTGCAAAATGTCAGAATAATGAAAGATGTGTATATACAGTATCAGTGAGTCACTTTTTAATGACTGCAGGGTCAGATATCAGCATAAGCCATTAGAGCTGAGCTCTTTCCCTGTGTCTCTCTTTCACACATGATACACACACACACACACACACACACACACACACACCTGACTGGTTTGTAAAGCATGAGGAGAAAGATGACGTAAAAACGAATCATCATGATTCTGGGAGGTGATCCAACTCTGACAGATAGCCAAAAGTGATAGGACGTCAACAATCTTTAACGCCCTTAGCTTTCATTGTAAAGAGGCCTCAGGAATAAAATGAGAAAGTAATGGAAATATTGTCCACTATAAAAGATATTGCATATAATGAGCAGCATCGCTTTACTTTTTCTCCTTTGTTAAGCTACTGTAAACATTTTGTAAAGCAAGTAGACTCTCTCTCTGGACTTTCAAAAATATATAAAACACAGATGCTAGTTTGATTCACCTATTGTTTTGAAAATGCACAAGACTAAGGTCAGACTTTAAGAAATTAGATTTAAATTGAAGTAATATAAGGGGCCTGGATGGCTTGCCACCAGGATGTCTGTCATTTGTGTTGTGCTTCCATCTGCTGGTGAGTCATGTTAAACACTACTCCATGCCTGACTGAAACAGACCAACATCCTCCCTTCAATGAGGCAAAAAAGTGTGGAAAAACAGCAGTATTGTTGAGTAATCCTGCATGTCCCTAATAGGTCAGTATGTGCTTTATGTCTTAACATAATCAAACAATACTATAAGTCAGAGGTTGCTAACTTGTTTGGCCTCTGACCCCTTATTATGATGTCAAGTCTACTTGTGACACCTTGACTAAAGTTGCATATCCATGAGTCTTGGGCAAAAGGTAAAAGATGTAATGTATTTTACAGAAAAAAGCAAAGAGTAGAGAAAAGAACACGAAAAAAAACAGACTTTGTGAATTTGTGTTTCATTATTTTATACCCCAACAGCAGAGGCGTGGACTCGAATCTTGACAATATCAAGAAAGATTTGAAACTTGACTTGGATTTTAACACCAATATCCTGTGACTTCACTTGAACTTGAGCCTTTTGACTCAAAATACTTGATATCTTTTCCCAAGCTCAAAGATTAAAGTATGTTGTTTAAAAAGTGTGCCATGAATCATTAATTTTCCTTCATTTCCTGAATCAGCTAACACTGACGCTATTTACTCCCAACAAGTCAACATTTAAAACCCCCAGACCCACTTTATGCGAACCAATCCAACAGCATCCGGTCAAGCTGCAGGAGAGAACCATGAAGAACTAATGTTACATTACTAAGCGCTGGTCGATACCAAAGATAATTTCATTCAAACTATGCATAAATCACCAAAAAACGACTTGCAGTATGCAAAATGTGCAGATAACATATCAATGACAGATATGCAGCAACTTCCAATGAACTTGTTCTAACAAATGCAAATTTTAAAAAGCATTCCTGATTTTTGTGAAAGTAATGTATTATTGCTTTGTTTTTAAAACGGCATTACATGTGTAGAAGAGTGTGTTATGACTTGTTCAGGACTCCCACCTCAAAGTTTAGGACTTGGGATGTGATTCGGGATTTGCCTGTCTCGACTCGGGACTTGACTTTGGAATTAAGTACAAACACCCCTGCTGATACTCATCCAGTGACCCCTTAGATTCATCTGGCAACACCTGGTGGAGGGTTTTCAACTCTCATGATTGGAACCACTGCCTTAACCATATGACATCATACAACACACACTATAACATTGTTGCTGTGGACCTATATAGAAACTGAACAACAAGGATGGCAGACAATGACATTTATAATGGGGTAAGAGAAAGATTAGTATGGGACAAACAAACTAAAAAATATATAATTGCAATTCAGTTCATTTCATTTTATCTTTATTGCAAGTCATCCCCCTCTTTCACTGTATGTGACGTCTCTCTCCTCTTCCATCTGACCCAACTACCCAGACAAATGCTCTAAATGAAAAAAAAAAAAAGAAGAAGGAAAGGGGGAAAAAAAGCATGTAGCCTGCCTGGCTGCTGTTACAAAGTTCCACAGAAACTGCTGGGAAAACAGCACCACCCTTCAGCAAACTGGTCACAGAATAATGTAAAATGCCTCAGCAAATGTGTGTGCATCACACATGTGCATGTTTGTGGTGTGTGTGTTTGTGTGTGTGCGTGTGTGTGTGTGTGTGTGTTTGTGTGAGTGTGTGTGTTTATTGATGTCTTTGGAGTTAAAAACGACGACTGTGTTTCTTTTGTGCATTTATTTTGAAAGTCTTTGTTGTAGTGTCTTTCCCTTTTCTTCCACTGCATGTCTGTTTTTAGTTAGGTCAGGATTGCGCAAAAACATTTGCTATGAGGACATTTTTGGACTGGAACTCAACATTTGATAGGTTAAAGATTAGTGTTGTGTGACTATTGCTGTGTAAGCCACACTAAAAGCACTAAATGAAGCACCTCAGAATTTGCCAATCACCTCAGTGCGAATAAAAACATGAGGATGGGTGAAGAGTGAATTGGGGAAATAACTCAGAATCTTGATTGAATTAAGACCGAACAAAGCTTGCTTAAAGTGACGTCTTGTCTGCCTCTTTAAATGCTGCAGCCTCGTTTCAGAAAATGAAAAGCAGTTTCTCTTCACGCTGCCTGCAAAGTAGGAGCTCAAAAGATATAATGGTGGCGAGGCCCTAAAATTAAGAGGAGATTGCTCAGATTATACTGACGAGAGGCAATAAGACTCTCTTTCTCAACACAGCTATGTTAAGTGGTTTGCGGGATAATGTCTGTGATCAAAGCTCGTTTTTCTCTTTTATCATTCTGAAAACAATCTCTGAAAGAGGCACACTTTGGCTTGTGAGTCAGAAAATAATACTTAAGACCAAAAGTCACTTTGGTGTTATGTTAAATAAAGGCTTTTTTGACACAAAGAACCTATTGTTCTCTGAAATGTAATACTGGCAGTGTAGACCCACTAGATGTCAGTGCTGGGCAGCATTTCTGAGACAGGTCCAGGTGGCTGTGGTAATTAGAGTAGACCATTTGGTATAATCACTCCAAATTGGTGTATTAATATTGTACGTGTATAAATAATAAAAATGCATATCAAATCTGCATGATAAGAATAATAATCCGTAAATATGTGTGTTCCCGTACGTGCAGGATTACCTGGTACATGGAAAAATGATATTAAAAATGCAAATGGCTTGTGCCAAATGTTTTCAGAGTGTATTTCATTCTGAAATGGCAAATGTAAAACTACAAATGTATATGAAAACTGACCAAGAAAATGAGGGGATATGAAGACCTAAGACAAAGGTGGCATACCAAAGTAGTGGACTCGTATGTTCATATGACTTGGATTCAAGACAAACTCGCATCCCAAATTATATGTTTCCAAAAAGAGTCTGAAGTAAAACGAAAACATCTTCCAACTCAACTTTGACACCTTTAACTTGTGACTTCACTTGGAGCCTTGAATGACTGATTCTTTTCCAAAACCCAACTAGGATAACCTTGGCCAGCCCTACGAAATGCTCAGCAAGTTTAAACTCTTACTGACTCCAATTTACTTCCTTTCTCTGTTAGTATTTATCTTCTGAAAGTACATTCCATGTGGTGAAATCACATCATGACACCTTTAAGACTCAAGGCTAAGAATCAAGATGTGACTTGAGTCTTGGGTGTCAAGATGTACATATGATAGAAATGACAGAAAACAATAAGATACAATGGACCCATTACAGATGCACTTTCTTCAAAAGAAAGGCATGTTTGAGATTATGGTCAGTCTTGTCAAATGTCAAAAAGTACAACATGAGGATAAATGTCTGCTTTTTTAGATAAGTACTCACAAAATGTAGCAGACCTTGGTCTTTTTGCTTTGGCTCTGATTATTATGTATCTTATCGTACATATTCTTGATAAATATGATCTCTCTATGTATAAACAAGCAATCTATGTGTAAAGATATAAACTGGTCTCCTCTGCTCTGATGCAGCACTGTTTTACTCTAAGATTCATGGTTTGGCTTTTACTCACATCCCCACTTGTAATTTAAGAAATTAGTGTAATCAAAGTGTCCTAAGATTCCACTTTTAGAGCTCTAACTCCACATGCTCTGCTGCACATAATGTTGTGTCTCTCAAAACCATCATTTTGGCTGAGACACTTGGGTACATTCGAAGATTTTGGACCATTTCTGCTGCATGAGGATAGACATTCTTCTTTGGCTGAATAGTTTTTGCAATTGTGTGGTCCTCAAATCATCCAAGAAATACCCTCAGTTAAACCTGTTACCTATCATGTTCTACAACAGTCATCA
>JAPZEB010000012.1:22665823-22690364 GCA_029783705.1 Chaetodon striatus | reverse complement strand
CTTACTGGACTGCACTTTCTTCTGTTTCTGTACCCTACAGCAACAAGCAGGTTGTAAAGGATAAATATAAAATGATGTTGAATCTATAATAATATCATTAGGATCCTGAGGTGTCTGCAGCCAGAAGTCTTGGCAGTGAACTGCAGCAATATTAGTAATAGCCTTGAAAAGATAGAGTGGAAGAGCTTCTATGTTTGTGCAAGGATTCAAGCATTTCTGGCTATGTCTTTTGAGAGGCGTTTCCAATATGGTTCTTACAAAGAACCAAACCTTATGCCAGGATTTGTTATCAGTTTGGAGAGCTATTATGGAATGCATTGTTGGACCTACTTTGCCGTATTACTTAGAGCCTCAGCTTTCAAGCTGTTGTGGTTTATATGTACAGTTGGGTGTCATCAGCATAGCAATAGAGAGATAATCCATGCAAAACAAAATTACGACATTTCTGCCGGATAGACACAAAATAAAGTTTGTTTGTCTGGGAGCCAGAGTTATTTTATTGTTAAAGAAATTGAAGGGGTGGAATAATATTTAAAGGGAGAGTTCTGATTTTTTGAAGGGAGGTTGTATGAGGAAGTAATCCCAGTCAATTAGCAGTCAGTGTATTGCTTGTTTTTGTCAAAGGAGTCTGGTGGCTTTGAAGGGAGCATAGATGGATATTATGGCTTCAGTTCCCCATTGGACAAGGTTGCCTGACAGCAAGGTAAAGCAGTGAAAATATTAGACTGATGTTGATTTTGTTTTAAAGTGGGACTTTTGATTGTTGGCTAAAATAGTTTTGATGCTGCCCCCATCCGCAGAAGTACATTGCTCAGCTCCCGTGATGATATATCTGCTTCTCCAAACTAGGGGTGTGCCAGCCACCAGCTACTGTAGGTAATACACACTGACTAAAGATAAGTACCTCACACAACCCTGCATCAAAAAAATCCAAATTATCCCTTTGATATTAATGCAGCACTTGGCCCAGAAGAATCATGCGAGCACATTCCCAAAAAAACACAATCTGCAGTGTTTGTGGATGGGAAGCCAGTGTGGGATCCTTGCCATTGTTTGTTGCTGCACTGGTGGCCCCTACATGTTGGTTGATTAGGGTGGGATATGGGAAGGACGACATGAACTTCTTTATCATTACAGCTTCCATTAAGCTCTGGTAGGAGAAAAGATGCTGGTGACACTATTTGTCATGGTGGCAGCACATCTCTATTGACTCATTATGCACGTCAGTCTTGTCTTGTCTTTCTTTCATATCTTGTCTTGATGCCTTTGTGTCTTATGTAAAGCACTTTGAATTGCTTTGTTGTTGAAAGGTGCTATACAAATAAACTTGTCTTGATTTATTTTCCATGAAACCATTTGCATTTGGCACCTTTTGACAGTGTGGTAGTTAACAATTGATGCAGGCTATAAATAACAACATAAATCAAAACAAACATGACAAAAATGAAATGCATATTAATTGATGCAGGGAAATATCAAGATCAATCATGAAGACTTTATTGCTCCATGAGAGAGAAATTTAAAAATCAATTTGAGCACACAGCTTAAAAGTAGGGAAGTCATTTCCTGTATTCCAAAGTAATTTACCAACACCATTTCAAATGAAAAGTGAGAGGCACATGCTTAATTCAATATGCATTTACCACCTGGATCCCCATTTACGTTTCCATTTGGCAGTAATATTGTAGGTAGTGGTGAATCCATTAAACTTAAATGACTTATGAATTCTTGATAGCACACTATCATGTGAAGCAGCAATCTGGATTCATTAGGCTCCCCATTTCAGGACTGTCTCCTCCCAAGGATGCAGCCTTCATGTAGGCTTCAGAGGACAGAACTCTGAAAGAATATACGCCTCCGCCCTAAATGAGATGAAATGTCCACAGAGGATTCAACATTGCATCATCACAAAATCCTGCCCTCAGTTTAAGGAGGACCAGAACTACTGACCAGCATACAAATTCATTCTGGGATACTGATGACCATAACTAGTTATGTCTTTCAAATTTAGGCAAAAGGAGACTACACTGGAGCCTTAGGAATAAGTTTGTGAACCCCCAATGATGCATGAGATCTTGAAATAAAGACTTCATATTAATTTTGTCCATATCACCCCCTACTTGTAAGTCATTTACTCAATTGTTCTGAAATTATGGATGGCTGACTGAAAAGGTCCCAAAGTGTCATACTTTTTATACTTTCATGTTCTGTTGTTGTATATATATATATATTGTTGCTGTATTCATGGAGCTATCTTGCACAAGAATTTCCTTCAGGATTAATAAAGTTTAATCTTATCTTATCTTAAGAGACAGAAAACAACAAAAAGATGCATAAGAACTACAAAGACACACAAAATGACCTCACAGAGACACAAAATACCCACTAAGAGACAGAAAACAACAAAAAGATGCATAAGGACTACAAAGAGACACAAAATGACCTCACAGAGACACCAAATACCCACTAAGAGACAGAAAACAACAAAAAGATTCATAAGGACTACGAAGAGATGCAAAATGACTTCACAGGCATACAAAATGACTACTAAGAGACAGAGAACTACAAAAAGATGTATAAGCACTACAAAGAGACACAGAAGAGGGAAAAAAGCAGCAAAAAAGTGTGTCACTTGCTTCTATATAGGAGAGGTGGTGGGGCCTTTTGCATATCTGTGCCCAAGGACCCACTGTTTCATTATCCACCCATGTGTTAAATGTATATACTTAAGGAGACTGATATTTTTAAATTAAACTGTCTATTGACCAATCTGATAAATAGCTTTATGATTTGATTACTTGTTGTTGTTGTTTTTATTTGTAAACTGCTTTGATTCTAGTCTCTTATTACATACTGATTGAGTCGCTCAGCTGCTCTATAACCTTTTGCAAAGCTCTGAAGGAGAGATGATGATGAAGATGATGATGATTGTTGTTGTTTTTTTCCAATAATAATACACATAACCATCATCAACATTAGCATAACAAAGTTGCAAAGTACTTGCACGTTAACAGACAATGGGAGAAATGTAAATACATGACAGAATGATGGCATACACACTTTTTGCAGTGAGTTTACAGGACAGTGTGTGATGTGATGGAGGTGGATGGTGTGGCTGGTGGATGGTGGGGTGTCGGGTGCTGGAGGTGGAGAGACAGAGAGCGAAAGAGGGAGAGAAAGGGGAGGGCCAGCAGAGCTGCTGCTGCTGCGACGTCACTCAGACCGCTGACTGACTGAGCTCCAGGCTTCAGGCTCAATCTGCGGCCAGCAGCAGCAGAGGTGGTGGGGAGGAGAGGAACATTTGATCCACTACTTTATTTCCTCCTGCGGCTTCTTTCACTGGGGCAGGGAGAACAAAAGGCGGACAACTGCATGATTAGAGGCGCCAGCTCCTCTCTCTTCATCTCGACTGTAAGCCAGGCTAGCTTGATGCTCAGTTCAGCCTGCTAGCCTTTGTGGCAGGGCTGTCCATGCATCCAAGGAGCCCCTAAACAACCCCGGGCTGGGAGAAGCCTCGGCTTTTTTTTCTTCTGCTTTGACAGTCTGCAAAAAAAATCCTCTCCGAGTGGGCAGACGGCAGCATCCCTGTCAGCTTCATTGCGCACTCAGAAAGCGGATTTCCAGTGTGGAGCATCACCGCCTGGGCACGGTTTACACGTCGTCGCCTGTCTGCAACCTCCAGCTTTTGACAGCAGGACCAAGAGGCGATTGATGACTAATATTCTTTCAAGATAGGCTACAATGTTGCGCACCGTGGCCAACATGTTGGCAACAGGATTGCTTTTCTTGGGATTGTTGCACAGTTTGGAAGTATTCGCTCCGGCAAGGGCTATTGATGGTAAGCAGAGCTGATTTCAGCAGTCTTGTATTAAATGCTCAGCAGAAAAAAACAACAACTATCTAAGTGTGTGCATGCTGGTTATCACAGGGTTTGTGGTGTTTTGTGTCTGCTTGTGAGGAGAGTAGTCTGTGCCCTGGAGGAATGACTGCTCGGCTGAGTGAAGCAACGTGGAGGGGATGAAACCGAGGCGAGACAATTAAAGCGGTCTTTTGTTTCTGTCTCCCAGTGCCACATGTGAATATTGCAATGTCACAGCAGCGATCGCACATTTCCTCCTGCCCTCCGCTGGATACAGGCGCTCTCACACATTCACACGGACATTCACTGATGGAAATTGTAGCAAAGGCCCCAACTACCCTCTGAAACCACTTGTTTACAGATCGATGCCTTCCTTTCTTCTTCTTTCTTCTTTAACGGGAGCAGCAATCAGACACAGATCCATGATCATGGTGTCATGTCTTTAAATATGTCAGCTTTGGAGCATTCTGCGGAGAGCTGGAGTGTATCTAATGTGTCTGGGATTCAGTCAGTTCACGTTCAACAGATCTTACTGAGTGCTGTGCTGGTGTGATGACAGCAGTCGTGCTATTCTTTAAGTCAAACAACATTGTCATTTTTCTATACATAGGTGTGGGTTAAAGGGGGGACACAGTTGTCATGCCCCCCCTCAATATTTAGAGCATGTGCATTTGTCCTACACAAACATAAAAGCAGCAGAGGACTTTTATTTGGACAAAATTAAAGACATTCATATCATAAATTGATGCAGAAAAGGCACAAAATGGTGCATAAAAATCATCAGAATGCAGGAAATTAAATGTCTGACACTCAAAATTTTGTGGCAGCGAACCCCCCGAAATCTTGGTTCTATTACTCTCATTGGGAAGTCAAATTTGTCTGCGGTTTTGATGATATCGGAAAGTGTATGTGGCTGATTCTATAAGTAGATTAAATGTAATCATCCCAGAGTTTTTCCTCCATAGGCTCAGATGTTTTGTGCTGCCGTTGACAGGCATGTGCAGCACTGCGTCACTGTTGTGTATCAGTATGATTGTTCAGCTTATCACCCAGGACACACAGGCTGGGAACCCCTGAATGCCGACAGTCATATTGTGATCTGCAGGCAAATAATGAAGAGTTCAAAACAGCTCCCCCCTACGACCCTGCGAACACACACCTTCACAGGCTGGAACAACTTCTGGAAACTATTAAGCCTCGCAGTCCCACTCACGCGCTCCTCTGTTTGGTAAGAGAGGAAAAGGGCGTCATCAAAGCAGAGTTACTGCAGACAGATTTGTTAAATTCTTTGCAGGTGAAAAGGGAATGCGAGTTTATTTTTTTTGTTCACAGAGTTCCAGTGTTTCTCATTCATCTTGGGAATGTCTGAATATTTTTAGATAACTTTTACTGCAGTAAAACTGCGTCCACGAAGGAGCACCAGTTGCTGTAAAGATAATCAGAGTTCTAAATTTAACATTTCATTTAATCCAGTAGGACTTTAACACGCATGACTGACTCAAACCACAGGCCGCATCTTGTGAGATTCATCGTCGAGCCATAAAAGCATCCCTCTGCCTTTGAAGTCATCTCATTGCACTTGGCAATCCAGCGCTGTGAGCTTCTTAGGGAGCAAAATCCACATAAATTACCACCTTGAAGATAGACTTGGATAGCCTGCAATCACCTGCAGTTTTCTCCCTCCTCTCCTCCCTCGGCTGACAGCAACAGCTGAGAAACGCTGCCTTTAAACAAACAGTTTCTGCCTCGACGCACTGTTATTGTTTCAGTGAAATTTTCCTCCCTCTCAGTCTTAATGCCTTGATTTGATGAGTCAGCCTTGTGCAGTACACCAGAGGAGATCGCCAAACCTTAGCTTTACTTGAAAACTCAGTGGGATGCAGAGGCTGCTGTGCTTGACACAGCCTTTCAAGGAAACACACTGAAATGTGTATTAATCAGTCAGACTGAATGTGAGATTTATCCTATTACTTTGATTTTTCCTGGTTGCCTGTAATTGCAACACCCCAAATGTGAAGCCAACCTCAGCAGACCATAGCTGACATGTCACTATAGGAAGCCAGACTGCATGCTACTCCCTTTCAAGCAAAGCTAAATTGCTTTTTTGACCTCTTTGATTGCCTCTTTAATTTTTAAGGCCCTTTGAACCACATATGTTACTTGTAAAGTTTTTTTTCCAGACTTGCCTGGAACTTGTCTTTTTCCATTTTCTAGACCTCTAAAGATTTTCTCTCACTGTCTCTGTACTGTAGCCAGAGCAAAGACCTGGGGCCACCAACAAACCCTGGGTTTAATTGGGTCTAAACTGCTCTTTGTCTCCCAGAGGAGACCTCCACGAACAGTCTCAAATTGTTCAGAAGGCGCTGCTAATTGGGGGCCCTGTGGAAAAGGCCCTAATGAAAGAATTCGCATCGTTTCACCTCATGAAAGTACTGTAATGTTGCCTCAAAAAGGGATCAGTGGTCCTCAGAAATGGACAGTGCCTTCCCCTCAGGCTTTGGGTGATGTTTCCTATGAAAATAAAAAATGGAGAAATGTGTTTGACATCTTGTCACAGAGGATAGCTGGAATTCTGACTTGAAACATTTCTTTTTTTTTTTTCAGTCAGACTTCCATTTAAATGTTTTTGAAGTGAGCCTTCCCTATCTGAAATGCGTCATTCCTCATTTCACGTCTCCTTATTTTTCCTCCCTTAGATGTTAATTCATTTAGTAGCACAGGCTCCTCTCTTCTTAATTAACTCGCCATCCAGTGCTTCTCCTGGCACTTTCCCCCTGTGGACTTCTCTGCTCTAACATTTGTTAGAGACCTTAGAACTGGCCCAGCATTTGGCTGTTATTGGGGTGATATTGCCATCACAATCACATCCAAATGGCCAAAAGGTTTCCACTTTATTGTTTACTGACAACTGAGGGCGGTATGGAAAAACAGAGTGCATTTGTTAAGTCCTCATCACTATTGACCTTATGTCACACAAGCAACATTTTAAAGTGTGTAAAGAAAAGCAGATAATGCAAATAACAGAGGAAGAGTATATTTAACACTGCTATAAATATGTGGTTTAGATCATGCATAACTAAAAGAGTGTTGGTTACTGCCTAAATGCGTTATATGACACACTGAAAACCAGCCACGACTGCATAACTGAGCAGATATAAAATCCAGTACTCTGGTCAGCAGCTTTTCCTGGAGAAAAACAACTCAGAGGCTAAGTAAAGTTCACTCTCATTATTACACCGATGGTTTATGTGGCTGAACAGTCATAATGAAATTCTGTGCTGCTGTAGCCATAGACTTCCAACTGGAACACAACTGACAATACAACTGCGTCACACCTGATGTGAAATCTTACTGCCCTGGAGGTATTCATCTATAATAGTCACAGTAAGTTTATCCATTTATGAAAGTACTTGCAGCGTTGTTAACTGCTACCCTCATGTCTTCCTTTTATATTTAATGCAATAGAATACTGCATTTTGAGCCTTAAAGGGATGGTTTTGAAGAATATATTGATTTACTTTCTTGCCAGCCTGCTAGTAGCCAGTTAGCGTATCTTGGCATAAAGACTAAAAACAGCTTCCCCTAAAGGCCCAGACACACCAAATAGACATCAAAGAACCAGCGGCGACGAAAGCCGACTGTTGCATCACTTCACATCACCTGCGTGAGAGGAAATAACTCTCCATGCCAGCAAAAGGTGGTAGTCAGTAATCATTATTCAAATAGGGAAACCGGAAGACCACTATGATGCTAGTTAGCCAAGTAAAAAGCCATGGTAAAAAGGATATTTACCATACACCATTGAACAATGACACAAACCATCATGAAATATCTCTGCGAATGAATAATCTTACTAAATATAACAAGTTTGATTTGATCTTGCTCCCTCTTGACTTTAGCTGTTTGTTTACTTTCCTCACTTCCATTTCTCTTCTTCAATGCTGAGTTGAATTGCCATTCAGAGTGATTTTATTCACCGATGGGTCTCCGACACTGATTCAACATGCTGAGTCATCTAAGAAAAGGCTGACAAAGGCCAACAAGGGCAAACGGTGTGGAATTCACTGCAAAGACCAGAATGACAGATGCCCATCAATTACCCAACAATGTACAGCGACCGATCATTGGCTTGGGGTCACATTCCCCTAAAAGGACCTCTAAGGCAACCAGAGGACAATCTTATAGCCCTTTTCTATACACACGTGCTGGCTTGGCTTGACTCTGTTTGACTTGGTGTGTCGGGCCAGTGTGGTAGGGCTTTATGTCTCCATACAACAGGGATACCCACTTGGACATGTGTCTAAAGCAATGCTCTCTTTAGCACTGTTTACTATTGCATGTGCAGTGGCTGTTGGTAGCCAGCTACTTACCATCATAGTTTTTCAAGCTGTTCCGATTTTGCTCAGCAAAAATCTTTTGCTTGAAACAAATGAAGTATCTGCTTTAGCATTAACGTAGCAACAGCAGTGGTGGCTATTTAAATCTGTTGTGAATGGTCACTGAACGGTGACGCTGAATCATCCCTGAATGATGATATTGTCCATCTGATGTCACCGCAACCTGCTTGACGGTCGGGTGCATTGTGACCCGTCTCCGAAGATGGCCCACTTGCGTGACTCGGCACAACTTGGCACATTTAAACTGGTAATGGAAACGCAAATCAACGCGTCATAGTTTGACTCACTGCAGTCAAAATGCCAATGGAAAATCCGAACAGGAAGTCACTGCTCCCGGCCAAGGAATAGTCTCAAACATAACCCCTTGTGACACAACTAATTTTTGTTTTTTGTGTGCGGATAAAACAAATGAGATATAAAATGCTAAGCAGCGAGCCTCAGAGATGCTAGTAGGTGGATTTTGTTACCTTCGAACAGAGCTAGCCGTTTCCCTTTGTTTCCAATCTTTATGCTAAGCTAAGCAAACTGTCTCCTGGCTCCAAACTCACACTGAATAGACCGATATGAATGATATCAATCCTTGACATATTCCTAAAAATATTGGACTGTTTTCTTTAACTGGCAGCGATGAGATACTCCGAATCAGGGAGGGAAATTAGCACCAGTCGGGTGAAAGTGGACACTTTAGATGCTAAATAATGACTTACTATAAAGTGGCTTTTGAATTTGAACATTTATCTTTTAGTGGCTGGATGCTTACATTTTAAAAGAATATATTCCGACCCTGCTCCTAACTCGTTCTGTTCATCTCACATTGGAAATTAAAAAGGATCATACAAAAGAGACTTTTTTATAATTGCCTTAAAACACTGCTGAAGGCTTTCAAGAGCTGACATCTATTAGCACCAAAGTACTCTGAGTACATGTGGCCAGAACTGCCCTATGACCCACTTTAGAGTTGTGACCCACTGATTGAGAAACACTATCTAGATGGAGCTATTTAAGGATAGGAGATAGAACACGGCCTCAGGAGGCCCTCTGAAAGAATATGAGCATAAACTTGCAGGAGGATATCATGAACACACACATGTATATTCACAATACATTAGCCAGCAACTTTTGACACCACAGCTATCAATGCATGAAGGTAAGGATAAGGCAAAAAATCCCTGGTGAACGCAGGCTCAGAAAAGTGCGAAGCCCTACCTGCCAGAATTCTGTGATTTGTAGCTAAGACCAAATGCTGAGGTGGAGGCTGTATTGGCTGGAAAATCTGTCTGATTCAGTGGTTACTATCTCTCTTGGGACAAAATGACAGAAATCCTTCTGGATGATGACCAAAGGTTTAATATTACTCATTTAATACCAAGGAAGAGAGGCCATTTTGCCATAATTCTTTCTGTGTTATATGGAGATAAGGAACAAGTGCATTGAAAATCAGGCAATTCAAAGTGCTTCTAATGAGAGAGAATAGACAACCCAGATTTTAATAGAGTCATTATAAGGTCTGTCTTGGTGGTCCAGTGTGGGGAAACGTCAATAACAACTTTCCATACTCAGCTGTTTAAAAATGTTGATGAAATTTGTTCGGACATGTCTCAACTTTTTAAGTAAGTCAAAATTATAGCTATCTTATTCAGGTTTATGGTTATCTGGTCAGTTGATGACATTGTCATTGTGTACCAAACAACAAACAGTTGACTCGCGCACACAAAAAACAATACTAAAAGGCAGAAATATGCAAATTTCAGCTTTAAACCTGTAATAGCTGTTTTTTTGGCCACTTGGGGGCAGCAGAAAGCAGCTGGGTAGCCTATACTACATCGACGTGTCACCTTTTTAGTTGATGCGGCAAACTAATTAGCAAATAGTTGTCTATTTACACATCCAGCACATACTGGTAACATTAGCCTACTCTTGGAGTCATGTTAATAATCCATTGACAGTATGAAAATAATTAGTATTAACTCATTTGCTAGAAAAAATGTTAGCATTTTATGTTTCTGCAAACCACAGATGTGTTACATTTGGATGTTGTTATGTAAATTGTACATTTCAACAATCCTGTGGTTAATGTGGGGTTAAGTTTAGGCGCTTGGCTTGGAAAAAAAAAATCATAGTTTGGCTAAAAATACCCAGTTTTGAGAGGCACAGTCCCAGCAGGAAACACGGTGATGTCTCTGTAAAAACAACAGCTTTTCCTGCCACTATATCAGCTGGAAAACCAGCACGGTATGGCTACAAAACTACCACAATTGCCTAAAAGGCTGCTGGAAAAACAGTGACGGTCGATAAATCACAGCTGTTTTTGTTGTTAATCTCTAACAGGGGTCTGCAGCTTGGCAGGTGTCTCATCTATGTGATACACCATTCAACATCCCCTTCACCCCCGATGATGAAGTCAGCTCATATACTACATCGCTTTAGAAACGTTAATATGATATATATGAAATGTACAAATGTAAAGTATTTCTTGTTTGCCGAACTGTTTAATGCCCACATTTTCCTCTGGCGACAGGGCTATGCTTTTTGCAGCTTTAAATCTGAAGTCCAGAACACTAATGTGTTGTCCTGTAGCTGCTTCGGTTAAACTTATTGTAAATCCAAGTAAGAAGAAAACCATCGCTTTGCTTTATAGCCATAGCTCACTTTAGTTTTATGTGAAAAGAGCTTTAATATTAAATCCATACACTTTTCCCTGATATATTGCCCGCAGTGGAAGCAACAGACATTGTACTTTATGGTGTTGGAGCAGCAGCCGCTATTATCAGCCTGGGAATGATCTACTGAAGAGATCATTCTCCCTTGATAATTCAGCAGATACATTTGTATCTTCGTGAGTTAGAGTGTGTGTAAATGAGCGAAAGTTCTATGTGTCATAAGAAACTTCATTTGAGATGAAGCTGTTATAACTGAGCAGCAGTCCTTCACATGGTCATGTTATTTAGGCATGAATGTGATCATGGGCAGATTATGAGACAATGGGCCCATGGGTACAGAAATGCAAAAGGCCCCACTACCTCTTCTACATAGGAGCAAGACCTTGTTTTGGTTTTGCATCTCTTTGTAGTCATGCATCTCTTTGTGGTAATTTTGTGTCTCCTTGTGTCTCTTTATAGCCATTTTGTATCTCTTTGAGGTAACTTTGTGTCTCTTTGAGGTAATTTATTGTCTTTTTTTGTATAGTTTTGTGTCTCTGTCTTAGTTATTTTATGTCTCCTTGTGGTTGTTTGAAGTCTCTTTGTTGTCATTTTTGTCTTTTTGTGGTTGTTTTCCCAATTATCATGGTAACTTTTTGTGTCTCTTTGAGGTAATTTTAAGTCTCTTCCTGGTTAGTATGTATTAATCCGAGTGACATTTTGCAGGTAAAGGCCAGGGGTGCCCCTGACACTTTGGGCCCCTGGGCCTGTGCCCAGTAGGCCTGTTCAGTAATCCATCCATGAATGTGTTCAGTGTAGAAGACTGAGATAGTATTGTTTTATGAACAGCATTCATAACAACCCAATAGTTGCGATTAAAAACCTGGAACCACTATATTACCACATGGCTTGAGTTAGCAGCTACAGTTTAGTACACATCACCACTGAAACTCTGATATTGTGTTATTCCATCAGCTTTAATGGGCTTGTCACAATTGCAGTGTTGTTTTTATTCTTGACATCAAGTATTGTGCAACTTTATTGTATCTCCTTCTTTTCCTTTCTCTATTCTATATTTAAGTAACAGGAACCCATGTTCACCCTTTAGTGCAGAGGCCAGGCAGTGTCAGGGTCAGGTCGGATGACTTGCGTTGACCCGTTCACACCAACAGCACACATGGGTTTAACTTGCTCCACTGTGTCAGTCTGAAAGGACTGTTTGTGTTGTTCAGTGCACAATGGAGGCTATATCGCTTGTTGTTGCTGCCTAAGATTGAACCTATCTATTTAAATCATTTATGCACAAGATAAATCCCAAGCGTCATATTACTCGGCCTGTCACAAACATTGTCTAGTTTCAATCCCAGCTCCAGATAAAAATTGTCATTTCTTTTTGTTGTTCATAAAATGTTACCAATCTTGGTTCCTCCGCCAGATAGAATACAGTCTATTTTCGGCATCAGCCCACACGACAAATACATTCATTCACATCCATTTAAGCCTCTGCTACAGGTTTTTTTTTCTAAAGACATCCATTTTTTTTTTCTGGGACAAAAGTGTGACAGAGCAGAATCACACCCATTGTAGATGACTTGTGAATCCATTCCCTGTTGGAAGAAAATTGAACCAAACAAACAGACCTTATTCTTTCGCAGCACATCCCTGACAGGAGTCGCCATAACTGACATTTTCAGATATGTTATTCACGCAAACAGAACATCTTCAGCGACACACACACGCAGCAGCATCAAGGTCGCTATTCATGCAAACGTGATTTAGATTTACTCCCAAACTTCTAATCCTAAACACAAAGTACCCAACCATAACCTTAACATAAGCCTAATTGTAACACTAATCCCTCAAGCAGGCATTCACCCTTCACTTAGTGGGAGAAATCTCCTCACATGGACCTGCAATCATTATTTCTGCCTCCCGCCTGAGCAAAAACACAACATGGGCGAGAGATGATTGTGGAAAATACCTGACAAACATTAAGGTGATATTACATCCAATAAATCTCTATGAATATAATTCTGAGTATTGTGCACCAAGCGATCTTAACATTTACTGTGGAGGATTTCCCACACTCAACTGCATGTGTGTAGGCAGTGAGGCCTCTCTGATTGTGTGCATTGTGTGCTTCTGGGAAGAGAATGGGCAACTGTTCACTGTTATTACCCTACACACACACCAATGCCACATTGAACATATTTTGCGAATATCCCTCAACATCACGCACTTTGAACACGGGGAACGTGCAGATCTCTACCTGTGTGTCTGCATGCTGAGTTGACTGGGCTGGCGATAAAGATCACTGAAATACCTTAAAGGAATAGTGTGACAATTATTTGCTTGCTGGAAGAATGTTAAATGCGAAAATTGGTACCACTCTGACATCTCTCCATTAAATAGTAAGCTACAGCCAGCTGCTGGTTAGCGTAGCTTAGCACAAAGACTGGAAACTGGGGAAATCAGTTAGCCTGGCTGGTTGATGGTAGAGTGCGGCTCGGGCCACATTTTCCTGACCGAACCTGACCCGAGTCTTAGACAGCTATAACCGAGCCCGGCTCGACCCCAACAGACTTTCTGATGTTTTTTAGTCCGAGCCCAACGAAATGCCTCCATACCGCCAATTTTCCTGCATGGTTTTTGGCAGTTTTAAGCTTTCCTAATAGCAAATCTTGTCTTGTGTCCTTCATTTTCATTAATTCAGTCTGAATATTTACCGCCTCCTGCCTGAAATGTAAGTATTGGCCTGTGTTGCCCTCAGGTGTTGTCACTTCAATAACAAATCCCAGCACTTGAATAGGCCATAGCACAACATAGTAGCACGTCAAGTGGGGCGAACCCGAACTGAACCCAAAATTTCTGATTTGTTATCCAAACCCAGCCCGACCCATGGAGTTCCACACTCTAGTTGATGGTAACTAATCTGCCTATCAGCTCCTCTAAGGGCAATCTTTGAACTCATCGGCTATCATATTGTCTGATGATGATGTAGCCTTTGGGGACAATGGATAATATGTCAGGGGGTTCTGGTGTAGCCAGTGGATATCCTGATATGGAAATCGGGCCAAGCTTTCCTCTTCAGTGTGCCTGTCATTGTTAACAATATGATCAGTAACATGTGAGAATGGATTTGATCCAGATCTGGACAACATTTTGTCTAATCTCTATAAACAGATAACTGTATATGATTGATGATAAATTAGGATGAGCTAATTAAAAGCTAAATCGTTGTCAGATGATAGCCGATGGGTTCTGAGATTGTGTTTCATGCAATGCGTTCTGCCTCTTCACATAGACGGTTTATCTACCGCACTCAAAACCCACTCAGACATTGGTCGATACTATTTGAACTACAAATGGACTACAAATGGAAACCAGAATGCTTTTGCCACCAAAATGGTGTTCTGTTTTGTATTCATTCGCAGATATATTTACAGAGATTACTCAAGCAAAGAAGAAATTCTTTTGTAACTCATGATCTTTAATGGTGCTGGTAGGCAGATTGTGATACCTTTGGCCAGAGCTAGGCTGTCCTCCCCTGTGTTTCCAGTCTTTATGCTAAGCTAACCACTGCAGATGAAAGTGGTATCGATCTTCTCTTTCATCTTATTTTAAATGCAGCACTGAAAAAATGTGTATTAGTGATTAGTGTTCACTGTCTTCCTCATCGAATGTCTTGTTCCAGCTTCATCATCACAGAGTCATGGTCAGCCCCCCTCTCGTTAGGTGTCATTAGCAGTGCTCAGGTTACTTCATCACATGGATAGTTAATGTGAGAACATTCTAGAGAATCTCGTCTCGTTCCATGAAGCTCATGCACACTGAGGCTTGAAGCTTGTACTGGTCTTATGAAAAGGCACTAAAGAATTTCATATAATCTTCTTTAATATGTTTCCCTCGGCAGCATACTAAGTAGGCTTAATTGTCATTTTTCTCCCCGTGCAGCTACGTACAGCGTGTGCTGTGGCGGTGGTGTGGCGAAGGGATTTGTCTAAACTGACTGGTTTGATAATGGCGGATCACACCTTGTGGTTTTCTGCTTCGTCCCCAACTTCGCCGCTAAATTCGATTTAATCCTTATGTGGAAGTGGAGGAGGTCGCAGATCTCCTCCCTCTGAGCTCCAACACAGCCTCTAGTACAAATAGCAGTCGTGGTTGATTACCACTCAGGGGTTGAGACATGGTGAAATCTCAGCCAGACATCCAAATAGCTTTTAATTAAGTTCACATTTGATTACTCTGCTTGGCTCAATGGGCTCTACCTCTCACTACCACAGAGGCGTGTGTATTGACTGTGTTTGTGCTCACATCTGACCTGTAAAATAGAAAAACAGTTTCAGGCAGGGCTGCGTCGTCCTGCATGACGGAGCCCCATTTTACTTGGCAACTATCACCAGACATGAGCACATTCCTCATGTTAATTCTCCTCAGCCCTAAGTGCGTGCATAACACACACTTACATAGACTTGTGAACACACAGACGGTTCTTGAAGCACACCAAACATCTCATAAAAACGTGATTAAATTAAACATTTATTAATCATCCAGAGGATGACAGACGCATCCCCAAACCTTTACTCTCTATCTTTCAAAATATTGATACAATAATTGTGACTGCTATGTAAGCATGAATACGCTTTGTTGTCCATTCTATGAGGTAATCATGTCCAAATTCTGTCTGAACTTTTGTTCAATTTGTTCGCTACTGACGCGACTTCCAGCTCCTCCAAACTCTGCCGGAAAGGTTTATTTAAGAGGCGCAGCTGGGGCCTCTTTTTCTCTGTTTTGTAACATGACAAATTGGAAAACTTTTTTTCCCCCTCCCTCTTCCTTCTTCTCACTCTCTTCCAATACAAACTCCTGAAGCGTTTGTGCCTGAGCTGTGGAGGAGGATGAGGAGGTGGCAGGCCGCAGCCAAACAGTCCAATATAGACTCATCCCTCGTTTCATGGCCCTCAGTAGAACCCTCTCAGATCAGCTCAGAGGTCATCAAAATAGACCCCGCCTCTGTCTTTCTACTTTATATCAGTCTCTTCCTTTATGTCTTCGCTTTTGGCTTTGTTGTGGCTGTTTGCTGTCTCATTACTGGCCAAATATATAAATCTAAAAAAAGAGTTAATCAGGGCTGAACACAAAATATTAAAAACATTTCTCACTTGATATTCTTCGTGGACTTTTCTGGGTTGTTCATCATTAATATCCTGCGGCATTTCTGATGTTTCATTCTGTCCCATTTAAGATATTTAGCTATGAGTCAATGTTAAGCTGGTCACGCTGCTGTGTTATTCTAGTCTGTGGCCCTCGGAGAAGATAAAGCACGCATATAGATTTGGCCAAGTGAGCGTCAGTGTCGAGATTGATTACACACAATTCAGGTTGTTTATCTTGTCCTCATATAAACCTCCCTTTCCTAAATATTTGAAAAGATAATGAAGCTTTATCATGCCTAATATTGGAGAGTATTTGGGATAGCAGGAACATCTTCTCCCCTTGAGAAAATGTGTTTTATTTGCGCGAGTACACACTATCTTCAGTAGACTAAACTACATGTTTCTTTTCCCAGCAGACATTGAAACGGTCTCTGTAAGCATTTTGATTAACTTCGCCATGCACTCACTTCAGCAGACACACCCACCTGACCTAGTGCTTTTGTACAGCCTGCCATCTTTATTATTCTCAATAGGTTTTTATGAATCAGTCCCCCGTTACAAAGCATCACCTCCTTAGATCTGAGAGGATTTATCCTGACGGTGTTTATTGTCTGTGTGCTGTGTAGTAAAGGAAAGCAGCTGCTGTCATGGAAAAGCATTAACTTTATGCACGCCCCAAATAACTTTCCATGCCTATATTGTATTTCTCACCTCTGTTCTCCTCAGTCTATAACAGTCACAATGACCTATACAAGGTGTGTGTGTGAGTGACAATGTTTTCAACAGTACAGGGGAAACCCACGTCTGTTATCTCACAGAGCCAGGTAGATTCCAGGGTTATGAAACCAGATTTGTTTAACAGATCTTAACTGAAGATCACCATCTATAGTGCACAGGATTCTGCAGAAGACTTACAATGAGCTTTTTTTCCCCATGCTAGCAGCATGGCTGTGTTGATGGCAATCTCTGTCTGTCTGTTGATAACTTTGGTCCAGACTGAAATATTTTAACAATCATTGGATGAATGGCTATGAAGTTTTGAACATTCATGGTCCCCAGAGGATGAATCTTACAGATTTTATTGATCCTCTGACTCATTATCTAATATCGCCAGCAGGTTTATGTGTTTGGCCTTCAGTAGAATATCTCAGCAACTATTGGGTGGATTGCTATGAAGTTTGCTACAGGTATGTATGGTACCGTTTGGATGAATCCTAATGACTGGTGACCCCCAGCCTTTTCCTCTAGCACCACCAGTAGATCAAAGTTTTCATATATCTAATAAAGACATTCATGGTCTCCAGTGGGCGAATTGTAGTAAGTTAGATGATTCTCAGACTTTTCCTCTATCGCCGCCACAAGGTTGACATTTGTTAAAACTTTAATGAGACACAAATAAGACATAAGTGCTAACAAACAATATGTTACTACAGTTTTTACTGCTGTTGATATGCAGAGCAACCATATTGGATGTTGAGTTCAGGGTTGATGAGGTTCCTCCAACTTTCTGAGTTGGAAATCCGAATTCAGGGGGTGTTCCAGTTTAACTTTGTGACTGGGAACTTCTGACTGGAATATACCTTTATACTTGGGCTGAAAGATTAACAAGGTTTGCAAGTTTGCAGATATTAACTGGTCCCTAAAATTCTTATTGTGCCTGTGTCTACCTCTACTGTCAGAGCACTAGAAAAGTTCAACAACAGCAGCCCTGGAGCTGGTGCAGATTGTCTCACTCAAGGGCACTTGAATTGTGGCTGTCCAGTTGAAGGTGCGATACACGCAGCCGGCTTTGAAGACAGGATATCATCTGCTCAAGCTCCCTTTCAGCACCACTGCTGACGTCACTTTAAGTCCGCCTTCACCTCAACCGCTGCTGAGTGGTGCGTGATGAGGCAGTAGTCTCAGTGTCTGCTGGAGCTTTGTAGTGCCCTGGTTGATCTCAGAGGGCAGGCCGCCAACTTATTTATAGCTCTGCTGTGGGTGTCGGAGGAAATGGGGCTGTGGCTGGGGGCGAGGCTTGTGTTTGCCTTAGGAGAAGGCTCTTCCTCCCAACCAGACTGAGCTCATCTTGGAGGACCATCAGACAGCGGCAGGGGCAGAGGGCAGTGGATTTGTAATCCGGTCCAAATGGCGATGACCCAAAGC
This sequence comes from Chaetodon striatus, assembly GCA_029783705.1. Taxonomy (NCBI): domain Eukaryota; kingdom Metazoa; phylum Chordata; class Actinopteri; order Chaetodontiformes; family Chaetodontidae; genus Chaetodon; species Chaetodon striatus. The sequence continues at coordinate 22,672,165 of JAPZEB010000012.1, read as the reverse complement.
ATTTTCACTCAGCCACCACTTTGGTAAACACACAGGCAGCTCATTGATAGCATGTGTGACATTCCTCCATCCCATCTCAGTATCCCGGCCCAGCTCAGTCTGTTCTCAGATCTTCAGGCCTGCCCCCAGCTGTGAGAGCCCTGCCCCCCTTTGACTTGTAGTTCACTCCCCGCCTCTCCATTTGCTCTCAAGGCTGCAGTTCATCCAGAGTTTTCTCTTATGTCATCCTGTGTCACATTCATCTGTTTACCATCTTTATTTGGCTTCATCCTCTTCCCGCCTGCATCATTTCCTTTCCACACAAAAGACAAACCTGTAGAGACCTGCTGTATTGTGCACCAGTTCACAAAACTGTGAGACAGACAACTTCAGCTAAAAACATGTTTGGCTCTGAACTGACTGACTCTCTTTACTTGGATATTTTTTATCAGATAAATCCTGATAGTGTCAAGCAGAGATTGAATTCAAAATAACATTAAAATGGTTGTCAAGTGTACAAAGACCCACTGATTTTATCCAGCTTGACATAGAAATACAGTAAACCTTTACAAGACTTATGCAGTACCTTCATGCCACCAACCGAAAGCAAGGTTATCCTAAAGACAAAGGAGCAAGAAAGTGACACGTTTCAGGTATATTGTTGGTGTGCATTTCACTGTATAGGTTCATAACTTTTATGATTTTATTTATTCTGATCAAGTTAAATTCATTGAATCTGTGTTAACTGTAGGTCAGATTGATAAAGAAAGAAACCATAATCAGCTTTTATTAGTTTTAAAGCTTTTTGTCATTTAAAGAAAATGGAGCTGGAGGAGGGGGGTAGTATTCAAAAATGAAAGTTAAAAAATTACAAGGGCAAAAGCAGATATTCTCTGAGATTATAAAGTTATCAATTTACATTATAAAGTCTCTGAGAATAACTGTCAGATTTAGATGACTATTGTTTCCAGTTTTTAAGATGTATAAAGTTGCTGAATGCACTCTACACAAACTTCAGCAGAATAGTTTAATACGCTGGTTTATGTTACCATCATATTTCAGTGTTGCTAGGACGCCCAGGAAGAGCATTCAGCTAATGGCCAGGTAACGTCCCTGACGTTGGCATAACTTTATTTTTGGAACTTTTTATGTAACAGAATGGGATGTCTTGATTGGACATTGGACTATTTGTATATAACTCACCCATTTACATTTTATTAAGGCTTAAAGTTACGCATAATTCAGTCAACTTTCAGTCAGATTCACTCTCCTGCAGCTCCAGCCTCTTACCCAAATATGGCCACCTCTGGGTCCAAAAAGCCAAGATGCCGACGGCCAAGGTGCTGATCTGGAGGCTTCAGATTGAGTGTCCATAAATCAGTGGGTGACATCATGGTAGCTGTGTCAGTTTTTTAAAACACTATGGTGACGCCGCAAAATGTTGTCATTTACACGACAAAGGAGATTGTTAAATCATGTAACATAGGATCAATAAATACAGATGTAACAGATGAATACATTCTGGAACATTCAGTGTCTGAGCAGTAAAATACACTTACATACTGTTATTGGTTATTGATCTGTACATAGTGTAAATGTGGAACAGGCTACGGTTTCCTATTGTAGGTGTGAATGTTCATCAGAATTTTAATTTTAAAACTGACAGTGGTGGATGTATTAACTGTGCATTTCAGAGAGGAACTGTGTATGCAGATTCCCAGCGTTTGAGTTTTATCGTTTTGTTCAAATGAAAATCAGACAAGGAACTAACAATGGAATATAGTATCAAGGGAGAGTCAAAAACAGATTTTTCACAACTTCTCCTTAAACGATATGAATCAATATTTACAGTATTCACCATATGTGCAGTTATGTTTATGACCACTGCATATTTTCAGAAGTGTTGTTGTGATGGAATGACCTGAGGCCGACTGTAATGGCGGCTCTGAACGTGCCGTTGTCTGCTCTCCCTTCGCTTCTCTCTAACATCACAGCTGAGCTGGTGGTACAGTAACCCTTATAGTTGACTGCCTTCACCCTCAGCTAGCTAACCTCCTGACCTACTTCCTCTGGTCCCCGATATGTTTCTGTCAGCAGCATCTTGTGGTTGAGGCTGAGGCGGGCGTGCACTCATCCCACAGCCATTATTGGAAGCAAAGTGAACAGCACGTCGAGTTAAGGCACGTCTAAATAAACAATAGACAGATCCACCGCAACTAGCGGCCTGCTAGGGCCAGTGTTGACACCTCTAAACAAACAAACAAACAAATAAACGTGCAAGAAAGAAGAGGGATGAGGAGCAAAGAGGAAACGCGTTAACACAAGCCTGGTTGCATTTCATGAATAATTCAAATCCTTGTGACTTCTGAGAGAGAAAAAGATGCCCTACACACACACTCTCTCTCACACACGCACACACCGATCACAGCGGTACACAGAGGGGGATAAGTGGGGAGTGTGTGAATGTGTGCAGCAATATGTCAGGTTGAATTCATGGTATTTAGGTTGAGCTCCATTTCAAGATTCCCTTCACCGCTGGAGTTGGAGGCTAGCATTAAATGTAAATACAGTCATCCTGTTTATCCTGCTTCATCCCATCATCCACCCCTAGTCTATCCCATGCTTCCCCTCTGTCTTCTTCGTCATGCTATATGCCTAAATAATCGAGGGGTTACACTAACATTAATGTTTCCAATCAGTGCTTTATACTCTGACCTAAGCAGCTGGAGGAGTATCTGTGGGCTACAGGAAAGATGTTGACATTTTCCAGACATCACACTTGATACTCAATGTGATGACGGAAAGAAATGAAAGCTGAGTGTGTATGAAAAAACCTGTCCAGCTGTAATGAGACATGAGCTCAGATGATAGAGAAACAGTTCAATCACAACCTGGTGATAAATATGTTAGGGAATTCCAATCATAGCTTGGGGTTGCCTCTTGCTCTCTTTTAAATGTCAGCTGGTAAAATGTTTGTTTGGCTTTAGTGGATAATAGTTTTGGAAGAAATACTGTATTATGGAAGCAGCACATGAAGACAACTACTTCATTAGATTTGTTTATTATTAAGCTGATGCTCTAGTCCTTTAGTGTCCTGATGCCCTCTGTTGCTTCACACCAACGCTATGACAAGGTCCTGCACGGCCTCATGAATAAAAATGATTTAAAAAAGTGTGATGTAATTCATTTTTTGAATACTATTAACTCTGCATTACTGTGCCATGTGGTCAAATATCCTATTATAAGGTCTCTGTTTTACCTTTTTTTTTATCCTTTTTCTATAACCTGCCCTTGTAATAATCACTGCTGAGCACTGTAACTAGTTGTTGCAATGCACTGTTACTGCAACATTTTGGGATGTTAGCTTGTTTGCTGTCACACTGGAGGTTAGATGAAGGGTTGATACCAGTTTTATCTGTATGTTCAGGACTGATTGGTCTGGGATGTGCTGTTAGAGTAGGGAGGTGGCCTCAGCCAAAAGAGGCGGGTTGTTCTTTCTGGTGTCTCCAGAGTCCAATAAATTTGATGTCTTAGCTAGCGATGGGAACATACACTGATCAGCGTAACATTGATCATCCATCTTGTTATGGTGCAATGTTCTGCTGGGAGACCTTGGGTCCTGGCATTCATGTAAATGCTACCGGATGCGCTCCACCAACCGGAACACCATTGCAGACCAAGTAAACCCCCCTCATGGCAACGGCACTTGTCAATGGCAGTGGCCCCCCAGCGGGACAATGCACCGTGCCACATGACCCCAGGAAACGGGACAAGGAGCTCAAGGTGTTGACCTGGCCTCCAAATTCCCCAGATCTCAGTCTGATTGAATATTTGAATAACATGCCAGTACCCCAGAGGTACCCCCGATCCATGGTGGGTCCTTCTTGGACCGGACTTGGCTCTACCTGTCAAGGCATGGACACAGGACCTCTAGAGGGTGTCAGTTGGTGTCTGGCACCAGGGCATTGGCCTCATATCTTTTGGGTCCTGTGGGTTGTGAGGTGGGGTAACAGCACATCCCACGGATGTTTGATCAGACTGGGATCTGGGGAATTTAGAGGCCAGGCCAATGCCTTTAGGTCTCTGTCACGTTCTTCCCAAACCCAAGATTTCCCAACAGAACATTGCATTGTAACAAGGTGATCAATGTCATTCACTTCACCTGGTTTTAATGTTTTGGCTGATCGGTGTATAAGATTTTATTTGTACAAGTGCCATTATCCATATACCATCCAATAACCTAAATTAGCTACTTTGGTTGTGTTAGATATTTGTAGCAGTTTGTTACCAAGTGAAACCAGATACAATCAGTGTATAGCTCCTTTAGAAGGAGCTGAATTGATAATATTAGTGTTAATATTGGATTTTTATGTGACTGCCAGCGTTGGTGCTTTTACAGCCATTCTTCAGTCTGCCAACAGTTTGTTGACAAGTCATGTCTTTTTATCAAGTAGGAGACATCGTTGTTGTCAGAAATTCCCGACATCTCTGACTCAGAATTACAAGTGGGAGGCTGGCGTGATTGCATGGCTGCTCATAACATGAAAGTGGCAATAAACACAGAAAATTTTTATTCTGTGTATTTGAAGGCAGTTGTTGGCACCTAAAACATCACTTACTATCACTTTTGCTGATGTTTAATTAATAAACTTTTGTAATGAGTTTTGTAATGACTAACAAATTACATTTTTTTACATTTAACTTAAGAAGAACCTGCCCAACACTGGTGAGAATTAAACAGAGCTTTACAAGAGATTTTAGAAAAGTAGTTTGACATTTGAATTATTTAGTGCAAAATAACATGGAGGACATGAAAATAAAAGACATGTTTATGAAACTAGGACAACATGAATAGCACAGTTGAAGTGGCCAATCCATTAATACTTGCTTTTCTTTTCTATACTTTTCAATGATGGCTGAGTACCTGCTGAATAAAAGACCATTATGAAGCTTGGGTCACTGCTTACATTTTCAAATTGAGTTTGTTAAATCCCAAGCACAATATAATACACTCATGTACATCCTGAACATTTCTTTATCTTGCCTGTTAAAAAAAAAACATGCACACCACTTTTTTTCCTACGTATTTCCCACTCAGCAGTAAGTTGTTGTATAAAAGTCCGCTCCGTCCCCCAGAATGCACCCGGGTGACTCAGCTTTGTTGCTTGGGTGTGTGTATGTATGTTGTCAAAGTGTTTATTTGCTGTTCTGAGAGGACTGTGTGGGCTTGAATACGCTCCCCCATTTGGCTGCGGCTGGAGTGGGCAGTTTTTCCTCTCTTTTTGGAAGGTTGGATTGAAGGGGATATGGATGATAGGGGGGCAATTCACAGAACAAGATGTTCTTTGATATCCTCCAGACATGTTGCATCACTGCTACTGGCCTGGGAACGCTGACCTGGATATTTAGGTGCAGCAAGTTTACGCAAAGCCCGCATGAGTGTGTGTGTGTTTGGGTTTTTGTGTGTCCGTCCTCCAACCCCTCCATCAAATAGCAACTTTCCAGGACCTAATTAGGGCCAGTGAGGGCCACTATTGACTCTGAACACAACAGACCTCGCTTGCTAATGAGACCTCAGAAATAAAGATTGCTGACACAAAAGGAGCTGTTTTTTTTTTTTCCAGAAATCTTTTAATTAATTCACTTTTTTCTTTGTCTCTTTCCAGCTCCAAAGACCTGCAGCCCGAAGCAGTTCGTGTGTAAAGATGGGGTGACATGCATCTCTAAGGGCTGGCGCTGCGATCGAGAGAAGGACTGCCCGGACGGCTCTGATGAGGAGCCTGATGTTTGTAAGTCTTAAAAAATTTAATATCGAGTCACAGTCCAAGATATTGTATCCTGACACTGTGGGCTACCCTGATTGTTATGATCCTGCTGCATCATTTTCACAGTGGAATGAACTTTGGCTGACATTTAAACCATTCAGGGAGTATAATTGCAGTGTGGAGAGGAAATGCTTTTCAGCATATGCAGATCTCTATATGTGTATTATATAATTTAAAGCACCCCTAGTCTAGTGGGTTTAAGACTCTTCTTTTTCACATCACACAGTAGATTGTTTGCTCTTTTTAAGTCTATGAACTGTGTGTAACTATGTGGAATAATCTTATCATCTCTGATGTGAATAAGGGGGAATTAAACAGTGGTGGAAGAAGTTCTCAGATGTTTTACTTAAATAAAAATAACAGCACTATAGTGTAAAAATACTCTGTTGCAAGTAGTTTGTGCCAAAGTCAGGTGTTTAAAATCTTACTTAATTAAAATTAACAAAAGTACTAGCATCTACATTTACTTAAAGGAACAGTGTGTAGGATGTAGTGGCATGTAGTGATGAGGATTGCATATTGCAACCAGCTGAAACTT
>JAPZEB010000012.1:22651568-22665723 GCA_029783705.1 Chaetodon striatus | reverse complement strand
CGGTTATTACACAGGCTAGTTAATAACATGTCAGGCAGGAAATCCAAAGTGTGGGATCATTTTGAGAAGGTGAAGGATGAAGGTGATATGTGAACTCATCTTCATTTGTCGACTATGAACATGACGTATCATCTGAAACCATAATGTTACTGATACTGTTTCTTCTCAGACCTTCAGCTCAAGCCATTGTGTTGCCCCGCCCAAAATATATAATTTAATATTTAAATTGAAAGAGTAAGCATGCAGGTGACTAGTCTGCTAATGGCCCTAAATGACAACTATTGCTTGACTAGAAAATTTCTTAGTTGGGGCAGCCCTACTTCAGTGTTTATTGTTCAGGAGGTTTTAACCGGGAGCTGAATTATCCGCAGAGGTCTCTTCCTCTCCAAAACAAATGGACCAGATGATTAAAACTGGAAAAAAAAACAAAAAAACAATGTGTGTTTATCTGACGCTGCTCTTTGCAGAGGGGTTGCTTATACCGTGGCTGACCCGAAAACGCAAAAATGTGAGTGGTTCTATGTAGAGCCAGTGTTTGGCTCTGGGCTACTGTGGAAACATTGCCGTGCAAAATGGCGATCTTCACGGGTGTATAGATAAACGGCTCATTCTAAGGTAACAGGACACTTCTTATTTTCAGGTGATTATACACTAAAGAAAACATACTTATATTATATTAAATTTCTTCCAATATATTCCCTTAAATACTCTGGACTTTAAAAGTACCAAAGTTCAAGTACTTCCTTTTGTAGAGTGGTCTTTTTCAGATTAATGTATATTATGCTAGGTGGAGCTGATTTTATATACTGCTGAGTAACTTGATCAGTAATAATGTGTCATAATTTATTAGCTGATTTATATTTGATTTGTTGGATAATCTAAACCTGCAAGGTAACTAGTAACTAAAATTATCAAATACATGAAGTTAAGTTGAAGTTCAATATTTGCCACAAAAATGTAATGGAGTAAAAGTACTTAGCATAAAATAGAAATACTCAAGTACAAGTACAGCAGACTTGTGCTTACAGACAATACTTGGGTAAATGTACTTAGTTAGATTCCACCACTGAAATTAAATGAGAGCTGAATCACTGATTTTATTTATCAGTAAAAATGCTAACCAATAATGGGTTTATGTAACATCTTCAACCTATCTGTACAGGTGAGGTTTTTAGGTTTTTGTTTTTGTGAATTATGTAATTGGACTCGAACACTGTTCGACCGGTGCAGTCTCCGAGTGTAAAACGTGCTGTGCTGGCTTTTAAGGCATTCCTTTTTGTAATAGCAAAGGTATGCTAATATGCCACTGTAGTGTTTGATCCCTCCGAACACATTTTAAAAGCAGTCGTCGGCGAACAGACTGAGATTGTCAGGCCATTAGATTTATTTGGCTAACCACAGCCAGGCTGGAGAAAACAATGGGATGTTTTATGAGCGAGGGAGAGAGGTCGTTCTGCCTTCAAACAGTCCTGTCATGCCCAATTAGGAGATTTACAAAGTTTGTCTTGTTTTGATCGATGTGATTTCCTTTTGCATTCAGAGACACAGAGGACGCAGTCATGAGACGAAACCGAAAGTCGTACTAAAAAAAAAAAAGACAGCCGTCGTTTCAAAGTCTTCATTAGAGTGGAGATGCTTTGAGGACGAATCCCTGGGGAGGGGATGAAAGCAGCAGTGTCTTTTTGGTCAGCCTCTCAGGCTGAAACGCCTGTAGTTTTCTAAGAGGACAGAGGGCTTGGTTTGGGGGTGGGGGGCAGTGTGTTTGTGTGTGTGCATGTTTCTTTGTGTGAGGAGGGGTTGGGGGGGTGGTTGGCCTGGCAGAGAGTGAGTGAGGCCAGGGTAGAGTGCCATAGCTGCAAGTCTAGACGCAGAGACTGTACGCGAGTCGGTCTGGAAGTCATTAGAGACTCGCCCAGAGCAATGGAGAAACCTGCTGTTTTTCACAACCTGCTCTTCTCCCCCCTCTCATCTGTGGGCCAGCCTCCTTCCGTGTCTCTATCTGGGACAGAAACAACAGTGACTCCATCCTCTGTCTCCTGCTACTCCTTCAAGCTGATGCCAAACTCTCTCACAAACAACAGTTATAGGACCTAAGCTGCAGAGGGACCTGCCTCTTCTCAGTGTCAGGGTGGAAAAGAAGTGAGTCAGAGAGACAAAAGAAATACCAATCCTTATCTTAGCTTTCTTAGAGTGTAGCTGTTTTGTTAAAGGTTCAACAGAGTTACTTTACAGAGGTTGAAGTAAACATGTTAAGTGCAGAGGTCAGTACAGAAGACTCTGTATTGTGGCTTTATTTTAGTTTAACTGTAATTAAAGGATAAGTGTGGTGTTTTCTTTTTGTCAACAACCCTCATGAAAAGACCCAAACCATCAATAAACCCATCCGATTACCAAGTATTGCCTCAGTTGCCAAATCCTTATATAATTTATTCCTCTGAGCCACAGACCTCTATTTTTGTTCAAAATCTTTTAACAATACATCAGTGAGCCACACAGTTGCACTGGGTGACATATTTCTTCATTACGAGGAACACGGGTGCTGTAGTTTATTTGAGCCAGTCCCACATACACCATCCTGCTGCTGTAAATAGTTGCCAGTGCAGCAAATCTGCAATTGAAAGAGTCCCAGAAATGCACTCAAATTTACTCTTGTTTGAGTAACACTTAGAGTAAAATTAAAGTACATACATTTGTGACCCATTTTTGAAGATTTCTGTCTTCTGTGTAATCACAGCATCCATCATTCAATGCAGAACTTCGTTAACGTCTTCCCCCTCTCTCCCTGCGTTTCCTGAGGCCTTCTACTGTCAGATTATCAAAGTACAAAACAAAATGCTGTTTGGAGATTGGAAAGATTAAAATACATGCTGTTTAATGAAGAGCAGATGTTGGGTGTCAAAGCTGTGACGTACTGAATGAATGTCAACCCAGTTAAATTGGGATTATTAGTCACAGTAGAATATTTGGGCCAGGCAAAAAGAAAAAAATGAGAGAAGGAAGCTTGTTTTTTGTTTTAAAGTCAAACTTAATGTATTAGCACCAGGTACAAGACAAAAATTGAATTTTGAGAACTGTCAAAAAGTTGAGACTTTTGAGAATAAATAGAAATTCTAGTATAAGCGTAAATGGCTGCCTCTACAAAATGCCTTGTGGAGATGAACTGATGAAATTGTACTTGAGAATCTGTTTTAGTGACATGAAAATTATTTTTCTTTGAAGAGATTGAGCCAAAATTGGGGCACCTGGTGGCTTAGTAGGTTGATCAGACGTCCCATATACAAAGGCAATGTCCTTGCCACAGCGGCTGCAGGCTCAGTTCCAGCCTGCGGCGCTTTACTGCATGTGGTCCCCTCTCTCTCTCCCCCCTGCACGCTTAGGCTGTCCTATCTAATAGAGGCAAAAAGCCCAAAAAATAAAAAGACTGTGCCAAAAATTGCCTCTCCTCAGAAGAAGCTATCACACAAAATTGAAAGAGGTGGCCACATTTATGGAAATTGAAAGGGCTGTTTATGGACAGATGCAAAGGTAACCATGGTTACCCCTGCGTGCAATACAGAGAAGATTTGTTTTAGACAAAATTTTATGACTTCATTCTTTACACTTTAACTTTGTTCTGGACATTTTGACTTCAGTCTCAAAATGCAAAAAGGAGTCTTCCTCCTCTGATTTAATTTTTCTTATCCCTAGTACGAATACTGAAATTTTGACTTGATTCTCGACAATACGAGTTTATTCTCAACATTTCAACTTTATTCTCGAAATGCAAAAACAATCGTCTTCCTCTGATTTATTTATTCTTCTTATGCCTGGTACTAACACTGAAATTTCAACTTAATTCTCGACATTTCGACTTCATTCACGACTTCATTCCCAAAATGCATTAAAAAGTATCCTCCTTTTAATTTTCCCCTTTATGTCTGGCCCTAACACTTCTCCATAATTAGCAGATACAGTATACAAGGCGAGGGAAAAAAAAGATAATACATTTATGTGAGCTGAAGAAGATGTCTCAAGGATTAAAAATGAAAACTGATTGAAATGCCATGTTATCATTCGCTTTATGAGCTTGTATCCCAAACTGTATGTACACCCCCCCGTGCACTGCGAGGCATTTGTAGTTTTATTGTTGTGATAAATGTGCCCTTTGTGAAGGTGCTTTTGCAGATGCTTCTGGTTAAAAAGATGCATGAGAGAGGTTTATTTATTCACTGATGTGGATGGGGCTTCACAGTGGCCTTTGTTAGTGTGTTGGCTATTGCCAGTGAAGTCAGCCACTGTCCAGTGCAGCTGCTTTGCCCTGCTGTGTAACCCCCACAATGCTGTTCTTTGTACCCTGGGGTGCTGGGTCAGACTGGTATAGAGGGATACTGAAAGAGTAAAACAAAAACAAAATGGTTGTCTGGGCATATGACCTTTTATATAGAGCTTTGATCTGCATTCCTAATCAATGAACAATTGAAAGCCATGCAATGAAGATAAATGTGAAGATTATTTGTCTGGATAGCCAACAGGTAGGGTGGGGGCTCCATAGAGCTGCCATCTCCTCAGGGTGTAGTCTTTATTGGGGTCCTGAAATATTCCCACGTGCAGTGAGGCACAGGAAGTGTGTAACGCTGAAATGACGTCCCCTGCCCCTGGCCTGTAATAAGGACAGTTTTAAAGACGGTTCCACCTAGGCTGCAATTATCTCTTTAGGAGATGAAGCACTTTTGTAACAGCCACTTTCAGGGTGGAAAATATAATCTTTCATGATGTAATGTGCGTCTCACTGACTCCTATCAAAAGAAATGAAAGACTGCCTTAAAAAAGAGATTAAATCTTTTATCTTTGTGCTACTTGCTCAGACGTCAGACCCACGGCCGTTGTAACGAGACAAAGGGGTTTATTTATCTGTTTAGTGTATTCTTGATCAACGGTGTCATTTACCCAAAGCCAGTAGTTATACTGTTCAGATATTGAAGAGGAAGCGATGCGTCTGATCCTGCCACTGTCTCCTAAAAGCAGCCACCACCCAGTCCAGATAGCCATCAGCATGTTAAGCAAAACAACCATTGCTCAACATGAAAGAGTCTGTCGCCTTGCAGCATCTTGTCCCTACAAGAACCTGCTGCAGGTGTGAGAGCATGTGCACACAGTCTGCCTGCCTTCTACACACATACACTCGCCTTATTTCTCTCATACAGACAATAAAGCAAACATTTAGTATCTCTTAAAAAAAGTTAAAAGATGCTTCACACTGTGTTCTTCAAATGGTATTCCCTAGTAGCCACCAACAGCGCACACACGCACACGCAAATCTTTATGCAAGCATTACTCCACACACCAGCAGAGGAGAGGGATTGTCACCATGAGTGTGTACGACTCTTAAATCAGCTCTTGCTTCATAAGGTAATGCGCCTGTAATTACATGAAGATGCCATATATTTTGGCAGTGAATGGTTTTTGCACTAAATTGTCTGCACATTATGACACTATCATGGTAAGTTATGTGCTACATTTTACTTTTATTGAACCAGTGAGAAGCAACACCATCCCCACGACCCAATACCCAAGACTTGAAGTAGTTGTACCATAGAACTTCACTGCTTGCTGCAGAGTAATCAATATTTAATGTACTGAAACGAGGAAATTTGGCCCGAGTATCTGCATTAATTGATTTTTTTTTTTTTACACTTGGAGTCAGTGCAACAAGCTGGAACCCAATACTAATATATTACCACCTTATAAAGTTTGTGCTGCTACCTTCTTACCGAACAGTTGTTGTTACTTACACAAACAGAAGATGCAGAGCAACATTAACACAGATTTGGTGTCATGTCTCACTCCTAACTAGTCAATACAGATGCTTGGTCAGTAGCCCTCAGCATCAGATACCAATGCACCAAGCGATGCACCAGTGCACCCTTCAGCGGTGGTATGAGATGTGCAGGGTGGCATGGCAATATACGCTTGTTAAATGCATCGTGTCTTTTCAAAATAAACTTCAGTTTTCACAGGAAATGTGCAGTCTCTGCTTGTTAAATCTCTTTAGACCAAAGATTCACGTTGAGACGACGCCGTTTTAGAATGTTGCAGAGAAAAGTTGCGGTGGTGGGAACTGTGTCGGTGTCGGACGGTGGATCACTGCTGCTCGCTGTATGTGCTTATGCCCCCTCTCACACACACACATTCTCACTGACTAACTAATTGGCACTGCTTACCTATATCGTTGTGGCGTATTTATTGTGAATAAATATGATGCTTGTTTTATGTTTTTCACTGTTTCATCACTACCACAACTGTAGCCAGTATCTAAGTATCACTATCCTCATTCTTATGTCAAGGAGCTACAAATTATATTTAGCCACAAAATAAGCCTAAAAAGCTTAAAATCAGAACAGAAGTACAGAGAGATGTTGCATGAGATGATACACCATCACATCTAGTTGCATTGGTGTGAACCGGCAGGTTTTTAGAACATTGTATGTAGTTGCCCGTTTCAACTTGTCTTGTCGTGAATCTTACGTCTGAACTGGGCTTAAAATAAACTTGGATATGTAAGTTAAAAAAAAAAAAAAGTTTTTAGTTTTACTTCCTTTTACTTCCAATGAAAACATGTGGTTAGCTTTAGAAAAAAACATGGTTTGGTTTTGCATGGGAAGTGAACAGCGGTCTGGCCTATTTAACACTAATATTCACTCTTTGTTTCACTTTCCAATATGAGCTAGTTAGGTAGTTTAAAAAAACAATGCTAATGAGAGCAAGTAGACTGAAACAAAAAGCTGTAAGCACACAATGACCTGAAAGATGCTAAAATGCTCCATAGGGTTGAGGAGAACTCCATCAGTTTCAAATCATATATTTCTACTTACTTATGACCAGAGCTGCCAACTTTTAGTCAGACATAATAAAATGACTTCAGATTTTACACAGTCAGAGTTGGGGTCACTCTGAATAGGACTGTATTGAAAATTTCAGCAAACCTCTGAAGGGAAAGATGTATTATATGCTACAGTGTGCTTTGAGGTGATTTCACCATTTAAACAAACCAAAAAAAAAAATCAATCAATCAATCAAACAAACAAACAGTACAGTAAAATGATTTCGGATTTTACATGGTCATAGCGTCACTCTGAACAGGCTTACATTAAAATCCTCAGCAAACATCTTAAGGAAAACATTTATTTATTTAATTTATGAAGTTTAAAAATGAGGACATTTTCATTATGTTACAACATCATCTGAGCTGACTCTCACTGTACAGTGATACACAGTAAAACTATGTATGGTCACAGTTGGAAACCCTTTGCAGCACAAGTCAATTGCACCTCTCAGCAAACCTGTGATTGAAACGCTCTTGTCAAAAAAGGACTTCTTGGTGATGGTTTTATTTGGAATAAAAAATGTGAGAAAATATTACTGAAATGCGAGTCTTTCTTCGTCGTCTTTGGCTGCTCCAAGTATGGGTACCGTAACGGCACGAGTAGATCCAAGCGGCAGCTGGCCTGACAGGGTTTTTCCATAGGACAGCTAACTTGACCACAGTGTTTTATGGTGCTGCTGCTGCGCTGTGCTGCTCCGTCTCATCCATCGTTGCGCTGTCCTCTTTTCACGACACGGCCTTATCAGTCAGGTCTATACATTTTTTTTTTCATTGCGTGAGATACGGATATAAGAGCGTGTGAAAAGTGTCAGTTTCGCGAGTCTCGCGGTCAGACTGTGAGAGTTGGCAGCCCTTCTTATGACTTTATCTGACAAGTAAAGAGGTAAATTAAAAATAGTTATTTATTTGAGCACATATTTTCAGCAGTGCCAGACTTGTTTGGTAGATTCATAGGGGTCCTTAAAATGAGTTCCTACAGACGGAGTTTGTGCAGCAGTAACAGTAAAGACATATAGAGAAACTTCATGCAGAAATAATATACATGCTCTATTTAAGGGTGTGGTGAGCCGGATGTGATCCACAGGCCACCAGTTGGCCATTTTTAGATAGGACATGAGGCCGGGGCAGTAGAGAGGGCAAAGCTGGCCCCTTGAAACAGGACAAGAGAGCCCGGCCGGCTTGTGTTCAGCCAAGAAAAGCGTGTCAGGGGTTTAAATTTTAAAAAGACCATTATGTAATCTCAGCAGGGCTCTCTGCAGAAGGGGGTGGGGCAGGACAGAGGCACCCGTTGGGGAGGGGGGGGGGGCAAGCTTGGGACATGGAGAGAGATAGAGCAGGGTTTATGATGCAGGAGAATCAGGGACACGAGCAATAATTACATGATAATTAAAGCCTCCTACCCTGCGTCATGAAGGTATAGACACCCAGATGCTGAACACCTGGCGATGCCTTTCGGCTGGTCTTTCACTCTGCATGGCAAACTACCTTGTGTGTGATTAGCAGCAGTAATAAACGACTACATCCTGTATGCGAGATTCCATTATTGAACACACAGCTCGCCTTCCGCAGTGGTTGTTTAACGTCGGTCTCCTCTGGTTTCTTGGCTCGTACAGTGACGATTACTCTCATCCTCCTCTCCGAAGTCCCCTTGGGCCTTTCCTGTCATTTGCATAGCTGTTTTTCTGCGCGATAATTAGTCGTCTGTCCTTTGAATTAGTTTTCTAATTCTCTGCGCAACAAATGAAAATGACTGTCTGGAGAGGGGCTCGGCGCTTAATTTGCGATGATTAAAGTTAGTCTCTTGCTTTCTGGGTAAGAACTCTAAGCCAAAACAGACTAAATGCCTTTCAGATATTTAGTCATTGTGGGGCAGCAGTATGGCCCCCTCTCTGCTCTTTACAGGAAAAACTTGCACAATGCTAATAGTTTTAAGTTAATCCTTGGGTCCACTGTGAGGAAATAAGAGGTGAATGAATCAAATAATGAGCCTTTTCAATCTGAGAAATATAGTTAAGAACCTTATGCAGAGGGCAACAGATCTATTTTTCTTCTTTCATCTGTGTGTGTTTGTGAGAGAAAATAGAAGAAAGGGAGACAAAAAGGAGTGCGTCTGTGTGTGAACTTTCATTATCTGCTCTTTTATGCTTAAGCTTAAGGAAGTAGGTGTGCGTGAATGAATGACATAACCTCTTGCAATTCCACCATTGATTTCCTTTGTGTGTATTTGCTTGCTTTTCCTCTTTCATAACCAATACCGATATAGTCCCGAGCTATTTATTTGGTTGGGGTATCTGGTGGTGTTGTCCTGTATGAATTTTGCAATTTACTCTGCTGATAGAACTGTTTGCTTAGTGGTTTCTGTGCCCTGAGGAGCAGCGGTGCCGCTGTGTTTGGAGAAGGCTCAGTTTGTTGTGCTTTCGAGAGCTGGATTTAGCCTTCCTGCTTTGCTTGTCGCCCTGCCAGCCACCCCAGAAGCCCCCCCAGGAAGGAATGAAAATGTGGTGTTGATATCTTGGAAGGAAAAGGGGGTGAGCAGAGAGAGCAAAGATCCAAGCAGCAAGTGCAGAGTGCAGAGAGGGCACGCAGTCTGCCACCAGGGTGAAAGCCAGAGGTGGTTAGAATAAACTGCATTTACGCTGTCAGTTTGTCCAAAAGCATTGTTAAACGGAGACATGATTGCCTGGACAAAGGGAGCAGAAAATAAACACACTCTGGTATTAGTGAGGCACCCACAGGTGTGGTTGGAGTGGCAGGTTAATGTGTTGTTTTCCACCTGCGGAGTGAAGTGTTTATAGGATAGCTGTCAGAAATAAACAGGGGTATTGTTGCCCTCGGGACTCTGCGGCTAGCTGTTGCCGTGCCTGCTCTTTTGCTGCCCGTGATCTTTTTGACAAGACTGCGTTGAGTAGCAACATCAGAATAACACACTCCCATGGCAGCCACCATGTCCTCTCTTACCCTGAATCAAGCTCTGGTGTCGTCGCGTCTTGTTTTCGGTGCCGTGTCCTAGTTGTTTGGAGTTTTCGTTTCTTTGGCAGGGCAGACGAAGGAGGGAGGTCAAGGGGCGCCTCGGGGCTGCTTGGTCAAGATTTCGGCTGCCGTGGCCAAGAATGTGTCAAGTGGGCCAAGAGCATCGCAGGGAGGGCCAGCCGGTTTGTGAGGACATGGTCATCAGTGGTCAGAGAAACCCAGTATTAGTATGTCATTAAGAGCTGCTGGCAGTAATCTGGTGCAACACTATTTATTCATGAAGTATATTTATGGATCAACATGGTAAATTATTCAGCTGTATCTGGATGGTTGATGTCTGTGAAAAGTAGCAGGATTATTTTTTAATTAATCTTACTTGTTAGTGGGATGTGTATTTCTGCCATTGTCTCATATGCTGAAGCATCTGTAGTATTTAGAGGAAACTCAAGGCAGTGGGTAGCATCGTTGCTCTCCCCAGTTGGCCTCATTCTGGCCCACATAAAGTCCCTTTTATGTTTTAGCACTGGCAGCGTCTTGTTTTTTGTTTGTGTGTTTGTTATTGGGTGAATAAGCATTGTGTTGATGAGCATATGGAGCTGAAGCATGAAGTAGTGAATGGAAAATCCCCACAGCCTAACAAGCTTTGGGCTCGGGGACAGCCTGATCTGGACCCAGATCCTGACTCTCAGTCAGCTGGGCCTCTTTGCTACCACTGGAGAGAGGGAACACAGATCAAGATCGATAATTCTGCAAAAACTTTCCTTGTAAAAGAGAAAAAGCTATAAAAGTATAAAAGGTTGCAGCAGGACAAAATGTGTCCTAAAATCTCCATCTTAAAACAGCACATAACTAGAAAGTGCCAGCAACCCCTTTCAGCGCCGCGTCCCCGTGGCCTTCGCCATCACCCTGGCTCTCCCTCCAGGTGGCCATGCCACAGTTCAGATCAGGCTTCGCACGTGACGCTGCTTACAACACCGCGGCTCAGCCTGCTTTGTAGGGAGCCACAGCCGATTTGTGTGATCCAAACAATGGCCTTAGTTCTCTTCCCCCCGCTACTTCTTTCGTCACCCCTCTGCCCTCACTCCCTCACACTGGAAAAGTGCATGTGATCTACCTCTATGTGTAGCAGCTTAAAGACTCCACTCGTGCAAGGTGTCTGAAATCCAGCATGCCGCAATCTTGTTTTGGTAGATGCTTAGAGAAGAAAGGCTTTGTTTGGCTCTAATGGTGACTTGCAGAAAAGAATCCATCAGGTGTTAGAGGTGTTTTTGTGTCTAATGGAGTGCTTTCCAACCTTTATCCTTAAGAGACCCATTTTCTATCACTGAGTTAACGGACGACCCCTGACTGGATTTTTCACATTATATTCAATGCATAACAATAACAGTACAGAGCACTTGATAAATGAATACAATTAACTATAATACTGAATGCTGTGGCTGCAGGAGGTTTGTGTAAAATAAGAGATTTGGATGTACTTTGAGCCGATTATTTCCTGTGAATGTTGGGTCAGAGATGAGTTCTTGATATTTTAGGAACTTTTTATAACATTCTTTGTCTATTTTATGTATTTTTTTTTTTTTTTGGAAATTTCAACAATCATACATACTTAATAGACTTCTTTTTTGACAGATTCAGTGTTCTCTTCTCCCTGATGCTTAGCCATTGTTCTGTTCTGTTCTTTGGTTGTCTTAACTGCATTAGCAGGCTGTTAGGAGAGAGTGAGGGCTCTGTGAATATAGCTTGTGGTCAGGTCTTCATCGTGCCCTGTGACATTTTTCTTTAAGTTTACATCTTGAATAATAACAATATAAACTTTAAAAATAACAATTTCATTCAGGGTTTCTTCCCAGAAATTAATATGGAAATTAAAATGCTGAGATATACGTCTCCTATGTATTTTATGAAAAGTTTTCTTACATCCCTTAAAATCAAGAAAGCCTCTGTGAAGCTTTGGTGACCCCTAATTGGGTTCAGGAACCCCAGGTTGGAAGCCACTGCTCTAAGTGACTAATGTAGACAACAATTTTTGAAGCTGGTCCAGTAATGAGAGGGAGTCCACTGCAGCTCTGGTGGCAAAGAAATCCCTACAGACGAGTGCGCACCATCAATTTACGTCCGCTAAAAGTGGTTGTTTGTGTCTATCAAGAGAAGTCTCATTCTGACATCTGGCAGACCTTTCTATATTGTCGTAATCAGCTAAATATTCAGCCATTAAAAATTTCTGGATAACAATAAGCTACTCTCTCTGTACTGTAACACAGCACACTCTTCTTGGCACTCCCTCTAACATTTCTGTTTTTCCCGCAACAAGTCACCTCTTGTGAGATTTCAGAATGACACCTCTCCTTGAGGGAAACTTTGTCACAATAACAAACAGAGCAGCAAAAGGCACAGGAAAACATTTCATATCTTTGAGGGGATTCTTTCTGTCATGTTGTCAGACTGTCAGTGCCAATAACAAAGACTTTGAACGGACGTAAATTGACGGCGCACAATTGCTTAAGGAATTACGTTGCAGTCTGTTTTGGTGCTGCAGCTGCAGCGCTCTTTCAATACTGGACCAATTTCAAAAATTGTTGTCTCCATTCGTCACTTACACACAAAAACATGGGAAAATGGGATCAAGTTTGAAAAATACAGAAGTTGCCCTTTAATATTGTTTCTATATATGTACTGCACTGCAATTTTGACAAAGGCTGAAGCTGTTGGCGTCTGTTTGTACATCCTCAGACAAATGTGTTGCGTCAGACAGACTAATGGAAGAAGTGAAATGTGTCCTGGTATCCGCTTACGTCTCTATGACGTCTGTAACAGAGAAGTGAAGCCTTGGAACGATCTGTAGTTCTCCATAGGAAAAGAATAGTCAAATCTCCAGCCTCAGACTCTGTCACAAGGATAGCCTGTATGGGTCGATGATGGGAACACCAGGATGATTTTCCTTTTCCTTGGGTGCCCTAATTGAGCTACAGAACAGAATAGTTGAAGCCGTACCAGCCAGGCTGTGTAGATCTTTCACTGAACTATTCAACGAGCTGTGTAGAGAAACAGAGCAAATAGAAACTTCTCAAAGAAAAAAAAAAGATTTGGGCCTGCTTAACCTGGCTCGCTCACAGTAGAGGAATGTTGAATAAAAGACCCTGTTTAATTCAAATTAGCGATGCCTTTTCCACCGCGGCCCCGCCGACCGCTGCCAGCTCGCTCAAGAATGAAGCCTTGTGGGGCTCTGTCCACTTCCTGTGGTTGAGGTGTTCCACTCTCTGTCTACTCTCTCACTTTCTCTTCCTTTCTCTTTGTTTCTCAACTGTGTTCGTTTTCCACACACTGCCCTCCGTCTTATACACTTACTGTAAATGGGTCAACAGATGTTGGGGGAAAAATGATGGGAGGAGATAAAGAAGGAGAGAGTTAGGAGGAGGGACAGTTTGACTTTCCACATGGGTTGTGAAAGATGAGCCCTTTAGAGGAGTGATTGGTTTCATATAAAGTTGATGATGAACAAAGGAAGGAAAGAAGAAGTTCATGCATTTTGCTTGCAGTTTTCACTACTTTTCAGTTATAAAAAGAAAGAAATATCCCCTCTCTTGTTGGGAGTTAAATGAAATGATCAACACCACTTTCATTTCTATTTGCTAAATAGGAAACTAGAGCTATCATCTCATTAGCTTAGCATAGCAACATAATTTACTATTGTAGAAATGTTATGTTTGTTGTAATGGAAAAGCAGGTACTTACACTAAGCTAACCACCTCCTCCTACCTGCCCAACGGAAAACAGGCCAACTCTGTGTCATTTTTAATACCCATCCTCCCCCTTAGTGCTCGCCAGCGACAGTAAAAGTAAAAACCAGCCCCAGATTCACTCGTTTTGGAACAAGCTTTGC
The DNA here is from genome assembly GCA_029783705.1 of Chaetodon striatus. Lineage (NCBI taxonomy): Eukaryota > Metazoa > Chordata > Actinopteri > Chaetodontiformes > Chaetodontidae > Chaetodon > Chaetodon striatus. Next base: position 22,652,008 of record JAPZEB010000012.1, on the reverse strand, counting down.
CCACTTGGTGTTTCCCCTCACTATATTTGCATTTTTTTGCTGCTATGTCTGAAATTTTCGTAGTTTCCTCTTGGATGAGTGCTACAGTCTGGGACCTGGTTTTTATAAAATCCCGGCTTCACCTGTGCACTGGTTTTGGCTAGGGGTTACACACGAAGAAACATCCCGCACACAGCCAAATAAGAAAATCAGAAAATACAGGCAGAGGGCAGGGTCTCTGCAGATAAATACACTGCCGCATACTTACAGCAATGTATCTCCGCACAAATGGTTTGTATAATATCTAATGAATTAGCACCTCACGAATGGCGTCATCACATTGTGTACTTAACATAAAGTTACGTAAGTTAGGTTTAGGAAAAGAAACATGGTGATAACATACCTGAAAGCAATACTTCATGCACAGAATGACCATTTATATATCAAATGCAACAGTGTTG
>JAPZEB010000012.1:22621787-22638031 GCA_029783705.1 Chaetodon striatus | reverse complement strand
AAAGCACAGTGTGATCTGCACAGGCTAGAGTACACGCAGTTCAGTTCTCCACACATTATACATAATACAACAGCATAAAAAGTTGCCTCAGACTGCAACAGGGCAGAGTATGTGTATGTGTGTGTGTTATAAATTTTCAGGGTGTTTTATACCTGGGGGCCACATAAGGTGAATATTCCCTGCAGATTTCATTAGCTCATGTGGCAAGGCTGGAAGAAAACAACGTGCACCACCTGTGGCTACACAGCAACTGTCAAACATCTCATGATTTCTTCAAGCTGAATTTTCTAGTTTTGGTCGTAGTGTTTGCTACTGTGGGAATTTCACGCAGCGAAAAACACAGACCTGATCCACTCTTCAGAAAATGTATTTTGAAATAAAATTTTATCATCACTCGTAATGCATCTTTCGATTGTGATATATGTTTGCCCAGGTAGATCCTGTGTGAATGCAGTCCCAGTTTTTCCCTTGCTTCATATACAAAGGAGGAAGATTGAATTTGTGTAGCATTTCACTCAGAAAAGTCCATCCAATGCTTCCATTATTCATGCAGGTCTGGCTAAAATAAAGTACAGACTTGATAGCACAGTAGATGAGAAAAGATGAAAATACAGACCAAAAAAAAAAGCAGCACAGCAGACATCCATTTCGCCCACGGCTCCTTCAGCAGGTGGACCTTGAAACTATTAAATAAGCTGGCTGGAAGTTGGTTTCAACACACACACAATTCAAAGAACATATCCAAATTCACTAGGAATTGGCCTGGTAAATACAGTAAAAGCACATTGAAGCAGATGTTTTATGTCCTGTTTTCTGTCCTGTTGTTCTCTTGAAATTAAGGCAATTGAAATCAGATGTCTGCTCTTGTGACATTCATTTACCAAATAAGAATTTTAAGTCTCATTCACCTCTGGCCTTTCAAGGTCTTCCCGACCTATCAGTAGCGATCCCCAACCTTTGGCTAAAGACCTCGACTTATCCTCACCTCAACTTATTATTTTTGTCTGGGTCGCATCCTTTGCAGATGGTGATTTGGCCAGACTTGTTGGTCTGAGTGAATTCAAATGTGCTTCACTTTTAGAGTCGAATGTAAACAGGTGGAAAAAAAATGTCCCGAAATGTAGCCAAAACCGAATCGAGCATCAATACGTACGTGCTCGTGCGCAGCCCATGAGTCAGAGCTATGGTGGCAGCACATTAAAAGCAGCTGTGTTTTTCCATGGCTTAACTTTCAGAAAGAGTCATTTCTCCTGTTAAAATGAAACTAGAAGACAGACCTTGGAGATCTAAAGGAGCGCAGTTGAGTGCAGACGTGTGTAGTGCGTGCTTCTGAGTGCTGACAACCTGCGGGTCAAAAACCTCCGCACCCACACATACTTCCCCTCCCATCCGTTTATCACTTTTTTGCTTCAAGTTTCTAGCCCTGTTGCGGCCTGGTTTTCTTGTCTGGAGTCAGAGAGAAAGCAGCCACAGAACAACACATTTATCCACACAAAGCTGGCAGGAATGCATCACTGTATTATCTTTTAGGAAGTTGGCTGACAGATGGTTTATAACTATCTGCATTGTCAGACTTATCCGTAAACATTAATTAAAGGACTCACTCACTTAGTCATTATGTTCATATTCTCTTCACTGTCCTTCATAGTTCTCTCCACAGTCTCTTAACTCCACTTCCAATCTGTACACAACACTCAAGGTATAATGCAGACATGCTGTAGCAGATTGAATCATATAGCTCAGCTTTATTTCCTCCTTTCTCTTTCTCTGTTTTGTACTTGCACACAAGCATTGTGACCGATCACATCCACTCAGTATGCAGCAGCTCGTCTCCATTCACATCCCTTTTCCATGTGACTAAAGAAGGCATTAACATGACAGAAATGACTTTCTCAGCACAGACCATCAGAGAAAATGAAAAGGCCAAATGATGACAGTCGGGCAGATGTGTCTTCCACATGCTCGTACGGTGCGGTGTAGCTGTCATTTGGAAATATGTTCATTTCAAGCCAGATGATATCAGGCAAACTCCGAACAATGGAAATTATGCATGAGGCATTTCGGTGTCCCTAGCAGTAATAAGTGGAAGATTGAGCCTAATGCACCTCTAAGTCTGTTATGAGCCACATCTGTTATTAGCACATTATACAGTACATCCTTTAATCAATCGGGCTCATGCAGGGAAAAAGACATCATAACACCCCCCTTAAAATTACAGAAACAGTACACTGATGTAGAGATTTAGGTAAAAAATATATTTGTGCTTAATTATTATATTCAGAGTAATCAAAATAAACAGCATTATCACTATAAACCATGCAGCTTTAACGAGAACCTCGACTCGACAATTTAAGAACCAGAAGAATTCACAGGAAATTCCAGCAGCTTCAGCTGGGTTCTCCACGGCTGTCCTCCCCTACGCACATACGCACCCACACACACTGCGGTGCTCGTGCGCACACACACACATCCTGATACACATGTGTGCGCGAACACACACTCAGATAAAAATGAGAGCTGGCTGCACTAAGGAGCATGGACAGGATGTGCGTGACTGATGATGAAGGATTAGAGCTGTATTGCTGAAATAAGGAAGCACTTGAAGGGCATCGTACTTCCTGTATCCGAATGGAAATATTACTGGTTTCATGTCAGTGGGTGTATGAGTGACATGATAAAAAGGGAGATGCCATTTGAAAGCATTTTAACACAAATTGAAAGAGAAAAAAAAGTACTATTTTTTTCCTAGCATGACTGTTTTGCAGAAGAAAGCATATCTCAGACGTAGACAGGTACTGGATGTGACACAAAACATGGAATAAAAAGTATAAACCTTAATATTTATGATGACTTAGACAAATGATGCCAGGAATATTTAAATCTGCATTCTTTGACCACCAGAGGACCCCGAATACTTAACGTCAGCGCAAAAAATATACAATACAAAAGGGCACATTTTTCTCATCTGCTCCAGCCCATAATCTGGAGAGACTGCCCAGACAGCAGAGTTGGTCTTTTGGACAGGCTGCTGGCGTGTGAGTGTGACAGAATAGGAGGAGCAGGTTTATGCTTACAGTCAACATGGATGGAGCCAGCAGCAGTAACCAATGGCAGGGGTGAACATACAGGAAATGATGCGCGTGTGGTTGGGGTGACTCATGACCTCAGAATGCCACAGACGAGTTGTCCAGATGTTCCTCCACCCCCCTCGCTCTCTCACTCTCTCTCTCTCTTACTTTCATTACATTCCCTTTGACTCTTTTTTTCTTAGTCCCACTTTCCTCTTCCAAATGTCCTGAAACATACACTTACTCTCATTCTATATTTGACAGTGTCTGCTTCTTGCCATTGCTAATTATACCAGTCACTCACAACCATTGTCAGACGCACAAAAGTGGTGATGTAAGCCCCGTGTGACTGTAAAAAATGGAACTTGTTTTTTCCACCACTTTTAGCTTACATTAAATGAAAAACATGGAATTATCTGAGTTTATACATTCATTTTCCATAACCGCTTATCCTGTTAGTTGTCACGGCGTTGCTGGAGCCTATCCCAGCTGACATTGGGCAAGAGGTGGGGTACACCCTGGACAGGCCGCCAGACTATCACAGGGCTGACACATATAGACAACCATTCACTCTCACATTCACACCTACGGGCAATTTAGAGTCACCAATTAACCTGATCTGCATGTCTGTGGACTGTGGGAGGAAGCCGGAGTACCCAGAGGAAACCCACACTGACATGGGGAGAACATGCAAACTCCGACAGAAGGGCTCCCCCGCCAAGATTCAAACCCCCCACCCTGGGTTCGAAACAGGAACCCTCTTGCTGTGAGGCGCCAATGCTAACCACTGAACCCCTGTGCCGTACAACTTGTCAGCCTAAAACTCAGTAATATAGGAAGTTCACTGTTCAGCCTGTATTTAGGCAGAGTCGTGCTTTGAGCTAAATGCTAACATCCACATGCTAGCATGCACACAGTGACAATGCTAACATGCTGATTTTTAGCAGGTACATTGTTTACTATAAACCATCTTAGTTAAGTATATTAGCATGCTAACATTTGCTAGAGGTATGGGACTCGAGTCATGAGACTTGAGACTTGCTTGACTGACACTGATAAAAGACTCGACTTGACTTGGTATTCATGACTCCAGACTTGATTTAAATTAAGACAGATGACTCAAAATGACTGTTATAAATCAATATTTGCATTTTTAGATATTGAGAAGTTTTGTTTTTGAAACATAACATGGGTCATTTTCTAGTGCCATGGGTGCAAACCTTCTGGCAACCTACAAGGACACACCAGCAGAGGCCAACGCACGAGGCAGCTATCATGGAGGGACCTAATTCCAAAATGATTCAGTTTGGATCTGGTCTTACTTTATCCGTCACTACAAAACTCACAATGAAAGGTACAGAAATGTGTCTTCTTAGCTAACTTTTAAGCTCATTGAGTTATCAGAATTTTATATTACTTGACTTGTCCTGCTTGACCAGAGCAATGACTTGACTTGACTTGACTTGACTTGACTTTACTTGCGTGGTTTTCACCACAGTGACTTGGGACTTGCGAGAGACTTGAAGATTACAACTTGTGACTTACACATATTTGACTTACTCCTGCCTCTGCTAACTAGCACCAAACAAAGTACAGCAGAGACTGATGATAATGTCATTAATTTTAATAGTATTTAATTAGAAACCAAAGAACTGGGAAAACTACAAGTTTGACCTGATGGTGGTGTTATGTGAAAAGATAAGGGATCACCAAGTGATTGCATTTCATCCTGAGGGGAACATGAATGTCTGTACCAAAATTCACGCCAATCCATTCGACTGTCCAGCCAATAGTTGTTAAGAGATTTCACACAAAAAAAACCTAAAATGTCAGCCTCATGGTGGTCCTGGAAAAATCCATGGATCACCAAAGTTAGCGGGATTTATCTTCTGAGAACCAAGAGTGTCTGTACAAATTTCATGGCTATCCATCCAGTAGCTGTTAAATGTTTCAGTCTGGACCAAAGCAGTGGACCAACAGACAGAGCATGGCTAAAGATCCAGATAGAAGCTGGATTATAAAAACACCACTTGCAGTGCGAACACATTGCATTTTAAACATTTGTTGTTGTTTTAAATTACTATGAGGGGCTGTGGTGCATGAACCATATCTAAATTGCATTTCCTCACGATTTTTCCTCATCATTTTTATTCCATATTCTGAACGAGCTGCGCTTGTCAGACATCATTTAATGTAAACTTCGGTGAGGAGTGCCTTATTGAAAGGGAAACAATCTTTGAATACATATAGTATGTGGATATTGGTTTAATCATTTGTTTCTAACATATTGGTGCTGAGAGTTCTCCCAATGGGGAACCTAGACATTAAGCTTAAGACTCAGTAGTTCTGTAGATGCTGATGCTCAACACTATGCACAGGAGGGCTGATCACAGAGCTGTCATTAAGCTCTCCTTTCTCTGCTTGTACTGTAAGAGCTACAGTACCTGCTCCCCCCTGCACAGTGAGCTACAGTGTGCTGCTTAGCACAGACACTGGCCTGAAATCTCCTTAAGAGGTCATGTGCTGTTAAAAGGCAAGCTGGTCAGCACATTTTCAAATCTTCTCTCTATTCAACACTTTGTTCAGCTTTAAACCTCTCTCCCTCTCCTCCTCTCTCTCTACTTTTGATACATTAACTTCAAACCATGAAATACATTTTAGTTCCTCAAAGTATGCACTTCCTTTCCCCTCTTGCATCCTATGGTTTCTTGATCTTAACAGAACCATACTTTTTTTGTTGTTGTGTTTTTTGTCCATTCTCCCCCTGCCCGTGTGTTTCTAGTGTGACGCCTTCACCAGATGCTTGAGGGAGTGTTTTGGAGTTTGGGAGGTTGGTGAGGGGAAGTGGGGGTTGGGGTGTATGAGCGGTTGGTGTTAAAGCTTCAATCGCAGTTCAAAAGTGACAGTACGGAGGTATCAAAACCATATCAGCCGCCTTAAGAGTGATGCCAGTGATATAACTACACTATTCACCCCCTGTGTTAGCGCCATAGTACGAGCAGCTGGCGCTGTGAAGATGTATGCTCCTCACTTGTTCTCCTACATACAGTTATTGGAGTAAAACTCTGCCTAGCATTGCCCCATTTAGCAATACACTTTAAATACATTATCTAGACATCCACTCGGCTGTTGTTTTTCTTAGACCAACAGGGAGTTGAGAGATGAACGAGGAAACATGTAGAAAACAAGTTGTTTAGAGAGAGAAGGAGGAAAAAAACGAAGAAGGCGGCCGGGTCTGTTTTTTCAATTATGCTGTGTTGTTTTTTTATAGCATAGTTTGAGACAGACAGAGCTGCAGTTAATGAATCCAGACTGTTTTCCCACCTCTGGGGAACAGACAAAGGGGAGGGATAGGGGGATGATGCATGGAGGAGGAGAGAGAGAATGGGAGGAGATTGAGAAGTCTTCGCTGGAGCCATTTCTGTTCAGCAGAGGTGGAGGAAAATAGAGAGCGGGGGGTGCCAGAAAGCAGGGGACAGATTTTTTCAGGTCTTTTAGTAAACTTTTTGAATATTGCACAATCTCCTCTTTTTCCCCCCTTTTGTTTACGCGTTGCTTAATCAGTGAATCAGTGTGTTGTGAGGCAGCTGGAAGCGTTTAAACAGAGAACTCTGTGTTAAAAATTAAGAGCACCTTTGGGAATACGGCCCCTGATTCCCATAAACCTCAGAAATGCTGCTGCACAATGGCCAAGTTTCCCTAGTGGAAATCAGATATCTCCCTCTCTCTTTCTTCTCCTCCCTGTCTTCTTTCTTTTCTTCTCACTTTTTCTTCCTTTCCTCTCCGTCCATCTGCATTTTTTCTTTTATCCGTTTTCCACTTTTACTCGAACCCAAAATATTTGAAAGAGCTCCACTTCCCTCCCTCTGCTAGCCAGGCTCTTCAGAAAAATGTGTCAGTTTTTCTAAACACAGAGGGCTCCTCTGGAATTACAGTCAGATTTATTGGTCCGGAGCTGGTAAGCTTTCACTACGCACACTTTTATTACGCTGTTATGGCGAGGAATCTGCTTTGTCATTTCCCCCAACCCAAGCTTTTCACGTCTGGTTGGAGAAATTGATCCTCTGTTCTCCCGTAAATCATCACTGTGACCTGCTCACCCTGGTAAACATACCATCGTATCAGACCTCCACCCTTAGCACCAAGCGCAGCGTGACAGAGGCCTCCTGCAGCACGACTTTAGCCCTATATCCGAGGTGTTTGTGTACGTGTGTAAGTCGGCGTGTGTGGAGAGCAGAGCTTGGGGCAGCTGTGAAAATACAAGTCTTGTGGTTTGTGAAGCCCTCCTCCCCACTCTTTAACTCTCTCTGTAGCCGTGCAGACTTATAGTTTACATTTGGAGTTAAGCTCAATATTTACAGGTACTACAGTCAGTGCTGCAAGCTATACAGTTATTCAGATGCTTTGTTTATGTAAAAGTAGCACAAATTCTACGAATGAAAGACTTCATATAATCTTCAAAACACAACTTAAAGGAGCTGGATATGACGGTCAGAGCATATCTATGATTCAGAGTCTGGGGTGGTATAGACTGAGCGCAGTTCTCAACATGGAGGTGGCTGAGGCGGCAGCTAGCAGCTGACGATGCTAACTTAATGAACAGTGCTAATGATGGCAACAGTGCTGACAGAGCTAACATTGTTACCTGGGGGGAAACCAAAGGGTGGGTGCTAAGTGTCTGCAACAACGCTGTCTCGATATCAGCGGTGACCACCATATGAGTGATCGGCGATAAGGTAGCCAGTGGGAAAAACTCACAGGGATTCACATGTACCAAGATGCACTTGCAGCTGGCACAGCTACCACAACAACAAACAGAAAGGTTTGGATCACGATATATAGAGAATTAGCATGATTTCATTCTCTGCTCAGGATGCCATTACTCCGCTATATCTTTACATAGAAAAATAGTGGTATGCTGATATATTAATGTTCTGAATGTCACATACAGGTTTTTTTAAGGGGCTATGATAAATATTTTTATCTTTACAGTGGACCACATGACCATGGTGTGAGAGGGATCGCTTGTGTGACAAATCAACGTGTAATTATCACCAATGCTGAAGTTCTCCTTAGCTTTACAGCGCCCTTTAGCATCTTCCAGCACATTGTTTTCATTTTACTATACTTGACACTTCACTTTACTATGCTTGACTACACCATTTGGTTCAAATAATTTTTTTAAGGAAAAGCTCTAAAAACCGAACTGCATATAACCTGCCCAGCACTAAAAGTGCAGATAGACAAAGTTAGTGAATAGCTAGTTGGTGAACAACAGCAGCAATTAGAAGGTAAACTAAATCTTTTTCTCAGAAGTTTGTGGGAAAAAAGCTAAGATAAGACATTGGATTCACATTTATCAGGACTAAAATTAAACGTCAAATGAATGCTAATGTTAAGTGTATTCCATATCGCCTGGATGTGGGGACTGAGAGCATCTGTTTGCTAACTTATCAACTTAAAAGGTGATAATGTGTCAGTGTTGTCTTTATAGTCTCTTTCTGCTGCCCTCAAGTGTCCAGAAAAATAATTGCAGGTCATATACTGTATGGAAGTGGCCATTGGTCCTCCTTGGTTTGTGGATGCTTTTTTGGAAGCCTCGAGTTTGGCATTTTGGGAGTCACCATCTTGGATCTCGGAGCCAGAAGTTACCAATATTTAGACGAGGGGTTGGAGCTAACCCTGACGCTAGCTCGCTGCTACCTGTGATAATGGTAATGCTAATATTTCATTAGTGAAAAAAAATGGCCTAAAAGCATTGAAACAAAATATAGGCTACATAGCAGGAACATCCAACTCTTTAAGGGCCTTTTAGAACAACCAAACACTGAACAAGACTTTTTTAGGTTTCCAAAACACATGAAGTGAAAACACACTGAAAAAGCAGCCAGCTATGGCTACACCTATCTGTTAAATAGTAACTGCAGATGTCAAATGAAATTTGTGGTGTTAAAGGTACATAATTTTCCTTTGAAATGTAGTGGTGTACAGTTAGGCTATACAGTTGCATAGAATGAAAAGTTCGTAAAGTACAAGTATCTCATAAGTATACCTAAGTACAGTACTCTAGTAAATGTACTTTCCACAACTCACTACAGTAAATTAATCATTCTGGACCTCTGATATCCTCACATCTCCTTTCCTTCAGCTTTAACAATAGCTTTCTTTCTCTGATCCTTGGCTCACACTCAGTGTGGCTGAGCTGCTGTTTGAGAAGAGGAAGGAAGAGGAGGGAATGAGTGATCCAGGGAGAGGGGTATATTAGTGTCCCGTGTTATTCTTTTTCACTATTTTTCTGCTCTCTCAGACCCTTCCTATGTGGTCCTGCACCACATTCGGGACAGTTTGGATAGAGCAGGGGCATTCCAGTTTTTTTCCCTGTAAATGTTCCATAAATTGGGCGTGTGTGTGGTGGCATGTGCACACGCCTAGGTGTTTAATTTTCATCATCGGGTGGGGCGCTGGTGTTCTCCGTGAGCCGAGCCTCAGGAAAATAAACGCAGCAGCAACCGCCCGCCTGCCGTCGCTTAGCTACAGCTACGGCAACATCACACTCATCGAGGCAACAAACAGCTTGTCTCATATTCTGTCTGTCTGAGTGACTTTGAATGACAGATGCATTACCTAGACACCTGCTAATTGGAGTTGGCTGTCGTCTCGTTTGTCAGTCAGGAAAACTACCTCAAGTCCAAACCTGAAAATCTTGACTGTGTGTGAACATGTGTGTGAATGCTGTAGAGAGAGAGATGTTGAAGTAGCTGCCACACAGTATTGCTGACTAATTTACTTCCATCACATGAGCATGAGTCAAACTTCTTACCCATCTGCTCCAAGTATGTACAACAACATCACACGCTCAAGCTCTGCACCAGTTTAAGTGACTCCATTCAAGTACCAAAAACACTGTTTTTACCTCCTGCGTCCTATCTTCCCCCCCTTCTCACCCTCTTTCTCTGTCCAGATGTGGAGCAGATGGCCATCGACTGGCTCACAGGAAACTTCTACTTTGTGGATGACGTGGACGACAGGATCTTTGTGTGTGACAAGGATGGGCAGACATGTGTCACCCTCCTGGACCAGGAGCTGTATAACCCTAAAGGCATCGCCTTGGACCCCACCATGGGGTCAGTTTGATCTCTTACTATCTGTCTTATACGTAAACACAATCCATGCAAACTCATAAAAATCCCATGAAAACAACTGGAGTCAGACTTCTGTCATCTGTCGTTGTTACCAAACTTTAAACTTTCAAGTTGAAAAGGGGGGGAAAAGGCTAAATGGGAGTTTGGAAGTTGGAGTAATTGAGCGCAGATGTTCCATTTGCAGTGTGGTATGCTGACTGTATAGGTTTAGAGTGTAAAAGCATGTTTTTGTTACAGCTCTTTTGTTTATGACCAGACTTTGTAACTAAATTCCTGAAAGTGTGTGTGTATCTGTGGTGCATGCTTGTGTGAGTGTCTGAGAGCTTGGTAGAAATTAACAGCACCAATGTGAGAATGTGGGTGTATATGTGCCTGTAGCTACGTACATCGTTTTCATCCCACGCTATTTCCTCGGCCATAATTGGTTCCTCCAGTAACAAGGTCAGGTAGATTCACTGTAAATGATTTTTTTTGTCTCTTTTGTTGTGGTCCGCAGTGATTACAGGGGGAGAAAAACAACATGAACAACAGTATGACAGCAAAAATCATCCTTTGTTGTGCTGTTAAATTACTGACCACAAATCTTTTCAGAAATCCCACACAGACTGTTTACTGTATTCACCTTCAAAAAAGTCAAATTGACAGAAAGCAACATCGTTATATTTCAAGTTTCCTTCATCTACTGCTTAATGGTTTTACTCCACTATGACAGGATTTTGTGGTTTCTTTTCGACAGGGATTCTCAAGAAGGAAATTGTGTGGAATGTGTTTTCCAGCTTGTTAAACACATATTTTTTCCAAATAGATGTTGCTTGCAAACACATTTCCAGGGACTGTGAGCATAATTTGTTATTTGAAGCATTAAAAAAGAGGCAGAAGAAAAAAAAACTTAAATAATGATTATGCTCCAGCATACTGTATGTTTCACAGAGTAGATACTTGTCAAATTGTCAAAGTTCTCTTTAAATTTACAATACAGGTCACACGATCACATACTGTGGGGCTAATCATGCCACATCTCAGAGAGAAACTCCACATTAAAGGTCTTGAAAATGATATAGGGGAGTTACTGAATCCAAGTTGAGGACTTAAGACATCTTTTTTTGTCCAACTAACAGTACAGAAGTTAAAGACTCTGAGCATATATTCCACATTTTTCTTGAAAAAAAAAAAAAGACTTAAAGGAATACTTCTCTCACAAATGACCATTTGTTTATCATTTACTCACCCCACATTACAATGAATTCATGACAAAAAAACATGCCTGAATGAAGAATCAAAAAATCTAAAAATTCCCTATGAATTAGTCATTTTAGCAACAGCAAAGCTCTATTAAACATCCATTTACAAACTCTCACACAACTACTGCAGTATAAGCCTCATTTATCCAGTTGTGTGCTCACTACTTTCCAAACATTTGCATTTTTGCTAAAGTACCACTATTGAAAACCCTTCGGGAAGCGTGTGCATTTGAACTCTCCTTGTGCATGTTATCAGGCAGGGTTCAAACACACGCACTTGCCTAGATGACCCACTTGTCCATGAAAGAGAATGTTTATGTGAAAGTATTTTAAATAGTAAGGTTGTAGTGAAAATGCATGTGTTTGTGAAGTACTGAGCATATGACTCAATAAATAAGACTTGGATTATACTGCCTGAATTTGCTGAAAGATTGTAAATGGATAAAAAAAAAAGTTTTGATGTAGTTTTGCTGTTTTTAAACGCTGCACCCTTTTTTCTCCAATTAATTAGATTTCTCAGTTTTTGAAGTTTTTGTTTACCTCGGAGGCATGTGAAGAAAAACAAAGTTTTCTTCACATTTTCAACATAACAAAGGGTGAGGAATTAATAAACAAAAGATCATTTTGTGGTTAAAGTACCCCTTTAAACAATGAAACTTGCTTGCTGTGTGCTACTGAAGCTAGATAATTATTGTCTCCCTATGAGGGGAATAAGGGTGAAGAATCAATTTTAACATAGCCACAGGGGCTGAAAGTGAAACTATTGTCTGATTCACTTGATCTGTTTATCCATCTGTCCTCAGTCACTTCTGATTCTTTGTCTCCACAGGAAGGTATTCTTCACAGACTATGGTCAGATCCCTAAGGTGGAGCGCTGTGACATGGATGGCCAGAACCGAACCAAGCTCGTGGACAGTAAGATTGTATTCCCCCACGGCATCACACTCGATCTTGTCAGCAGGCTGGTGTACTGGGCCGATGCCTACCTGGACTACATTGAGGTGGTGGACTATGAAGGCAAGAACCGGCACACCATCATCCAAGGCCTGCTGGTGAGAACAGCTGCACTGGACTCCTATTATCATCAATTAGCAGGCAGATAATCTCTCTTAAATTAGCTGTCCTTGTGTATGCTATTCATAATGCTCTAAACACTGTAGTGTGCTTTAGAGTTCCCTATATATCTATAATACTCCTTATATTTCTCCTGTGTGCTCGTGTAATGGGTTCTTGCCCAGTGAGTTATGAGCACAGAGAAGACGGTGGACATTTGCCTTTTCATTAAAGCAGCTGATTAATAGTGTTTAATGCTGAGGCTGTTGATGTTACAGCGCTGATGAAGCACAGTAACCTGTTACCATGGCTTTTACTGTGATCTGCTGAGAAATAATGGCTTTCATTTACTCACTGAACCTAAGGGCACATACACACAAACCACCAGCTTTTGCTTTGTGTGTGTGTGCACCTGTGATAGGGCATTAGTGCATGCATATCCTTCAGGTAAAGGTTAAAAGGAAGTGTGTTATTGATGGTGTTGAGTTTGGGCTGTTTTATCAAGAGCGTGTGTTTATTAAGGTCTGACATGCTTTCTTAAAGCTGGAGTTTTCAAAGTTCTGATCAAGATGCATGGAGGTCTTGATTAGACCCCGCGATTAAGTGTCCCGTGCCTGCTAATTAAAACCCTTTTAGACTGATTATATTTGGACAAATTCGGGTCTGATGTTGGCTGCAGATAGTTGCAGCCACTTGGAACCTGGAGTATGTGAAATCAAGTAACGCAACGTAACGATTCCTCTCAGCTGACACTGGGCAAGAGGTAGGGTACACCTTGGACCGGTTGACAGACTATCACAGGGTTAATACATAGAGACAGGTAACTATTCGCGCTTACATTCACATCTAGCCTGCATGTCTTTGGACTGTGGGAGTAAGCTTGAGTATCCATAGAAAACCCACACTGACACAGGAAGAACATGCAAACCCTGTACAGAGGTGCTCTCCTACCCTGGGTTCGAATCCCCCAGCCTGGGTTTGTACCAGGAACCCTCTTGCTGTGAGGCAACAACGCTAACCACTGCATCACCGTGCCGCCTATGCTTATGAGGATTATAAAACAACATCATGGAGGCTCTGTAGTCCGAACCATAGATTGTATAAAATAATGGATGTAGCCACTGTGACGTCACCCATTGATTTGTGGACTGCCATTTTGAAGCCTTAAGTGTGGCATTTCAGCCTTTGCCATCTTGTTTTTTTAAGCCTGTCTCTAAAAGTTGCCCCACAATTAAATATGTGTAACCTTAAGCCTTAATAAAATGTAAACATGTGAGTTAACTAAAAATGGACTCTCAGTTAAGTTTTCACGAACGGTAAAATTAGGTAGAGACTAAAATTATTTTAGTGCCATGCTGTAAACCTGGTACATAGTACCCCATTTTAACATTGGGGTCTTTGGGGATTGACTGGCTCCTGGTAGTTGTTGAAAGTTTGCATCGCTGCTGGTATGAAAAGTTTTGATGCAAAATATTTGCAGGCAAGTATTGTCCATTTTTGCGTTGTTTATTTGTCATGCCCCTAATGTGTAAAGGCCTTAAAGGTAACATAGTGCACAGTCATATTTCCTCAACACCTGATTCCAATAGGTTTCCATTCAGTGTATCACCAGAGCATTGCCCTTCAGTTTACAATAATAACCCTTTTTCTCTTTCTGAGTGTCTGTCTCTGTCCCTCTATGGCCCAGCATGAGGCAGACCACAATGCCATCTCAGGTTTTATGCTGCTGACACGGCTTCTTGGGACACTGAGTCACTGTCCTATGTTTATCCAGATCTGAAACTTGTTGCCTTGCTTCTCCTCCTGATTTTTTCAGTGACAATGAAAAGCTACAATTTTTCCATGAGTTCTGTCTATTGTGAGCAGTGGAAGCTTTCCTGGTTCCTCTCAGTCAGTGCTGCTAAACACTCCATCACTTTATAATACCACGTTGTACCATGGCCACAGAACATACTTGTTTCTGAGCAAAAGGCAGGTGGCTGTTAGAATTGTTTATCAGGACACCTAAAAAAGATGGTAAACAGTTTAACCACCGCTCCACATCACAGCCCATGGTTTATTAACTAAAAGTTACCATGGAAACAACACCTCTGCTTCATGCTACATTACCAGTTAACACTCACTTGTAAAATAAAACTAACCATGGGAAAAATGACTAAAGAAAATCTTTAAAACATGGAGGATAATTGGAACAGAGTCTTTTGTGTGTGTGTGTGTGTGTGTGTATATGTGTGGTAAGTTGCCATGGAAAAGGCACGATAATGGACACTGAGGTTTCCAGATTTAGAAAATAATAGACCCACTGAAGTAAAATGCCACTTCACATTGAATTGTGGTCCATTATTTTCATATATCAGGACACATTATTGTGTATTATCGCTTGCGCAAGGACAAGATACAGTGTGAAGATGAGGCGTAAGTGTGCATCAGTTAAGTTTGCACATCCAAAGTGAAAAAGTTAATGGCAGACTATTCATTTTTCACCAGACTTTTTTAGCTCACACTGTATTTTTGCCTGCGCAGCCTTCATCAGAGTATATAAAATTTTTTACAAGCTCTGGAAATATGGCACTAGTACAGTATATCTAATTTCTGTGGAAGCACTTATCTATTTTATGGTCATGAGGGGGCAGCGAATTACAGCAGTAAATGTGTGACTGTCAGTGAAAGTTCATTTTTGAAAAACTGAGTTCTTAGCCAGACTACATGACAGTTAATAAGTAAGTTCAGTAAAGCACTGAAAGAAGGTGAAACTAATACCATCTTTCTCTCTCTTTTTCTCCCTTGCATCATCTCCTGACTTTCCGTGTTCTCTCTTCAAGATCGAGCACCTGTACGGGCTGACTGTGTTTGAAAACTACCTGTATGCCACCAATTCAGACAATGCTAATATGCAGCCTAAAACCAGTGTGATCAGGGTCAACCGCTTCAACAGCACAGACTATCAAGTAGTGACCAGGGTGGACAAGGGAGGAGCACTGCACGTCTACCACCAGAGACGCCAGCCTCCAGGTAGACTACACACACACACATGCATTCATATCTCACGTGCATCTGAACACTTTATTCATGCTTCTGGTTTTGTGATTTTATTTCCCACCATTTTGGTGTCCAGTACGTAGCCATGCATGTGAGGTGGACCAGTTTGGGAAGGCTGGAGGCTGCTCAGACATCTGCTTGCTGGGGAACGGCCACAAGACCCGAACCTGCCGCTGTCGCTCTGGATTTAGCCTTGGCAACGATGGCAAGTCCTGCAAAAGTGAGTAAGACTATTGGAGTAATGAAACAATGATTGATGATAAGTCAGCGTGACCTCTAGGTCACCTGATAGTGTGTGTGAACCATGTAGGCTGAGGTCTTTGCAGCAGCAGGGGTTTGATTCCCACTTTTGGCCCCTTGCTGCGTATTACTCCCCGTCTCTCTCCCCACTTCCCTGTCTCTTTCCAGCTGCACTATTATAGAGGCAAAAAGCTCTAGAAAAATCTTTAAACAATGATGAAGTGTCAGTGGCTGCAAATCAACAAATGATCACAAAAAGACTTTAGTAGGCACTGTATCTGTGGCTGTTATCTGTCAAAAGACTTTCAAACATTCATTCATTCAATTCCTGTAACCACTTATCCTGTTTGGGGTTGCGGGGGGGTAGGCTGTCCTGGCTGACACTGGGCGAGAGGCAGGGTACACCCTGGACAGGTCGCTAGACTATCACAGGGCTGACACATAGAGACAGACAACCATTC
>JAPZEB010000012.1:22603802-22621687 GCA_029783705.1 Chaetodon striatus | reverse complement strand
CCAATTTCCCAAAACACTTCATTATGCTAGGGGTTAGGGCCACAGGTCTTGTAGTCTGCAAGGCTGTTAGAGGATGATTTAATGGGGAGAGGGATGATGATTGCTGATTTCAGAAAGGTGGGGACGGTGGCCTGCACAAGAGTTAAGTTGAAGATGCTGGTGAAGACAGCAGAGAGTTCATTACAGCATGCTCTGAGTACCTTCCCACGTACCAATTACAGATTTCTTTATATGGTCATCTGCTCCAGGAACAATACTGCAAATGTTCATGTAACATACACTGCTACATGTAGCTACCTAGCAACATTAGGGAAACCAGTAATCTTGATTGCCAATGTTGTTAAAATTCCCCCTGATTTCAGACCATATTACTGTCTGTGTTTTCACAATACAAAGCATCAATATACTTCATCACAGCGGTCGCAGTGAAAATAGCACTGTCTCCCTGACATGGCGATAACAGTTCAAACTCTGCAGCTTTTGCTCCAGCTCCACTCTAACTGGGTTTGTTTGGGGCATGGCTCAGTAGCCTGCAAGTGGGCATTGTGTGCATACATAATGTGTTACATAGTGATGTAACCAAGTTACGGAAGCAAAGGCAGGAACGCAAACGAGCCGTTTCAGGCAGTTGAGGAGCTGTGTGTCAGTGGAGAGAGAGGGAGTTCCCTTTATCCTGGACTTTGCCCTTTTTTTACTTTGCAGACCTTATGGATGCATAAAAAATGTTATATCAAACACTAAAGAAAGGGGAAAACCCCAAAAAGCATATTAGGTCCTCTTTAAAGCTTGTAAACATGTCACAGTGGTAACCCAAAATACATGTATGAACCTGAAAATGAGGGTAATGGGTCCTGGTTAATATTAATGGTTACAGGTGTGCTACTCATGTTGTGACAAGTCGCAGTCTTCACCATGAGAAAAGTCTGTCAGTTGGAAAATAAAAATGTCAAGAAAAGGTCAAAACTAAGTGTCTGTCATGTTCACACAAGTGGGATTTTAAGGCAGCGGGATGAGATCGGAACATTTTTAAAACTCCCTGTGTGGGTGGACTTCGGTTGAGGTTTCATTGAGCAAAGATTTCACATCCCAGTTTGGAGTGTCATCATGAACTTTTGACCTTTTTTTTTTAACACTGAAAGCCAAATGACTTCTTTCACAATTCTGAAACACTAAAATTAATGTGTTTAATTCTGATTGCTTCATGTCTTTGCTACACTTCAAACATCTCCTTAATTAGTACAGGTGAATGGAATCAGCCAGCTAATGAGAGGCAGCCTTTAAAGCCCGTCCTTTGTTCACTCCCGTTGCTTAAAAACTGGAACAAATGCCAAGTTTAGAACAAAAATGTTTAGGCCTGTGTCACCTTCACATATATGGATTTAGTGGATGCCAAAATACTGTAAATATTAGGGCAATAGGAACTATGTACTTGATTAAAAGGTCATGTGTGAGTGGAATTCAGAAGTGAGATTTAAAATCTGACCAGGGTTTAACCCAACAAGTTTCCGTTATATTTAACAACCATAAGGACTATGTGTTTAATTCAGTTAGGAATTAGGAAGACTAAGTATAGAAAAACTTCTGAGTTCATCATGGTTTTTGTTATTTTTTTCTGGGTAGATTCTTTCCACTCCACTCCCACAGCTTCTTAATCAGCACAGGTTAATCTAATCATCTGGTTGATTGGAGACACCGGCAACAGGCCTGAAAAACCAGTTCTTTGTTCATTCCTGTTTCTGCTCCTGTTAGTTTTTCCTGTCAGTTATCTTTAACGTTTTTAGTGTTGTGACTCCAAACTGAACATAGATGGCTAGGACAGGATTTGATAACAAACTGGCTGAAGTCAAAGACAACAGAGAGGCATAAAGGTTCAAACTTTTTTCCCATGTTGCAAATATGTCACAGTCCTAAATGAGTGATCATAAACCAGCTGGTCAGGAGAGCTATGTTACATGATTTGTACTGTTTAACTTGTGAACAGAGTCATTAAGTGTCAGGTGAAAGACTCCTCTTAATGACAAAGATGTTCTTGGCTGTATTATTTGCAATTCATTTACCTTTTTTCAGAATTATTGCTACCTTGCAAACTTTTTTCCATGTCCAAAGTCCTTCAAGAGAAACATTAACGTTGCCATAATTTTCAATTCCCAGCAGTTTGGACACGAGATACATTCCAGGGCACTGAGGCATATTTGTGTGTCTTGGGAAATAGTTCTTAACCAGATTTCCCTTAATCCTTAATAGTACATTATAGAGCAATTATTTATATGCAGGGTGAAAGGCAGCTATGGCAAGGGTCCCCATCCAAAAAGTCATTCACGTCACAGTGCAAAGCTGATATCCCTACTTGTTGCTAACATGTGACCATAAATTCCTTTCCAAATACTAAGGATTGTGGACTTCCTTTATCCTCCTCCTTTATTTTCAGATCCCAGAACCATCACCCATGAGCCCATGAGACCTTGTGTTTTATGGTCACATTGACGCACTGTCTCTGAAAGTTTTATCTGTCATTTAAGTTTTTCGGAACAAGTTCACATCCGTCCGTAGCCTAAGGATCTGTTTGACAAAGAAGCAGTGAAGAAAATTTGGTGTAACCTGCAGGGCACATCCACAACAAGAGAGAGGAAAGGAGCGCACAGTATTATTTCATAACTGACTTTCAGCAGGTCAGATAGTAATATTCAGGTGGACGATGATGTGAAATAGAGAATGAGGACTGTGCACAGAAAGAGAAAGAAAGAGAGAGCAACAATGTGGAGACAGGCAGACAGAACAGTTCATCCCCTTCAGGTAGCCACGGTACTAAATGCCAGAGGCGGGCAAAGAAAAGTTTTCAAGGCCATGTGTGAACATGGTTGACACAATGTGAGGTCATATTTACTTTTAAAGTGCAACAGTTTCTTTTATAGTTTCCTTGCAAGAGCACGATATAGAAAAAATTCCGGAAATAACGTCCTGTAAAAAGAACTTTTGTTTTTACACATGTTTTTTGTATGGATTAAAGAACAAGAGGTAATGTATTTATTTGTAAAGTTTGGAGATGTTAATAGTTAGCTATGCTCCTGATACACACGCAGGCTTATGACCACCCACCACTGTCCCTTAGAATGGATCATTTGAAGGAATGTGCATGTTTATTAGCAAGAGTGCAATGGAAAGAACTGCTCTCTCACAGGGCTTTAAACAGATTAATTGATAAGCCTGATGTTATAAATGCTACAAACATGCAATAATAATGGTTTGTTTGCATATTATTTGTCTACAAATGACTCTGAAATTTATGCCTCAGGCAATGATAGACACAGGCCTGAACATTTTGGGTGAAGAATGCTTCAGAGTTTTATCAGTATGGGACTTTTGGTCCACAGTTGTACTTATTGACATATTGAAAGTTGTTATCACTATATCACACTATGCTGCTACATATTCTCAGTGTGTTCAGTGCGTTTTACTGTAAAATTTAGATACCTACTGTACCTTAGAGTAAATGCTCTCTCAGTTCACGAACACTGGTGACTTCTATTTTTTCCATTGTAAAAACCTGTCACTACTGCAATGCATGGCAATCGGTATTAATCCAAGCTGCTCTTATTGAGAAAACAGGCAAACCTCATACAGTCAAAATGAGATTTTGGATGGAATTTCACTTTAAACTCCAATCTAAAAATTTAGAGAATGACTAACAGCACGCTTTAATCTAGATGGTGACGTCAGCATGCCATGCTCACTATAGTGATGCATAGTAGGTGTCATGTTTTTCATGTTTACCGTTTATAGTTTTGCATACTATTAGCTGTGGCTAATGGAAACATGGTAGGTTTTGCAGGTAGGCCTCTTGATGGTACAAGATGAACTCAGTAGTTCCATTGGGGTTGCATAGAGGCATTTAACTCAAATATACAAATGTCAGTCTCATGCTGACATTTATATGGAATTGGGCAATGGTAGATAGCAAACCAGATATCAGTTAAGTGGACTCAATCAGGATGGTAAAACTAAATGAATCCAGTAGAGGATTCCAGCAACGGAAACGGTGGACAGCACTGCTGTTCAAAGTTAAACTTAACTTTGAAAGAAAAAGGTTAACAAAATTTAAAAAAAAAAAAAAGTTTTCCCTCCGCTATGATGGAATTTACAACCAGATGCTACGTAGCTCCCTCACACAAGAAGAAAACATGGGCTATCTGGACAATTACTTATCATTATTAGAATAATCGCAGAATGTAATAGACTCAGAATATTTTTATTTGATATATTATATTCCATTCCATAAATAATGGGACATCACCATTGCAAATAGCATCATGCATGTTTCATTTCATCATCCTGTCATTCTGTCAGACCGTTTGTTTTTCCAGTGCCGTCTAGACACTGCTTTTTGTCTGCTGTCTGCCTGATTCCGTGTGAACGCAGCATCATGGCTATAAAAGAGAGAAAGTCAGTGGGTCACCAAAGTATGTAGGATTTGTCCTCAAGTATAGAATTTTTAGCCATGTAATATTTGTGAAAATCAAAAGAGGACATAAGAAGCTTTAACCAAGGTTTTGTTTGAGATGTGCAGTAAAAAAAAATAGTATCTTGTCATTCAGTAGATCACAAACCTGATTTAATGCTGGCCACATGTGCCGAATATTAGTTTAGACACACTCCAACACAAGTGGTAATTACTGGAATAGATCTTATCACTAAGAGCCTTTACATACTTGAGTGAAGTTACTTGGGATTGCTTACGTGTTGAAATGTCTCAGAGTGCTGGTTTGATAGAAAAAAAGAACATTTCAACAGCTGCAACTTGTATTAACAAGTATGAAACTTCAGGGAAAGAGATAGTGTTTGAGTTTGGGAAGGGGTTGAGTGATTAAGAGGTTAGATGATGAGTACAAGTACTGGAAAAAGAGAAGACATAAATGCACGGATCATTAGCTTGAGGTAAACGAGACCATATTGGACAGTTTGAGCCAGTCTATTCCACAGAAAATAGCCCTTTTAATGAATTACCCATATTCCCAGACTAGTAGTAATCAAGTTAATCTGAAACATCCTTTCCTGAGTAAGATAAAAATAGTCAGCATTATACCTCAATGCGAGTTTGCTGATTGGTGGAGAGATGATTCAATTGTTTGAATGTCTGCCAGTTTCTCAGTGAGGCAACACTCAGTGTTGTATTTTTTATGTTCAGTACTGGTTACTCTTCACAGAATAGACCATGCCACAGTTCCTTGAATGCTACTTGCCATGATAACGAGTCAAGACACGAAAGGGAATGTATGCCCCAGATTTATGTGACATGTTAATGATGTATACGTAGCCAGGTATGTTATGAAATGTACTGCAGAGATATAAGTTAAAACCACCTCTCATAAAAAAGGCAAACATTTTAACATAAACTGCCACACCTCTTTCCGTGTGTTTGCAGTTTATGTTAATGTGAACCACATCTGCGTGGCGTTACACGATATGATCTGTCGCTGTGCACTTGTCAGGTGTCTGCTGATTTTAGATTGTGAGTGATATGACACATTGGTTCATGCTGCTAAATTCCATTTGCACTAATGTGGTGAAAACAGGAAGTTGCCAAACTACAAGATATATGCAGAAAACCTTTTAAAGATTTTTTTAAAGCTTTTAAACACCAAAGCAAATGACTGGTCACAATAAAATTCTTCAGCTCTCTACGTCATTCATTTAGAAGAATAGTGTCTTTAAAAAGTGCAAAGATCCAATTTGAACGTCCTTTGACAGCATGCATCAGTAGAGCTGAAGTGTCCTTGAGCAAGAAACCAAATATCCACAAACAAGCCTGTGTACTGTGCCTGTGACCTTTGACTCCTTTTGGAGGGAGAAGAACAAAGTTGTTTGAAATGTGCCTATCCCAGCTGACATTGGGCGAGAGGCAGGGTACACCCTGGACAGGTCGCTAGACTATCACAGGGCTGACACATAGAGACAGACAACCATTCAGTCCAATTTAGATTCATCAGTCAATCTAGCCTGCATGTCTTTGGACTGTGGGAGGAAGCTGGAGTACCCAGAGAAAAGTCATGCTGACACGGAGAAAACATGCAAACTCTGCACTGAAGGGCTTCCCCACCCTGTGATTCAAACTCTACACCTCAGGTTTAAACCAGGAACCCTCTTGACTTTTGAAACATGATTCTAAACAACAGATAGGTTTACCTCAGTGGGTTGTTGCTTTTATAGTCGCCAGAGGGTATGTGGAAAGATTGAAGAGTAACGCTAACTAGCTCAGATAATTTGGGGAAGATAAAAAAATAAATTTTGAGTAGGCTGTAACATGACTGAAACTAGGTAGCAATTTTATATTTTGAAAACAGTCGTGAGTTAGCAACCATGCAGAAAGATCTGAACTGTTAATGTTAGCTTAGCTTGATTAGCTGAAAAATACTGTATGAAATATAGGGCTGAAATTGATAGCTAACTTTAGCCTAATAATAAAATCTAGTTCAAATCGTTAGCTAAATGTATTGGGTAAACTTTTGAAATAGTTATCTAAAAGTAATGGATAAGCAGTAAGTTGTTAACAATTGATGTTAGTTAACACTAGCATTAGCCTAGTGGCTAAATTGGCAAAATAGATAATGTTAGCTAAAAGGTTAGGTTAGCTAAAAGCAATGGATAAGTAGAAACTGTTAGCTAACAAATGTAATGGGTAAACGGTGTCAAAATAGTTAGCTAACAGTAATGGATAAGCAGAGATTGTTTACAGTTAACGTTAACTAATAGTAATGTTAGCCTAGTGGCTAAATTATTACAATAAATAGTGTTAACTAAAAGCTATGACTAGACATTTTAAATAGTAAGCCTTAAAGATAAATTGTTCAATTAATTAGCAGTTAGCTAAAAGTAATAGATAAAAGGTTGAAATTGATAGCTAACTTTAACTAAATAATACAATATAGTTTGAATAGTTAGCTAAATGTAATGGGTAAATTGTGTCGAAATAGTTAGCTAAAAGTAATGGATAAGCAGACATTGTTAACAATTAATGTTAGCTTAAGGTAATGTTAGCCTAGTGGCTTAATTATTAAAATAGATAATGTTAGCTAAAAGCTATGACCTGACAGTTGAAGTAGTAAGCCTGACAGATCAATTGTTTAAACGGATAGTGGTTTACTAAACAGATAAAAGGTTGAAATAGTAGACTTATAGTAACAGATAAGATGGATGAAATATTCAGCTTTTGCTCTTCCAAGAGGTAGTACAGTTATCAGGTGACCAAACCACCCTCAACACTGTCAGTTTAGTTGTAAGAAAACATTTTTGTAACAATATTTTCTTTTTTCATAATTTAATATATCAAATAATAGCCAGTTTAAAATCATTCAAACAACTTGTGTGAAACATGGTGGGTTTTGTCAGTGAGGACACATGAGCCCATCTGATAGGGCTGTGGAAGTAGCCTGCGTAGGACAAAATAAGGTTGGGAACTACTGCACTGTAGTATACTGTAGATTCAGCACAACTGATGTGTACATGCTCCCAGCATTCCTCTAAGTACACACTCAGGAGCCACAGTGATTCAGCTCTGTAGACCGAAAGCCAAGGGCAGCCAAGGTTGGATCGGGGATGCGGTTCCCCCCTGGGCTGTAGACTGGAAAAGAGCTATGCACAAAGTAGCTGAGCAACACATAACTTAGTCTGAGTCTCTAGCCCAACGCTGACCTCCCCATGAAGCTGCCAGCCTGATTCAGCTTGTTCTGAGATGTGTTTTAATATTCTATCAACCAATAATAGCATTATATTGATCTGCCTCCTGAGAATAGCCTGTCCTTGAAAATGACACAGTTAATTTAAGTAAAGGCAACCCCTCCTCCGATCTTCTCTTCTCTCTGCCTCTCAATTCAAAATCACTTAATTTTCATGCAGGGCTTTTGCTGATCTTGCATGTTATTTACTTGTTTAATCAATACACATTATTTGGAAAAAATGTCACGAGTCAGCATCTAATTTTTTGATTCTTTCATACTAGTAATCATTAAAGAACAGGAATGGGTAAGAGGGTGAAAGAAGATTAGTGTTAACCTCTGCTGAGTTGTGTAATCATATATTCAGATCCAACATAAAGTCTTTTGCTTTTGTTTTCCCATTTTGCTGTAGAACCGGAGCATGAGCTCTTCCTGGTCTATGGCAAAGGTCGCCCAGGGGTCATCAGGGGCATGGATATGAATGCCAAGGTGCCAGATGAGTACATGATCCCCATAGAGAATCTGATGAACCCCAGAGCTCTGGACTTTCACGCTGAGAGCGAGTTCATTTACTTTGCCGATGCCACCAGCTACATCATCGGGCGACAGAAAATTGATGGAACAGAAAGGGATACCATTGTGAAGGAAGGTAGGTATCAGGGTTAAAATAGGGGTCAGTTTGAGTTTGTGCAGTGATTTTCAGAAATCGTTTGATAGTTTGCTATAAAAGATATTTTAGATGGTGTAAATTAAATTTCTTTCCCAGGTGACACTGGAGTTAAACATGCACACACACATTCCAGTTATACATATGGATTTTGGCCCAGCTTTTGGCAGTAAAAGTGGGAACAAAATTTGCACTTGGAACATGAATACATGCATGAGATTTCACGCAGGTTAACAAGAGGTGATAAACAACCGTAAGCTTTAAGACTTTTTTCACAAGCTCAGAATCTTGTTAACACAAACATATTTTATTTGTTTAACCTCAATTTATCCAGGTTATTCCACTGAGAACAAATGGACTGCTTTCCACAAATATAAGCTAGAAAACAGTCCACATGATGTAATACCTGGTGAACTGTGTGCATCAGCAGGCAGTAATCCAGTTTAAAATCAAGGTTTAAAGCTAAAAGTATAAAAAATGCAGATCTTGATTTACTCATATGAAAAGACTCTACAATCAGTAGTGTTTTTATATGTGTTGTAGCAATAGGCTTCTCACCAACAGTATGTGTTTGTCTCAGGAATACACACAGTAGAGGGAATAGCTGTGGACTGGATGGCTGACAACTTGTACTGGACAGATGACGGGCCCAAGAAAACCATCAGTGTGGCTCGGCTGGAAAAGGCTTCACAGACACGCAAAACCCTCATCGAGGGAAAAATGACTCACCCTCGTGCCATTGTAGTGGATCCTCTGCACGGGTAAGGGAGACAAAGAGATGGAGGGAATGATTGATGTTTTTTATTCCAGAGAAAAGGGATAAGACTGTGGAACAAGAGTTGCATAGGGGTTGCACCGGCAGTACAGTAGACGTTACGGCAGCAGTTAAAATTATGTTGACTTCGAGGTAGCTGTTTAATGAAGTATGATGCAATGATGATGGGTGGTCATCTCTTTTGGTCAGCTGTCTGATGATTCAAGTGAAATAACCACAGCTGCTCTGTCACTCGCCTCTCAGCAAACTCGTATCTCTGTCAACTCGCTTTCTGTCTCAGTTTCACTTATCTCTCGTGTATAAGCCGTTTATTGGTTTTATTACTCACCACTTGCACCACTTTTTTTCCCGCTGTCTCATTTGTGTCCCTTTACAATTTCCAGCAGTAAGCCTTTTATCATTTTCATCACATCTGTGTTGTTGACCACCCTGATATACAACGTCCCCTCTGATTACACTTATCACACGCTATTTATTAAAACAGATGGAGCATTTTTGCGCATTACATGGTAGATTTCCTCCACGAGCTTATTAATATCTCTCTCGCACTCTATCAAATGGCTCTTAATCTTGCCGTGTGTGGATGTGTCTTATTGATATGACCTCCTGGGCTCTCTCCTGAGATGCACACGCTCATAAACACCAACATGCTTTTTGGATTGCTTGCGACAGGGTGATGTGTGTCCACACACTTCCCAGGGGAAAGGCACTCGCCTCCACTAATGCCTGTAATCAATCAGGCTCAGAGAGAAGAGGAAGGAGGAGGAGGAATTCGCAGAAAGAAAAGGAAGAGAGGGAGACAGATGGAGAAGGAAATATGAAATGTTAATGCTAATGTCAGTCATATTCCAGGAAAGGGGAGGGGGGGTTGTGTCTAGTTTTGTACAATTTTGTGTACAGCCAGTGCTCACAGGCCGAGCCTAGAGCAGTAAGGGATATTGACGGGTGCTAAAGTACCTGGTGACAAACATTTGTCTGCCTGTGGGCAGATCCACTGAGAAACACTGTGGAGCCGCATCACGGGATGCTCTGATGAGTGTTGTGTGCTTTAGGGCAGCTAGATAAAATGTCATTGGCTCTGTTAATGCCTAAAGATTTTTCAAGATGCCCCAACAGTCAGTCCGTCTTGCTATCACAAATTATCAGTACCTGTACCCATGGTCAGATTATGAGACAATGGGCCTCTGGGCACAGATATGCAAAATGCCCCACCACCTGTCCCACATAGGACCAAGTTACACAGACTTTGGGCTGGTTCTGCCCTTTTTTAAAAATGTTTTCTGTCTCTTTGTAGTTGTAGGCATTTTTGTAGTTTTGTCTCTCTTTGTTGTGCCTTTATGATCCTTGTGGTTGTTTTGTGTCTCTTCAAGGTCATTTTTGTATCTCTTAGGGGTATATTTGTCTTTTGGGGCTTTTTCTTGTTGTTTTGTGTCTCTTTGTTGTTGTTTTGTATCTCTCTATAGTAATTTTGTGTCTCTCTGAAGTATATTTGAATTTTTCCTGGTTGTTTTGTGGCTCTGAAGTTTTTTTTAATCTCTTTTGTTGTTCCTTTGCATCTCCTTGTTGTCATTTCATGACTTTAAAGTTTTTCTTTATCTTTGAGTTATATTTGTCTCTTTTTTGGTCATTGTGGGTCTCTTTGTAGTTTTGTGTCTCTTTGTTTTTCCTTTGCATGTTGTCGTTTTGTGTCTCTTTAAAGGTCTCTTTTTTTTCTCTTAGGTGTATTTGGGGTTTTTCTTTGTCATTTTGTGTCTCTGTAGTCCCTTGGCATCTCTTCATGGTCATTTTATGTCTCTTCCTGATCCATAAGCATCATATCGTGGTGCATTTTACAGGTGAAGGCCAGGAGGCCCCTGGGCCTGTAAATGTTAGGCCTGTTTAGTAATCCATCCATACTTGTACCCACAACAGTTCCCTCCTTGCTTCCTCAGGTGGATGTACTGGACAGACTGGGAGGAGGACCCTAAGGAGAGCAAGCGGGGTAAAATTGAGCGGGCCTGGATGGACGGCTCCAACAGAGAAGTGTTCCTGACCAGCAAGACGGTGCTGTGGCCAAACGGCCTCAGCCTGGACATCCCGCAGGGCATCCTCTACTGGGTGGACGCCTACTATGACCGCATTGAGATGGTCTACCTTAACAGCACTTTGCGCAAGGTCAGCACTCGCTCACCATCATCAGGATTACTTTACTGCGGTCTAGAGGCAGAGCGGTTAGCAGGAATCAAGGCAGGGGATTATTCCGACGGGGTTTGACGAGCTGTGAGCGAGCTGATGAGAAATTAGTTTTAAAGCAATGGAGGACTGTGGGTGGTCCATCACAATGCAGACCTTAGTCTGTGGGCTTGAGCCCTTTAAATACTGGTCACCCTTAGTGGCTAAATTGATGGTGTTTTGTTTTCACTGGCCTGTGTGTTGGATATATTTTGGTTTGGTGGTGTTTTTTTAGTGTTTAAAATTTATAATGTTATGGTTGACATAAAATGAATGAAATTTAAATATTTACTCACATTCTCTGAACACCACTGGAAAGGGTATTTTAGGGCCTCGGTTTTATGATCTGCTTTTTTGTACCACTGTTGCTTTGACACAGACTATTTTTAGATTTGTAGCATGATTACCTCAAATGTTAACTGGTAGAAAGAAAAGAACGTCCATTACATCACGTTGTATTGCCACCATGAACTAACACAAACATGTTTTGAGCTGTAATTCTGGGCACAGAGTGCTGTAGTCTGTTTTTTTTACCATCTTGTTGCTTTTGTCACATCACCAGACGGTGTATGAAGGTCAGGAACTGAACCACGCCTTTGGTCTGTGCCACTACAAACACTTCTTGTTTTGGAACGAGTATCGTAGTGGCAGCATTTACAAGTTGGACACCACCACTGGCACTGCCACACTGCTGCGCAATGAGAGACCTCCCATCTTTGAAATCCGCATGTATGACGCTCAGCAGCAGCAAGGTACTTGGAAACACATCACAAACACATTACTCTTTTATCCATCCATGTCAATCCAGACATGATAATTGTCAGAGTACATTACATGAGGCATAATGTGTGTTTGAATTAACTCATATATACATTCATGTTTGCTCATCCACAGGCTCTAATGCGTGTCGTGTGTACAACGGTGGCTGCAGCAGCCTGTGTCTGGCTACACCAGAAGGCAGGCAGTGTGCCTGTGCAGAGGACCAAATACTAGACCCAGCTGACAACACCAGCTGCAAAGGTAAGTTCAAGACTGACGGGTATGTGTCATGGCATTACAGTTTTGCTCCATTACAAATACAAGGTTTTATTTCTGGTATGTCGGACAAGATGAGTCAAGCTGTGTGACTGTGACTGCATGCTTTGTTGGAACTGCTTGACAAAAGTAGTATTTGAACAAATGCAAATGTACAAGGGGTAGCCACAACTTGCATAATGTAACGCATAGGGCTGCAGCTAATGATCATTTGTTATTATTAATTAACCTGCTTATTATTTTCTCGTATAATCTATCATTTCTTCAATAAAATGTCAGAAAATAGTGAAACATGCCCTGTGTAGTTTCCAGAGACTTCTTTAAATTGTATATTTTATTTGACTGTCCAAAAATCCAAAGCTATACATTCATTTCCGTTACCGCTTATCATGTTGGGGTTTGCGGGGGGGCTGGAGCCTATCCTGGCTGACGTTGCGC
The DNA here is from genome assembly GCA_029783705.1 of Chaetodon striatus. Classification (NCBI taxonomy): domain Eukaryota; kingdom Metazoa; phylum Chordata; class Actinopteri; order Chaetodontiformes; family Chaetodontidae; genus Chaetodon; species Chaetodon striatus. Next base: position 22,608,852 of record JAPZEB010000012.1, on the reverse strand, counting down.
GAGAGGCAGGGTACACCCTGGACAGGTCGCCAGACTATCGTAGGGTTAACATATAGAGACAGACAACCATTCACACTCACATTCACACCTATGGGCTATTTAGAGTCACCAGTTAACCTGCATGTCTTTGTACTGTGGGAGGAAGCAGGAGTGCCTGGAGACACAGGGAGAGCATGTAGGCTCCACACAGGTGGGCTCCCCCACCCTGGGTTCCACGAACCCTCTTGCTATGAGGTGACAATGCTAACCAGCTAATTTAGCATTGTAGCATGATGAGCCGATCAGAGTCAGCTAAATATCTGGCAGACAGTCATTGTCCCTGTAAGCCAGACATTTGACCAGAATAAGCGGTTATAGATAATGAGTGAATTATTCAATGTTGAAAATAGTTGCCAATTATTTTTTTGTCCGTGGACTAATCCTTTAATTGACTAATCAATGCATGAAGTCCAATACAAACTGCAATATATCCTGTCTTTTTGGAGCCTAGAATATTCAAGGTGTCCCTGGTATTTTGCCCTCCCCCAAGTTGCTCAAGAACACAAATGAAATACAATCCAATTAAACAACACCACAAATCAACCACTTTGACACAATCTAAATGAAAATCAAAGATTTAAATCTGCAAAGGTTTTTATTGCAGCTCTGTTTATTGTACAAGTATTGCTGTTTTTATGACCACCCCATGTATGTGTCGATTTTTATGCAATCACTAGTCAGCTCAGCTCCAGTCTGCTGTGGGTGAGGTGGATTTTGAATGATGAATTTCTACTTTTCTTTTAATTGCTCTTTTCCAAATCCCCTCGGTTTTTCGGTAATTCAGAAATGCATTTATATTTTTTTCATGTCTTCAATGACCTTGTTTTTTCACATTCCTTTCATTCCTCCTTTTCCTCTCCCCCTCCTTCCACAGCCAACCCATCTTACGTACCCCCTCCTCAGTGCCAGCCTGGGGAGTTTGCCTGCAAGAACAACCGCTGCATCCAGGAGCGCTGGAAGTGCGACGGAGACAACGACTGTCTGGACAACAGCGATGAGGCTCCTGAGCTGTGCCGTGAGTTACTGCACGTGTACACACTCACACACACACATGCAAACACCTCATCTAACATGGTTTCGAAACAGCTACCCCTTCTGTCGGAGTCAGATGACCTCTGGCAGTCTGAATGTAACAGTGTGATGATGCCAGAATGAAATGAGAGAGCAGACTTTGAATCTTGTGAGTATGTGTTTATACTTGCTAATTTTTTGTGTATGTGAGTACACAATGTATGTGTGTGTGTGTGTGTGTGTGTGTGTATGTGTGTGCGCATATGTTTGTGTAAGGGGGAATGTAGCAATGTCTACGGATCTGGAAAAGCTCTCTGTCTGCTTGTCCGTCTGTCTGTCTGTGGTTGGAGTGCAGACATGTTCCCGTCCCAGACAAAACAAAAGCCCGTCCAAGACAGCTTGAATATTTGCGCTCTCTTTCGCTCATTTGCACCTCACATCTCTCCACTCTTTCACCTTTCCATTCCCTATACGCCTCTCCCTACATGGTTTCTCATTTTCCCTTGTTTCCTTCTTGCCCTTGAATGTGTCCTTTCTTCTCCCCAGACCAGCACACCTGCCCCACAGACAGATTTAAGTGCAAGAACAACCGCTGCATCCCTCTGCGCTGGTTGTGTGATGGAGACAATGACTGTGGGAATGACGAGGACGAATCCAACACCACCTGCTCGGGTATGCAAACATATTACAAACATACCCCCCGCAAAGAAATCTGACAGATTATTCTTTTCTGGTGTTTACATGTGAGATGAGCTTCACTGTGTTGTCTCTTAGCTCGAACCTGCCCGCCCAATCAGTACTCATGTGCCAGTGGGCGCTGCATCCCTATTTCCTGGACATGTGACCTGGACGATGACTGTGGTGATCGATCAGATGAACCTGCTTCCTGTGGTTGGTCAACTTTGATGGTTTGGTCTGAAGCTGTGGGCTAATTTTTAGCTTTTTATAGAGGTTGCTTTAAAGAAAAACTTCACCCCACATTACATTTGTATACCAGCTGCTTGAGCTGGAAAAAAAAAAAATTGTGTCTCATATGCCTCCACGGTGAATGAAGAATCCAAAAATGGAGAACATTCTTGATGAACTGAAGTCATAGGGGTCTGCAGCTAACGACAGCAGAACTATATCAGCTCTCACACAATGCAAGCAGTAGAATCCAAGTCTCATTTATCCAGTTGTATGCTCAGTACTTCCCAAACACACAAACATGTATTTTCAGTAAAACCTTACTATTTAAAACTGAACTAATGATGAAACTTATCTATGCTCCTTTCAAAGCCAGGCACCACTCACAAAAAAAAGTAATTTTACCTTGCTGAACATTGAAGCAGCTAGTCTACCATAAAAAATTACTTAGTTCAGTCAGGAACACTTTTGTCAAAGATCCATTTGCAGTATTATATTTGGTGTTATGGTTCTGTTCTGGGGCCCCTCTGCCTTTCCTTTGGCCTATGCAGAAAGCCTCATCTGCGCGGCCACGTGGAAAGCATAAGGCGGAGAGAGCACACCTCTCTGCCCTTCCATGTACCAACACGGAAAGCCTAAGGCAGAGAGGCAAACCCTCCCTGCCCCTCCATGTGCCTACATGGAAAGCCTAAGGCAGGGAGAGCAGCAGCAAAGACCCCCTGGGAACAGAACAAAGCCAGCATCAATGACAAACAGAAATGTACACTGATAAGTCAGACACAGCATGAAAAGGAGGAGCTGGGGTGGAGGTGGGTTGCAGAGTGGCTTGCAGAGGAAGCAGCAACAGTAGGCAGGTCAGAGCAGTTTAAATAGGGCGCCATGAATGAGATTTACCAATTGGTTGCATAGAAAGGAATCATGTGATCTATCAGCTGAGTCCCCTCCATCAATCAGCTGCTCCATCAGTTGATTGGGCTGTTTGATATCAGCTGATGTGGCTGGGATGTGAGCTGAGCTTGACACCATGTCCTGCCTGAACTAACATTAGGCTCAGTTTTTTAATTCTTCATTTACCAAAAACATGCAAGAAAAACTTTTTCTTCACAAATTTAGCATAACACAGGTTGAGTAATTGATATACAAACAGTCATTCAGGGGTTGAAGTTCTCTCCTGACATGGATTGTCTAAACTCTTGTTTTGTCCACAGCCTATCCCACATGTTTCCCCCTCACCCAGTTTACCTGCAACAACGGACGCTGCATCAACATAAACTGGCGCTGTGATAATGGTTAGTGTCCTTCTACTGTGCTCCCATTTAGCAACTCCTCGCTTTTCTTTATCACAAGTTTGCTGTGCATGTTTTGCCACCACCCTTATATTGGCACACGCTCCTCTTTTTGTCACCTCGTACGTTTGTGTGTTGTTGCCTTTCTCTCCTGTCTTTTGTTGTTCTGTGTTGTTGGTTTTGTTGTTCTGTGTTGTGCTGTTCGCCCAATCTGCTGTCTTCCGTTGGTTCTGTCTTTCAGAAAAGGATTGTGGGGACGGCTCTGATGAGTTGAATTGTCCAAACCTGACCGGTTAGTGCATAGATAAACATGCACCACAACAGCCATGATGCTAGCCTAGTTCTAGGACCGGCCAAGCTGGCTCAGAAACAGTTAGGGCTGCTTTTCTGCTAATTGAACATGGCCGCAAGCTGAGGCCAATACTGCTGCCTTTAATTGACTGTAGTCTTCTCCACATAGGTTTGAAGCTTAATTAGATTTGGTGTATTGTAATGCATTATTCAGCCAACTGAATACATAGGAGAGTCAAAGTGTAGCTGCTGTGTTAGCAATCAAATTAATGAAACTCAATTTAATTCGGTATTAGCTTGATAGAATGCCAGGTTAAATGATAAAAAATTAGTTTACTATAAAATGAACTACTGTAAAAAGCACTAAAGGTTATACATTTGGTTGCCCTTTTACATTAGTATGGGTACTTAGTGCTTATGATGCTCTACTGCCAAGCTCAATGTATCAGCGCTTGGTACATTCCCTCATGGTGCATGGTCTGATCTATGCAGTTTCTGTCATTATTTACTCTCTCATCTCTCATATTCTTTTTTATTTATGTTCCATTGTTTTTTCACTGTCACTGTGTTAATTGTGGAAAAAAAGCAATTACTTTCTGCATATTTATATGTTTTTCCCTTTGAGGCAGTGGGCACCTCATATTGCTAGAGAGTGGGTGTTGTTTGACTGTGTTTGTTTTTCAGATAATGACTGTGGGGATAACAGCGACGAGGCAGGCTGTAGTCACTCCTGCTCCAGCGCTAAGTTCAAGTGCAACAGCGGCCGCTGCATCCCAGATTACTGGACGTGTGATGGAGACAATGACTGTGGGGACTACAGTGACGAGACGCATGCAAACTGCACCAACCAGGGTCAGTGTCTTAACCTGCTGATCAGTTGGGACACTTAGGAAACTCACCGCTGCAACAGATTATTGTACTTATGAAATAGCAAATAAGGATTTGTAATACATTTCTATAAATTAGACCAGCATCCTTGCAGCTATGCTTTCAAACTGCAAAGCAACTTCAAATCAAAGCCACAGTGAACATTTTTCATACTGTTTCTTATATCAGTAGGTTTTTAGGACCAAACAGACCCTGAAAGGAACTGCCCACTGGGGGGGGTCCCTAAAGAACTACATGGCTAGAGGCATTTTGCTTTCCGGTTTTCTGTCCATCTGTCCGTCCCATTCTTGTGAATGCAATATCTCCAAATACATGAAGTGAATTTTTTCGACTTTGGCACAAATGTTCACTTGGACTCAACGATAAACTTATTAGATTTTGGTGGTAAAAGGTTGAGGTAACTGTGACCTCACCTGTCTCATTCTTGTGAACGCAATATCTCAAGAACACCTTGAGGGAACTTCTTCAAATTTGGCACAAACATCCACTTGTAGTCAAGAATGAGCTGATTAGAAATTTGGTGATCAAAGATCAAAAGTCAAGGTCACTGTGACCTCACAAAACATGTTTTTGTCCATAACTCAATAATTCATACACTGATTATGACAACATTTGACACAAATGTCTAA
>JAPZEB010000012.1:22559420-22581078 GCA_029783705.1 Chaetodon striatus | reverse complement strand
GAGAAATCCAGCTGTGTGTGAGTGAGTCTGTGTGTGTGTGTGTGTGTGTGTCTGTGTGTGTGTGTGTGTGTGTGTGTGTATTTGATTCCTTCTGAACTGTGTAATGATACTGTGACAGGAGGTTTTTAAAGTGTGTTTAAAGTACACAGTGTATATGACAAGGTGATATGGATCAAAAATATTATTCGGAAATGGTTGTAAATTGTTTAATAGGAATAACCCCTTGACATGTTCCATCTTGTTTTCAAGGGGGTCATCAAAGAAATTAATACAATGCAAGCACAATTAGACAAAAAAATAACAATAAACAAAGATAACAACAAGATAATTCAGCAATACCAAATATGCAACAAAAGAATAAAAAATCAAATAAGACATACCAAATTAGGAGATCATACTCCAAACATAGCATGAAATGGATCATAAAGTCTCAATGTCATTGATAGAATTAAGTAATGCAATCAGAAATCATATTGAAACATAATTATAGAATTACTTTGTATAAATGTATAATGTAAAAATCAGTTGAAAAACTGTTAATACAGAATAAAAGAGAGGTATGTCATCACACTGGCACAAAAATAAAAGTCAGTCATGATAATAATTACAAAGTAAAAGGTTGTTTGAAGTGTAAAGTTGAATCATTTGTATTATGTCATATTACACTAATACTGTATGCACAAATTAAAAAATTACATTTATGACAAGTTGCACAACCAGTTGCTAGGTTGGATCCGAGTTTGAAATTAAATTACAGCACAGATTATAGTTCCAGGGTAGAAAGTACACCATAAATCAAGCTAATTAAAGAGGACCCACTATGCTCATCTTCAGGTTCATACTTGTAATTTGGGTTTCTACTAGAACATGTTTACATGCTTCAGTGTTTTGAAAACACTATTTTCATCATACTGTCCTGTTGGAACATCTGTATTCCCCCTCTTTCTCTTTTAGAAAAAGCCCATGCGGTTCTGATTGATCAGTGTTTCCGGGTCCTCTGTATCTTAACAAATGACAGTAACGGAAAATAGAGACACCTTCTACTGTGATGAATCACCCATAAATATTTTATAATAATCTTTTATATCAAAAACTTCACAAGTGGACATGTTCCAACAACAATAGGTTCTTAAATCAGGGAAAAATTAACAGCATCGGCAATTAAAATTACATGTTTTCCGTGGCGTTAGAATGGAGCTACATGTAGAAGTGTAGACTATGTGACGTAAAAACTTGCAGTAGTGAGCCTGGGGCAGATGACCATGTCAAGAAATAAGTCATGAACTGATCAGCTTGTCTCAAAAGTAGAAAAACAATTGTACAAATAATAAAACATTATTATTTGAAACTTTGGCCACATTTAATATGAATATACCTCATTGTAACATAATATATAGGACAGAAAATGCAGAAAGTCAAAATAAGTCCCCTTTAACTTTAAGTCTTAATAGGGCCTTTTAATCAAGTGTTGTACTTACACACAAACAAACACATGCACAAAGATGCTTTTCTGCCTCAACAGAGCAGTTAATTAGGTGATAGAAGTAATCCAAGAGTGTCACTGGAGCAGATGAGTTACAGACACTTTTGGAATGGGCCCACCTGACATTCACAACCCCAACATCAGTTTTATATCACCACAGACACAAACACACATAAGCGCCTGCTGAATTGCTGTTTAATCCATACGCCTCCACCTCTTCTCCAACTCATCTTGTTCTACATCTCCCATTGTCTGTATACTTTTAAATCAATGCAGCCCTGTGTTTTTTTTTCTCCACCGTATCGTCAGCCATCTTCTCCCTCAAGTTGCCTCGTTCTGTAAACTCTCTTGCGCTCCAATACCCACCGCGACCATACAAGCTGAGAGCCTGTGGTAATAGCTGCAAATCCCATTTAGATTGAGTCACATTGAATTATGCATTCAGTGGAGGCAGAGCCATTGCCACATTCATGCAGACGGATCTGTTTGCTGATGTGGATGCGCATGTGAGAAGGGGGGTGTTTGCTTGAGTGTCAGGAGGGTGGATATGAAAATTCTTAGCTAACTCACTCAGGTGTGTGTTTGTGTGTGTGTGTGTGTGTGTTTGTGTTAATATGTGCAGGTTTGTTTGGCTAACTTTCCCAAACTTTCCTCCTCTCTGCAGGTGAGTTCTCTATGTGCCGTGTCAACAACGGAGGATGTCAGGACCTGTGTTTGCTGACCTCCGAGGGAAGGGTCAACTGCAGTTGCCGTGGCGATAGGAAGCTTCTGGAAGACAATACTTGCATAGGTAATGCAATACCCTTTTTCTTCCCAAATACACAGTATGCAGTTTTTTTGAAGTGAAAACACCAACTAAAAATAAGTGATAGACTCCTTCCCCATTGTCAGAGCAGAGAGCATTGTTAAACCAGAACAGACAAGTATGCGTTTCTGTTTTTTTTTTTGTTTTTTTTCCCCTTTGGTGTGTCCCATTTGATGTCATGAAAACAGGTTAGTAAACAACAGAAAGTGCATGGAGGCCAGTGAAAATGTTAAAGTGGTTATTTCTTTTTTGTAACTCTTACTTATTAAGTCTCTCTTTCAAACTTGATGCCGACTAATTTTAAACAATGTTTGAGCACAGCTTGGATGGTGACAGATGATATTTTGTGGGGAAGTGTCATTGCATCGTGCTGGAAAAGGGATGTAAATTTCCGAGTCCACCCAGGTGGGGAATTTGCATTTACTAGAACAGCAAAGACATGACCTGCCCTACTCTGCCATACTCTACCCTTGACTGGTTTACCCTGGCATTCTTACCCCAACCTTCAGCAGTCTCACTCCTCTTGTCTTGTTACCAACCAAGGTAACAATTACTAAGCAATTAGAGGGAGAGTTGGGTAGGTTAAGAGGTAGCTACCTTAAGAAACTCAAATTTGCACTCAGGTGTTGTATTTCGATCATTGCTGATGGGAGCCAATTGGAGGTGAAGCCGATGAATACCCATCACTACTGCAAAGACATTTGGGCTGGGAGTGGATGTTCATTGCAACCTCTACCATTAAAGACGAAAACCGGATGTTAGTGGGTTTTTTGCAGTGGGAAAGGGGCTTTAGTGAATCATAGAAAACAAAAGTTTGTCTTTCAAAACTTAAGATGCCAGACAGGTGATACCATATAAAGATTAAAAAATGTTATCGTCTTCATGCTATTTCATTAAAATGTTTTAATAAAATGTTTTATTGTTAAAAGACTGAGATCAGGCTTTGAATGGATTTGAATGAACACTGAAGATTTTTCATGCTGCATGCCTCGGGGGTAGGCAACTCGTCTTAAGTGCATTTTTCTGTCTATGTCTCACAGCCCTCAACACTACATGTAACAACATTGATGAGTTTGAGTGTGGAAATGGAGATTGCATTAACTACACCCTGACTTGTGATGGCATGGCCCACTGCAAGGACAAGTCTGATGAGAAGCAGTCCTACTGTGGTGAGTGGAACCTTTCTCTGAGTCAAATCAATATAGTCTTGTAGTTCACATTTGTAATTTGAGTCTGTATCATTTCCTGTCTGGTTCTCAGCCAACCGTGTGTGCAAGAAGGGATACAGGCGGTGCGTGAACGGCCGCTGTGTGGGGCATAGCTCCTGGTGCAACGGGCAGGACGACTGTGGAGACAATTCCGATGAAGTCTTCTGTAACGGTGAGTTGAGTCTCCTGATTAAACAAGTTCCTCCTGCCTGCAGTCATATGACATTTTGAAATGATATTCTACCTAAACACTGTCTCTTGTTTTGTCAGCCACACTGTGCACAGCCGATCAATTCCAGTGCAGAGATGGAGGCTGCATCTCCAACTCTAGCAAATGTAACCAGAAAGTGGACTGCGAGGATGCCAGCGATGAGATGAACTGCAGTAAGTTAAAATGATCCCATTCATTCAGAATAACTAAATGTTATAAAGAAATGCCAACACTTTCTCCCAGGCTATGGTATAAATTAGTTCTGCTCTCTCTTTTTTTTTTTAAGCTGCCACGGACTGTTCCAGTTACTTCCATCTGGGAGTGAAAGGAGTGACATTTCAGAAGTGCGAGTTCACCACACTCTGCTATGCCCCTTCATGGCTGTGTGATGGAGCTAATGACTGTGGAGACTTCTCGGATGAAAGAAATTGCCCAGGTATTTTTGTCCACACATTTTCTGTCAGCTAAATGTACATGCAGTGTTCAAGGAAAAAGTGAATTTCCCTTTTTCCACAGATGGATTAGAGCAATTGAATTATTCAAATGGAACAAAAACAGCAAAATTTTTCAACCGTTAAATTGTGGTTTGGAAGGAAATTGTTCTTAAAAAATATTGCTGTGTAAATTCAACTTTCTGTTTCTTTCCCCATGCTGGCTTAACACCTTCACATTTTCTTCTTTGACTTTTCTGTCACTCTGCCAGGGAGCGGGAAAACAAAGTGTCCAACACCCTTCTTTGCCTGTCCGAGTGGACGCTGTATCCCTATGAGCTGGACTTGCGATAAGGAGAATGACTGTGAGAACGGCGCAGACGAGGCTCACTGTGGTAAGCTCAGATACTGGAGCCCAAACAAACCGAAGTGTAACAGACCGTTCCTTTGTTTTGGCACTTGTATTTTTTTACTTTATGCATTCTTTCTGTTCCTCCTAGATAAATTCTGCTCAGCCTCTCAGTTTGAATGTGGGAACCACCGCTGCATTCCCAACCGCTGGGTTTGTGATGGAGCAGACGACTGTGGTGACAGCAGTGATGAGGACAGCAAGTGCAGTGAGTGTTGGGCATGATATTGTGACAGCAGTAGATTCTCTGGAGAAATATGAATATGAATTAAATTCTCAAACTCAGAGGAATCCTGCCATTTGTGGACATTGTGATAGTATTTAAACTAGAGCTTTAAATCAGCTGGTGACTGCTGCACGATACTCAATATGTGCAATAGCCACCAGTGCAATATAGACTAAACACACAACTCGTGCAGTATAATCTGAGTCTCATTTATCCAGTCATGTACTCAGTACTTCCCAAACAGACCTTTCTAATGGGGACCTGAACTGAAAGTGAAACTCATCTATGACATCAAAGCCAGACTCCTTTGACAAAACAGCACTTTTACCTTGCTGAAGAGGGGAGCTCCTGGTTTACCACTGCCCTGATTAGTTAGTTTGATTGTGCTACTGTGTGACTTTGGTAAGTCTGAACTAACCTCTTGAAACACCAAACATGCAATAAGACAAACTTAACTACATTTGACTTCTCTTTCAGAAAGGACTGTCTGTTTGAGAAGTACTGAGCACATGACTGGATAAATGAAACCTGGATTATACTGTATGAGTTGTGTGAGAGTTTATAAACAAATGTTAAAACGTAGTCACAGTGGGGGCATGAGAGAAAAACAAAGTTTTCTTCACAAATTCAACGTACATTTGGGGGGTGAGGTATTACTTTAACTGTTCCTACACAACCTCTGAAACATTCCAAAATAATAACTATCTGGTTATTTTCAGAGTTTGCAGTATATTCACAAATACTTAAGGTCAAAAAAGGCATCAAAATCTTCAATAACCTCTTTCCATGACAGAGACCAAAACCTGCAGTCCCGAGGCGTTCCAATGTCCTGGATCACATATGTGTATACCTCAGCGTTGGAAGTGTGATGGAGACAAAGACTGTCCTGATGGAGCTGACGAGAGTGTCAAAGCAGGCTGTGGTGAGTGCAGGCTGGGGTTGGATTTTGTCAGAATAAGAACATGTTAATAACTCAGAGAGATGAAGAAAGACATATTTAGAAAGGCATATTTATCTCAGTCACTCACCAAATATTTTTATGTCTCAGTGTTCAACAACACGTGCCCCAGCAATGAGTTCATGTGCCAAAACCGACAGTGCATCCCCAAGCACTTTGTGTGTGACCATGACAATGACTGCAGCGACGGTTCTGATGAGTCCCTGGAGTGTGGTGAGTAGAATCATAACCTCTTATTTCTAATGGGACAGTTTTAAAAAGCACCCCCCTCCTTCTCATAACAATAGAGTTCAACTCTCCTTCACACTCGTGCCGTTTCTCACTGCAGAATATCCGACATGTGGACCCAACGAGTTCCGTTGTGCCAACGGGCGCTGCCTCATCCAGAGTTCATGGGAGTGTGATGGAGACTTTGACTGCCATGACCACTCAGACGAAGCCCCCAAGAACCCACGTTGCACAGGAGCAGGTTAGAAGCAGACAGACACTTCTGTGGCACTTCCCTCTTTGCTTACTTTCTCTTTTTTCATTTCCTTCACCAAGGAGGTCATGTTTTCCATTCAGTTTGCTCAGTTGTCAGAAGAATTATGGAAAAAGTACTGGCTTTATGAAAATTGGTGGAAGGGTGTAGTGTGGGCTAAGGAAGAACTCATACATTTTCGAAATGATCTGATTCACAGGTCAGGTACACTAATTGTTTTTCACTTTCATTAAACTTGCAATACATGCACACGGCTCTCACCTCGGATGTCACAAACAAACATGGAGGTGGCTGAGCTGAAATGGCGCCACTAGCAATGCATTGCTAACAACAGCAGTGATTTGAGCACTGCTGGCATTTGGCCTCGGCTGAAGGCTGCACTCTCCAAGTGCCCTTTTAATTTATCCTAATGAATCAGTATTAATTGACATCAGTGTGCTGAAAATGTGGACAAACATAACAGCAGATCAATAGTACAGAGAGCAAGACACATCCAACATAAATACACGGAGTATGTAATGCACTTAAAAGTAAATATCACACACAATAATACTTGTTATTTTTAAAGTAACTGTGAAGCACTCTTGAAAGCTGTAAATGAAATGAATTCCTGAGGCTCTGAAAAGATATCAGCCACACTGGTTGACATTTTCACATCTTTTGTTTCTCATTTTTCTTTCTTTCCTTTCACAGAGAAGAAATGCAACGACACCGCGTACGCCTGCAATAATGGAAACTGTGTCAATGAGACATTGCTCTGTGACCACAAGGATGACTGTGGCGACGGCTCAGATGAACTGAACTGTTTTATTAACGAGTGCCTGAATAGCAAACTGAGCGGCTGCTCCCAACTCTGTGAAGACCTCAAAATAGGCTTCAAGGTAGGTGAACACTGTGACATTCTGACTCGAGTTCTCCAGCAATAGTACGCGCTGTTGCTTTACCTGCTCCGTGCTTTGCCCCTCACAGTGTAGATGCCACCCTGGCTTCCGTCTGAAAGATGACGGGAAGACATGTGTCGACATAGACGAGTGCACAACCACCTATCCCTGCACGCAGCGTTGTATCAACACCCATGGCAGCTTCCACTGCCTGTGTGTGGAGGGTTTCCAGCTTAGCCCTGAAAACCCCACCATATGCAAATCCACCTCTGGTAAGAAACATGATGAGATTAATAACATTCAGGAAGTGTTTACGGTAAATCCACTCACATATGATGTGTCCCTCCCTACAGATGAAGAACCCTTCCTGATCTTTGCCAACCGCTACTATCTGAGGAAGCTCAATTTAGACGGCTCCAACTACACACTGCTCAAACAGGTGAGACTTGGAGATACAGTATGTTCTTTTGAAGTGCTTAGAAATCCTGCAAACAGGCGTTTATCGCTGGCACAGACTGATGCAACCCCCTTGCTTTGACAGGGCTTGAACAATGCTGTGGCTCTGGACTTCGACTATCGCCAGCAGATGATTTATTGGACAGATGTGACCACCCAGGGCAGCATGATCAGACGCATGCATATCAACGGTAGCGATGTTCAGGTAAGTGTGGATAGCGGACAGTGAAGTGTGCTGATAATACCCTCTTGGTGAAACCTGCATTTAAAATGATTAATTAATCTTCATTTGTATGCATGCATCTGCAGTAAAAACCCAGGAAAAAGAATTAAATTCCCCCTCTGAGGAAAGACTCAGAAAGTTATTACTGCTTGCTCATTTGTTAGGTCCTTCATCGCACATCACTCAGCAACCCAGATGGTCTGGCAGTGGACTGGGTTGGAGGAAACCTGTACTGGTGCGATAAGGGACGGGACACTATCGAGGTGTCAAAGCTGAACGGAGCATACCGGACAGTTTTGGTCAACAGCGGCCTGAGGGAGCCACGTGCTGTGGCTGTGGACGTGCGCTATGGGTAAGAGTGATGCTACACAAGTTTGAAGATCTGGGTGGAAAAGTAGTAGCTAAGAGTTTTGTGAGCAGGGAAAGTTTGTTTTATTCTGTTTGAATGCCACATGAGTACATTTAAATAACACCATCAGTTCATGCACAGCAGAGTGAAACTGATTTTTTTTAGCTATTATGTGGAAAAAACATGTCAAACAAAAAAGTAACAAAGTATTTTACTTTAAAACACATCTGGAGGTGGACTTTAAGAAATATGAGACACATGGAGTGTTGGTGTTAAAATCTGATTTGTTAGGACCAATAAACCAAACTAATACAGCACATCCCCGGCAGGTACTTATACTGGTCAGACTGGGGTGACACCCCACACATAGGAAGGATCGGGATGGATGGCTCCAACAGGAGTGCCATTGTGGAGGAGAAGATCACCTGGCCCAATGGCCTCACACTGGACTTTGTCAATGACCGCATTTACTGGGCTGATGCTCGAGAGGACTACATCGCATTTGCCAGCCTGGATGGATCCAACAGGCACACAGGTAACAAACACCTAGACTCAATGTCAGTGTCTTTGTGCACTTCTTCCAGCTGACGTCACTAACTGACCTGTCTCTGCAGTTCTTGTTCAGGATATCCCCCACATCTTTGCTATGACTCTGTTTGAGGAGTACATCTACTGGACCGACTGGGAGACAAAGTCCATCAACAGAGCTCATAAAACACTGGGAACCAACAAGACAGTGCTGATCAGCACCTTACACAGGCCGATGGACGTCCACATTTACCACCCGTACCGCCAGCCTGAAGGTAAAACCAAATAACCCATCATTCACAACCACATGTAAATCTCCATCTGTGTCCTTGTTCCTTGTCTGATAGTTCTACATTTCCTTTTTCTTTAGTGGCCGGCCACCCATGCCAAGTCGACAACGGAGGGTGCAGTAACCTGTGTCTGCTCTCACCTGGAGGCGGCTACAAGTGCGCCTGCCCCACTAACTTTTACCTAGCAGCTGATGGCAAACAGTGCTTGTCCAACTGCACTGCAAGTCAGGTGAGCTAGCTTGAGGCTAGTGTTTTAGCCTGTATTAACACATTATTTGTTTCAAAACATTAATACTTTTCTCTTCTGTCCTTCTCAGTTTGTCTGCAAAAACGACAAGTGCATTCCATTTTGGTGGAAGTGTGACACTGAGGATGACTGCGGTGACCGCTCAGATGAGCCTGCAGACTGCCGTGAGTGATGACTGTAGCCAGACTACAATAATCATGATAATATATCATTGTTGCAGTTTGTTGTTTCGTTTGTTCTGCTAAGTTATGTGCTGTGTTTTGTCACCGTAGCTGAGTTCAAGTGCAGACCGGGCCAGTTCCAGTGTGGCACAGGCATCTGCACCAACCCAGCCTACATCTGTGACGGGGACAATGACTGCCAAGACAACTCTGATGAGGCCAATTGCGGTACGCACAAGGACACATACTTACAGAACATAATTAAACTATTTATCGTAGGTGAACCCCTCAATGACCCACATTCTTTTTTGTTGGTGGTCTTCCTGTTTCCAGACATCCATGTGTGCCTGCCAAGTCAATTTAAATGCACCCACCCCAGTCGCTGCATTCCTGGCATCTTCCGTTGCAACGGACAGGACAACTGTGGAGAGGGAGAGGATGAGAAAGACTGTCGTGAGTGTCATTGCTATCTAGTTCACTTAGGCCTTTTGTAATTTTTTATCTGCCAGTGCCAGTGCTTAAGGATGGTGGTATTGGTACAGTATGTCTGTCTGTTCATTTATCTGAACAACACTTTGGTCAAGAGCAAGATAACTCTACAACTTGAAGCATGACTAAATTTTGTCCCCGCTGGATAAACTCTACCATTTGTGGTGACCCCTTTGACTTTTCCACTGTTGCCTCTGTAAGCCACAGTTTCCACCTCTACATATTGTATCTCAAAATTTAATGAGCAGATAGGAAATTGCTGAATGCTATCAAGCCCCCCCCAGAGGATCTCTGTCCATCCATTTTGACCTTTCCTTTAGCGTTCCCCTTAGGCCAAATGATGTTGCATAATGTAATTGCCATGACATTTGCAGAGCACATTCATCCTCCACAGAGGGAGATCACATGAACTGTTGTGTCGTGCCATCCTGAGGTCAAAATTTACATTTAAGCACCTTTAACTGCAAAGCTGTAAGAAGAATAGCAAAACCACCGTGTTATTATGTAATGAACATTGCAGTCTGTAGGGGCCACCTGCACGGCTGTAGTCATTTTAATTTGTAAAATTTGTTCTTAGGTAGAAATTCTTCTGTATTTAGTGGAGTAACTGTCTCTGTTTCTTGTGCAGCGGAAGTGACATGTGCCCCCAACCAGTTCCAGTGTGCTATCACCAAGCGCTGTATCCCACGGGTGTGGGTGTGTGACAGGGACAATGACTGTGTGGATGGATCTGATGAGCCTGCCAACTGCAGTAAGACGCAGCTCATTATTTCTGTACAAAACAACACCTCTGCTTCAGAAATAAGTCTCCTCCACAGCATCAACATGTTTCTCTAATAGGACCTGGCTGACCGTACTGATGGGAGGCTGTGGATGTCAGTAACTGATAAAAAACAAATTTAGAGAGGAAACTTATACAGCCACAACAAAACTGACTGCAGGAAAGGGTTGATTTTGGCTTAAAGAGATAGTTCCGATAATCGGTGTATTACGCGCAGTAGATGGAAGTCACCCCTAGTCTGGAGAAAGAGACAGGAGTGCCACTATGAAAGCAAAGCCATGTACTATTGAGGACGAGGCCAGCAGCAGAAATGCCTTTTAGCTATCTAAAAAAAAAGTCCCACCCAAAAATATTGATAACAATTTATTTTAGAATATTTTCATTGCTTTACTTTGACGCAGACAGCCCTTTCCTACGGGGAAGCCGCTTCAGTTCCCATCTCTGCCTCCGTCAAAGCCACCAGACTCCATTGAGATAAACAGAACAACAAACAGAACAAACAGCAGCAGGTCTCCAGCTATCTCAATTAGTTTGTTTGTGTTATTGTGTGACTTTGGTGAATCCAAACCTGCCATTTAAGTCACACAATAACACAAACAAACCAACTGATCGAGGCAGCGGTAGACCAGCAGCTCCTGTGCTCAGTGAACAAAAATTTCAGTTTTTCTCAATAGAGTCTGGTTTAAGGAGAGCAATATAACAGCTTCAGTTCCTGTCGGAAATTGCAGTCTGACAGCAGGGTAAAGCAGTGAAAATGTTCTAAAGTGTACACTTAAACTGATATGGATTTTTTTAGGTGATGAAAAAATGTTCTGCTGCTCCCCCTGTCCACAGCAGTACATTGCTTAGCTTCTAAATGGACTACATTGGTATAGTGCCTTTCCACTATGAGTTATATTCACCTATATATTCATACACTTGAGTGAGATGCTCCTTGAGGGGCTGGGGATGAAACCGCTGATCCTCCAATTAGTGGATGACCCGCTCTGCCTCTGAGCCACAGCCGCCCTTCTGTCTCTGTACTGCTGTCTGCTTCTCCAAACTGGAGGCACGCTGACCGCCATCTACTGTTGGTAATACACTGACTATGGATAAGTACCTCATACAGCCCCACTTCAAAAGAGCCAAACTATCTCTTTAATGCCTCATTATTCAGTTCTTCCTTATTCAGTTAATCATTATTGAAGCTTAATAATAACACTGTTATCTGTTATCTGTTAATTCTGTTACAGAAACAGAGTGAATAAGCCTGCATTCCCATGTCTAGTGTCAATACGTCTAATCCAATAAATCCTCTCTATTGCAGCTCAGATGACATGTGGTGTGGATGAGTTCCGCTGCAAGGACTCAGGGCGCTGCATCCCGGCACGCTGGAAGTGTGACGGAGAGGATGACTGCGGAGACGCTTCGGATGAGCCCAAGGAAGAGTGCGGTAAGGACAGAGCAGTGGATGGAGAAAGGAAAGGAAGAGGGTAACAGGGCTTGTACTTATCATGTTTGTTTGGTGTTCAGATGAGCGGACATGTGAGCCATACCAGTTCCGCTGCAAGAACAACCGCTGCGTGCCCGGCCGCTGGCAGTGCGATTATGACAATGACTGCGGGGACAACTCTGATGAAGACAAGTGTGGTAAGTTTCCCCCTGTTTCTTTCATACTTTGCCCGCTCACACATCCACCGCTCTTTGTGTGTATGAAAGCACTGATTTATAGTATAATATGAGCTCTACAATAAGCAGACTGTTCAGATGCAGCAGGTTAGAGTGATAAGCACCAATCACCTTCACTGTGTGTTTGTTTGTTAGATTTTCTCAACCACACGCATGGTTGAGACTTTGATTTCTTTTTTGCTTTGATTAGTTCTGTGGCCATTTGCACATCTCACATCATCTCATGTCTATTTTGCATTTCACACTGGCCTGTTGATGTGAGCCAGAGGTAGGTGTTTTCACAGTTTCAGCTCAACCATCCACAACCTTAGCTCCCCAGTCCTTCGTGTGCCCCCTCCACCCTACCCAGCTTCTCTTTTCTTCTGTAAGCCTTCTCCTTCCTTTCTCAATCCCACTAGCTCCTCCGCTTCATACAGCACAGAATGTTGCACCATCCCCACCTCTGTGCCCCATGAGTCAATCCTGTGATGTGAATTATCACCCTTATTTTATTCATGTACGTCTGGCTCTCAGCAGAGCACCCTGTGCTCTTTTTTTGCAGTCTGCTCTATTCCCACCTTTCTCTTCTCTTTTTTCCTTACGCCTCTCCTTGCTCCTCGCCTCTACACTCTGTTCCTGCTCGATCCTCCTCTCACACCCCTTTCTAAGCTTTCTTTTCTCTGTCCTCAGTGCCTCGTCAGTGTTCAGAGAGCGAGTTTTCCTGCACAAACGGCCGCTGTATTGCCGGGCGCTGGAAATGTGATGGGGATCACGACTGTGCTGACGGTTCAGATGAGGTATCAACTTCCTTCCTGACTGACATTCTGCTTTTAAATCCGACACACTAGAGGCACTAAATTATATATTTTTTTGTTCCAGAATGACTGTGACGTGAAGTGTGACAGTGATCAGTTCCAGTGCAAAAATGGCCATTGCATCGCCATCCGCTGGCGTTGTGATGCTGATGTTGACTGCTTGGATGGCAGTGATGAGGAGAAATGTGACAGCGGTGGTAAGGAACTCACTTATTTTAATCTGGATTCTTATGTATCAGCAGCGGATGCAATATATCACTCATTCCTCTTCTCTCACTGCCGTGTTTCAGTGGATAGACACTGCCCCCTGGACGAGTTCCAGTGCAACAACACTCTCTGTAAACCCCTGGGCTGGAAGTGTGACGGCGAGGACGACTGTGGAGACAATTCAGATGAGAATCCAGAAGAGTGTGGTGAGAATCTCTGCATTTCGACAGTATTCCCTGAGACCACTTGACGCCTTGCTTGGATGCAGTCTTCTTTCTGTCTTAATGTTCCTCTCTGTCTGTCCCTTAGTTAAATTCCAGTGCCCACCCACAAGGCAGTTCCGCTGTCATAACGATCGTGTGTGTCTGCCTTTGTCTAAACGCTGTGATGGTGTCAACAACTGTGGGGACAACAGCGATGAAGTCAACTGCCGTGAGTTTGTTTCTCTTGACTGTTTGATAATTTTGAAGTGAGACTCATTCACTTAAAAGTCACATTAACAATTCAAGAAAGCATTATACTTAAACTGCAGTAGTATAGGACTCTCAATCATGGATTGGGATGATTTATGCACATAATAATTAGGATAATGACCTCTCTGTGACCCCTTTACTCCTCCAGCATCACTTCCTTCCACACCCGTATGTCAAAAAGATCAGTTCCAGTGCTCCAGCGGCCGTTGCATCAGCTCTGTCCTGCGCTGCAACTACTTCAATGACTGCGAGGATTATGGTTCTGACGAAATCAACTGCAATAAGAAAGGTGAGTTGTGTCGCAGTATGGATAACGTACATTCTACGTAGTTGTCGATGTGAATGCATGCAACCTGTTTCTGTGCTTGCAGACACAGTTCTGAACGACTGCCGCAGTAACAGGACAGTGTGCGGAGACGGAGACGAAGCTCATTGTGTGGTGAATGGCACTGACTCCTTCTGCTCCTGCAAACCCGGCTTTCAGTCCAATGGTCGCAACAGATGTGAAGGTATGTGAAGATGTTAAGTTATTCTCTGCCCTTGCTCCTTTTTGCGCATCTGATTTCGTGCTCATCTGCACTTAAAGATTTAACACTATCACTGCGACAGGTTCATTTTTACCACCAACAGCGTTGACAGCGTTGGCAAATGTAGACAAGTCATTTATAGAAGTTGTTCATTTTGAATAATGAGATTTAGAAAACAACTTTTTAAAATCCTAAGTTTGAAAACTTAATAAGTTTGTGAATTTCACAAGTGAGTGTTATTTATTTACAGAAAAAAAAGAAGTCAAATGCATTTTTGAAGTCATTTATAAACTGTACAACAATTTAAAATGTGACATAGGCCTCAGATTAAGATCAAATCACATATTAAAGGAATACTTCATTCACAATATGATAATTTTTGAAATAAATCAAGAAGTAATTTCTCATATGCCTCCATAGAAAACACCAAATATACCTTGTTTAAAAACAGGTATTTCCTTTAAAATAATTTAATATATGTAGAAGAAGAAAATTAGCTAAAATTTAAATTTAAAATATTTTTCTTATAATGAAAGGTTATTTGTTTAAATTACTGTGAGCAAATGAACAGAATCAGAGTGTCAGCAGGAAAAGACCAATGCAGTGCATGAGTTACATGCATTTGAAAACATGAGGGTAGTAAAATTGACCTCTTGGCTGTTCTAACATGTGTTATGAGTATCATGTGGCCTTGGGGTGTTTCACAGATAAGAACGAGTGTCAGCAGTTTGGAGTGTGTTCCCACATCTGCAACAATACTAAGGGTTCCCACAAGTGCAGCTGCCACAAGTACTTTACAAGAATCAATGGCACCTGCAAGGTTGATGGTGAGTGCTTCTATCATAACTGACATTTCCAATCTTATGTATGGACTCAGCGTATTCTAAATTTTGCATACCAGCCTTCATTCTCTCATATCTCTGCTCTACCACAATGATCTGTTTGTCCTTTTCCTGGCCTGACATAATTCCCTGTGCATCCCCAGCTCCAAGACAAGTGCTCTACATCGCTGATGACAGTGAAATACGTAGCCTGGACCCGTCCATGCCAAACTGGCGCTATGAGCAGGTCTTCCAGGGCGATGCCAATGTTCGCATTGATGCCATGGACCTACATGTCAAGGCGAACCGCATTTACTGGACCAACTGGCACACAGGGCGGATTTCCTCTTATGATTTGCCTTCTTCCTCCTCCTCCCCCAATAGCAATCGCAACAGACGGCAAAGTGAATCAAGGGTCACAAACGTGGAGGTGAGTGTGCATATGTGTGCTTGTTCTTATGCATGCATATGAGGTAAACACAAACAAAACAGGTCTGTGTCCAATTTCGGAGGGTCTTAGTGCTGTTTTTCTGTCTCTGTGGACAGATTCCTGATCTGAAGATGCCCCGTGGCATCGCTGTGGACTGGGTGGCAGGGAACTTGTACTGGACTGACTCTGGTAGAGATGTCATTGAGGTGGCCCAGCTAAGTGGAGGACGCCACCGCAAAACTCTCATCTCCGGCATGATTGATGAGCCTTATGCCATCGTAGTCGACCCCCAGAGAGGGTGAGCAGGTTTTTGGAGAACTGGGGGGGGGGCAAGAAAAATAAGCTACTTGTAGAAAATCACAAAAATGAAAATGGAGACAAATAAATGTTAAAAGGAGCTTTAACATTTTCTCCATTAGGAAAATGTACTGGGCAGACTGGGGGAATCATCCCAAGATTGAAACAGCTGCTATGGATGGAACCATGAGAGAGACACTGGTGGAGGAAAACATCCAGTGGCCAACTGGTAAAACATACACACATGCATAAGTACATCTTCTCAGAGGAATACTTCATCCATCAAATACACTGAATTCACAAGGAAGACTTTAATGTTCTCGTATGCCTTTGTTGAATGAAGAATCCCAATAACTGAGAAAAATCTTGATGAATTTGAGTAAGGGGTCCATTTGGAAAGTACTGAGCGTACGACTGGATAAACGAAACTTGGATTATACCGCGCAAGTTGTGTGAGAGTTTGTTAATAGATGTTTTGCTATAGTTTTGCTGTTATTAAAGGTGGTCCCCCTTTACTCCAGTTCATCAAGAATATTCACTGATCGATTCTTTGTTCACTAGAGCCATGACAACACAGGGTGAATAACTGATGATGGGGTGAAATATTCCTTTAATCATTTGTTCTGAGCTACATACAGGTCTTTAAATCTCTCTACCTTTTCTAACACTGCTCCCTCTCTTTCTGTAGGTCTGGCGGTGGACTACTTCAACGAGCGTCTGTTCTGGGCCGATGCTAAACTCTCCTTGATCTGCAGCGTGAGGCTTAATGGCAGCGATGTGGTTGTGGCTGTAAACAGCATTAAGAACAGTTGAGTGGCACATACTGTAGTCTATACGTGTTGTTTTTCAAACCAACAACCAGTCTTTGTTATTCAAGACACAATTGCATTTTGTCATGTGGGTAGACGAGGCATGTACAGTATGCTGTCTGTGAGGGTTCAACTAAATGCTCCTGTCTTATCTACACAGAGCTCCATCAGCCCTTCAGCATCGATGTCTTTGAGGACTACATCTACGGCGTCACGTACATCAACAACTATGTCTTCCGGGTGAATAAGTTTGGCAGAGGCCCCATAGAGAACCTGACCACTGGAATGAACCACGCCACAGACATAGCTTTGTACCACCGCTACAAGCAGCCTGAGAGTGAGTAGAAAACAGATGTTACAGCAGCAGTGCTCACTGAAACAAGTACAGGGAAGATAACAAGTCATTTTTTAAATACCGGTTTTCTCTCTGTCTTTGTCAGTGACTAATCCCTGCGACAGGAAGAAATGTGAATGGCTGTGTCTGCTGAGCCCCAGTGGACCAGTCTGCATCTGTCCCAACGGACGCACGCTGGACAACGGCACATGTGTGGAGCTGCCCACTCCCACACTGTCTCCTATCTGTGAGTATACACACACACTCCCACAAACAATACACACACACTGGCATCTGAACTCATGCTGTATGACTTCATCATCTGCAGCTCCTCCCAGCGGTTCCTGCTTGATCCAGTGTATGAACGGCGGCAGCTGTTTCCTGAATGCCCACAAGCAGCCCAAGTGTCGCTGCCAGCCCAATTATGGAGGAGATCGATGTGAGATTGACCAGTGCAGGGACTACTGCAAGAATGGAGGCACATGCACACCTTCCCCTACAGGTAAGACATGGACATTGCAAGCTGGTTTTGTCATTTATGTTAAAATATGGCTAAAGTACAGGTTGTGTCGGCCCAGTGATATGACTCATATGACTCATGTAATATTATATTCAGCCTTCCATCTGTTTATCCCTTCTTATGTCTTTTCTTCCACAGGTTCTCCTACCTGTCGATGCCTGACAGGCTTCACAGGGCCAAACTGTAACCTGCGCACCTGTAAGGATTACTGTAAAAATGAAGGAAACTGTACAGTCAGTGCCGGAAACCAGCCAACCTGCAAGTGCCCCTCTGACTTCCTGGGCGACCAGTGCCAGTACAGTGAGTGTTCCCACTATCTAGCAGACATGCAAGTTGAAAAATGTTCCGATACTTTTGCTGCAATCAGAGTATCTGGAAAAGATTAAGATGTGGTTGGTAAGCCGTGCACTTACATGTTTATGTGTGTGTGTGTGTGAGCAGGAAGCTGTGAAGGCCACTGCCTGAACAAAGGAACATGTCTACAGAGTGAAAACGGCTCCAAACTGTGCCGCTGTCTGCCTCAGTACACCGGCACCACATGTGAGATTGACAAGTGTCACTATTGTCGTGATGGCGAGTGTATTCCCAGCGACAGTTTCACATCTACAGGGGACTTCTCCTGCCGGTAAGATGCAATATTTACTCAACTCAAACAACCTTCCACATGCAAAAAAAAGTCAGTGTCCTCACATTTTTTTGTCTGTCCTCTACAGCTGCACAAATGGAAGAATTCAGCCCAGCTGTTACACATGTGATACAAATGAGTACTGTGCAAATGGCCAGTGCTCTATAAACCCCATCACCAGGCTTCCAGAGTGCAGGTGAGGAGCAGAGTTTTCATCTATAATTAGAGGTTCAAGCCTGAAGAGCTGAAATTCTATTGTTTTGCTGTTGTTGTTTTTTTCATTTTCTTTGAAAATATTTTGCAGAGTCCTGTGAGATGGTACATTGTAGGCACTTCAAATTTTCACCAGTGTTTGAAAGTTATGACCAAATGCTGCCCAACAAACATGACCCCAGTCAGCCTGATAGGGGCGCTATAATTAAAGGTCAACTTTAAAAAGTCATGACTACTACGCCCTGAGTCCGATTTACACAAAACTTGGTAAAGACATCTATACATACTCCATAACTTTGCCTCAAGATCCACTAAAGTCTACCTACTAGATTTTCCACCATTTTGATTTTTTTTTTTTTTTTTAAAAATACATTTTTGATATCTTCTCCTAAATCCAAGGTCAGATTGCTACTGTGGATCATCATTGGACTAAATTTATAAAAACTTATCAAAATCTTGTTTATATCTCATTAGGTTTTGAAGATATATGACCAACTTTAAAAAGGGCGTGGCTTAGCAAATAAATAGACCTCATTTCATAACTGTGCGGCCGATGATCACGAACCTTGCAGGAAATGTTCAAATATGTACCTGAAACACATACTGAAGGTTTTCTTTCAAATCAACCTCTAGAGGCGCTTCAAATGAAAAAAGGGGCGTGGCATAACAAAAATCAGACTATAAATCAGAACTTGTTTGTCCAATCATTACAAAACTAGACATTGTTTCATAACTATGTCATGTATGTAAAATTATTTTGAAATTGCTCAGTAGGGGGCGCCACCAGCTCGCCACCAACATGCATAGGCCTTGCACAAAATTTGGCCATAAATCATCAGTGACAGTTTGTCCAAATGTTGCCAAACTTAGTGGATATTTTTAATTAAGCTGAGGCATGTCCCCAAAATGTTTTCAAAATTGGCCAATAGGGGGTGACGACATTGCAGAAGAAGGATGTGGCACTGCACAGGGTTGGTTGTAAATGAAAGCATTTCTCTGGTCGTCATAAAACCTGTTTGTTATCTTTAATGCAGGTGTCAGAAAGTGTCAACGGTCTTGATCCTTCACAGCTTTTAACTTCCAACAGCCTGTGTTGGCTGTACCCCGGAATCGCTGCTTGCAGCTATATTTGTTCTCATGTGACTCTGAATATCTCCAATGTATCGCTGCATATATTTATATCTCTATTTCCTGTCTTGTTGTGTGTGTAGATGTTCACCTGGCTGGGCGGGGCATCGCTGTGAGTCAGTAGCCAACACTAACGGTGCCTCAGGTTCAGGCGGACGTAAGTCGACAATCATGACATAAATGTTAGAAGTCCATTGAGTGGGATAAAACTCTCCAGGCACCAGATTTATGTTTGTTTGTATGTTGTGTTTGTGTATGTAGGCACAGCCTCCATAGTGATCCCTGTGCTGCTGCTGTTGCTGCTGATTCTGCTGGCTGCAGGAGCGTTGTTCTGGTACAGGAGAAGGATGAGAGGGTGAGTAACACTTAGATTGAAAACGAAAGACATTTACGACTGCTTTTTGCCTTTGTATTCCCTCTTTCCCTCCTTCTTTCTCTGCCTTCTTCCCTTTCTCTCGTCTGCACTTTTCCTCTCCTCTCCGTAATGGCATCTCTTCTGCTCCTCAGGTCTAGCCGGCCCGGCAAAACCGGCTCCAGACGCTTGCGGTAACGGTTGCCAGGGTTACACTTTCCTTCCATACCCTCATTCAGATCTTCATCCTGATGCTCTCTCTTTCTCTGTCTCTCCCTTACTCATAAGTCTTGGTTTGCTGTGCAGTGTTTGGTCCTGTGGTGAATGTTGCACCATTCTCTCAGATGCTCCTACAGTATCTCTCCTGTGTAATCGCCCTCCTCAGATCGGCTCCAGGGCAGATCTATTGAAAAGACTCATTGAATAGATCTGTCTGTGCACTCCAGTGCTGTAGCTCCGTCATAATGTTGTCCATCATACTGTGCCATATATTGTACTTACTGTACTGTGCTGTGGTTTGTATCGTGGTAGTGTCTCTCATAGTGAGAGATGGACAGTGTGACAGCATTCTTCCAAGCTCAGATTGGAAAATGCAATGTGAAAAATCCAGCATTTACTCAGAGGTAGAAACTAAAGACAACGCAGACATTTGTAGCATATTTCGGAGGATCTATTGTGGATTTATTGTGGTCATAAAGGACATTCTGTACATCAGCAGTCCTGTATTCAGATCCTCTGTGTCTGGATCTGTCATGGGCTACATGAATGCTGGGTTTGTGTTGATGCCTGTGCTGTGGCTTAGTTCTCTCAGCCTGGATGGTGGTGAGAGTCATGTGATGCCTCTTCCCTCCCTTCATAATGTGGCTGTGTCCCCGCTTGCACTGTTAAGGCTCCTGTGACCTTGAATACACCACAAAGGTATGACTGTGCCCTTCATATTTTGTGTAGGGCCAAGGGCTTCCAGCACCAAAGGATGACCAACGGGGCCATGAATGTTGAGATTGGAAACCCTGCCTACAAGATCTATGAGGGCGAGCCGGATGACGACGCCGGGGAGCTGCTAGACGCTGACTTCACGCTCGACCCAGATAAGGTAGATAAAATCACCTTGAGAATAGAATCACCTTGACGTCATGGTAACAACAACAGTCACTCCCGGGTAGACAACTGGCAATTGGTAAACTTGTTTATTTCTGGAAATTAGTTAGCATTTTAGCACTCGTGGTTCTCTTGTCTTAGAGTCAGTGGGTTTTTGGTCAGATTCCCAAATAAAACGCAAGCTTAGAAACTTTCACATTTGGTTGTACAACATAAAAAACAGTAAATACCTCACTCATAAATTTTGAAGCTTTTAGGTGTCTTATAGAAGGTGGTTGCTAACAAGTGGCTAAAAAAAGGCTACAAAATGCCATCACCCCGAACACGACTTTAAAATCTCATTGTGGTAACGACAGTAAGGCATGCCACCGTAGTGTAGTTTGTTTATAGCCTAACGTTAGCTTTGTACTTCTGCTGAGTGCATTTATGCTTCAAAAATTATAAAAGTAGTGTTCATGTGTGGACAATATTTTGTTGAACAAATTGTTTTAGTATCATGAACTTATTTCTTAATCTTCTTTTCTGCAATAATCCAAAATCCTATTGAATAAACAGGGTAATGTTAATTTCCAGGTTAGCCCACAGATAAACATCATCCCTGCTATTTTAGCCACTTACAAAAATCAATATCAGCTTATGTGTGCACTATATTTTGAATATTATATATATCACTTTACCAAACACACTAACTGGTGGAGGCGTCGGTAGACCAGCAGCTCCCTTGTTCTGCAAGTAAAATGAGTGA
>JAPZEB010000012.1:22524959-22546383 GCA_029783705.1 Chaetodon striatus | reverse complement strand
GGTTCTAATCTTACTAACAGAACTTTTTTATGTTTACACATAAATTTAATAGCTTATATTGCTGCCTGTTGGTTTGGCATGCCCTTACAGCTCTTCAGTTCTGTTTTTAGGTTTTTATTTGGACAGAGATTTTTTTTATAGCAGGGCTTGTATAGCTGAGAAGAAGAGATTTTGAAAAGAAAGGAGGTAAAAACCCTATTTTCACAAACACACATGCCCATGGGGACAAGGCCTAAACATGGCGTTGAAGATGTGCTATGAAACACAGTCTGACTGAAACACACTATTTGATGAATCACACCTGCAGGCATGGACAATGATGATGAGCTGTCTGTCCTGCGCAGCATATGAGAGAGACAACTTCACCTGCCCATTTCCAGCACAGGGCAGAGTCCCTGCACTGATCATATCCACCATTTTGGATTCAAGAATCTGTTGAAAATGAAAGAAGGACAAGTGTCAATACTAATTTTGTTATTTAATACTGTTTCACTTGTGCAAATGGTACATGGATTGCATTTATATAGCACCTTTCTACCTAACCAGGCAAAGCACTTTACAATTTGCCTCTCATTCAATTGTTTACATGCATATTTAAAATCAATGATGACAGTGCTGCCGTGCAAACCACTGGCCTGCCCACTGGGAGCAACTTGGGGTTCAGTTCAGCAATAAACAGGAGGAGCCAGGGATTAAAAAGCCAACCTTCTGGTTCAATGACAGCCCCTTCTACCACCTGAGTCACGGCCATCATGGGCAGATGTTTGATTTCTCACCTTGAGTTCAGCCCTCAGCAGGATCTGACTCTCAGGTGCAGCTCCATCCAGATGAAACCACTGGTCCAGGACCAGCTGTGGCTCTGCAAGCAGCTCCTTCACAGAAACCACCAGAGATCCCATTGGCTGGTCCCAACCACTGGACAACTGCAATGAGAGACAGAGCATGAAAAAGCCACTCCAACAGTGCTGCTGTTAAATGTAAGATGCAAAATAAATGCAAATAAATGTCTTGCCTTTACTACAAGCATCTGACGTTTAGGGTCATGGACCACGAAGTAGAAAGACTCGTTCCACTGAGGACTGGTGCTGCGGTCACACAGCTTAAGAGAGATTATACAGAGACATGATAAAGTTATTACACCAGGACTTAATCAGACTGTCTACACAGGAACCATGCATTAAAAATCTTACTTTGGTTTTGTAGGTTGTTTCACCCAGAACAAGCTCAGCTCCTCCTTTGGGTTCCTTTCCACTCTTCTTTAACTGTCGAGGAAGAGAAAGGCACCCAAGTTTTAATATATGAGAAATAAGTTTTGTTATCGGCTGCACAGTATGTTAATAAACTGCAGGTGACTTACAGGTAATGAGTGGGCGCTCTCTATGTGGACAAAGAGCAGAGCAGCGGAGGGGACAGCTTTGTTCTGATAGGACTGGAGAGACTGAAGCTGCAGCACCTGCAACATGAAGCACAGCCAGTCTGGCCTTATGGTTATTCTGCAATGTGAATAATGTGCCCTACGTGCTGGAATGTGACTACACTGCATTATGTCGGAGGCTGCTTCATTATTGACACGTCAATAGCACAAGTATAAAGAATGCTTGAATAAACAGAGTGAGGCTAAACTGAATGGGTGATGAAGGTGTAAATATTGGTGAAGCCTGACCTGGTCCAGTCTGTCTGAATGAGACACTGTAGGAACCCATTCCAGGATCAAGTGGACCCGCCCTGACTTCACATCATTCAGAGTGAACCACTGTAACAGAGACAGTCAGTTACAGAAGCAGGGTAACACCCTTTATATGAGGAAATGAGACATGGACTAAAGTTTAGACATCACATGGCACAAATCCAGATCATGAATTATTGACTAACCTGATCTGTGTACTGGGATCTGATGACCTCATTTAGTCTGATGCTGAATCTGTGAACATGAGAACAGGCAAATGTTTAACAACAAGATTTATAATTTTCAGACAAAAAGATTTACAATGTTGTCATTATGGGGTGTATTACTATTCTTCATATGAGCTGTGTACAATATTTTGCATTGATATAGCTGTAAACAACTAGCTGCAATGTGAAGATATAGTGGAGTAATGAGCAGAGAATGAAGTCACGCTCCTTTATATTGTCATCTAAATCTCTCAGTTGGTTGTTGTGGTAGACCGTCTGGGGGTGCATAATGCATGTTAGTGCACGTGAGTCCCTGTGTGTGTATCCCACTGGCTAGCTAATTGCCACCATCTGCACTGTACTAATCCAGGAATTACTGTTGAAAACGCCGACCCAATCCATGTTGTCATTATAAAAGCACAGCACCCACCCTCTGGTCCCCCCCCCGGTCAACACTGTTAGTTGCTGCTAAAAGCTCTCTTTACGGAGTTGGCATAGTTAACTGCTAGCTGCTGTCTCAGCCACCTCCATGTTGAGAACCATGTTCAGAATCAGACTCTGCATCACAGACATGGTCTGAATATCTTTTACAGCTCCTTTGATCACAGTAGCAGAAAAACAATCAACCCCGCAGATTAATGCAGATCATTTCCAGGTATCATACAAATCCTCATCATGTTAACATTTTATAAATCCAGCCACATAAAATATTTAGTTTATGTTGATGTTTGGCAGCTGTGTGACACAAGACTGTGAATGAGACTGTATTTAAACTTATTTATAAAGTTAAGTCAATACATCATTTGGAAAAAAATAATCGATTTGTTTTATTTGACCTGTGGTAATGACCGCCACACCATGTCAGATACAGTATTTGAGTCAAATCTGTACAACAGGAAAAAAAACATGATGTATTTATATGCATGCACCAATGCATTTCAGTGCAAAATTATGTAAAGTGACAGGTGCATCTCTGTTGGGATTCTTACCATGCAGATCAGTGTACTCTGTACTATACACTTTTTTATCTTGAATACTAATATAAGTGACTGATAAACCAACATTAGGACACACACCTGCCAAGGAAGTCATCAGAGTCTAAATCCTTATCAAATGCTTCGAACTTGATCTCCTGGACACTGTGTGCGCTCAGAACCAGCTGTTAAAAACAAACAAAAACATACATTTGTACAAAATACTGTTCATGTTGCATAATCCAGATAATATGTAATGCTTAAACCGAGAACACTTCATACCTCATACATTTCGTTCCATGTTGGGTTCAGATTCTCCTTGATAACATGACTCTTGAATGTAACTCCCCCTATGTTGATCTTGACATAAGGGTCGCTCTTGCCCTTCACCATGCCCCCCATCAGGTTGTCCTTAGCAACCAGATTCTGGGCCTCCAGCAGGTGAATCCTCAGCAGCCCCTGCAGGATGAAGACTGTCAGTGTTACAAAACATACGGAGAGGCACTGAGCACACATCATACAGTATGAGGCTTGGTCATGTGACCCCACTATAGATATTTCCTTAATAATTTTTTTGACAAATTTTTAACAAATGCCTTGAATTATATAATAAGGTCTTCTTTGATGTATAAACACATGTATAAACACACAACAGAATAATGCAGAAAGATAATACACTTTTTTTTGTACGTGTGCTTGTATTACCATGTTCCCAGTGCAAAGTAATAGACTTCTCCAAGAACTGTAAGCCATAAGATTATAAAATGCTTAAAGTTACACATAATGAAGGGTGGGACACTTTGAGAGACAGGCTGTCAGCAGATAGTGTCCTCCCCCTCTTAGTCAGATCCAAGCCTCACTCCTCCACAATGCCTGCCTCTTGCCCACACATGGCCACTTTTGTCGAAGGCCAAAATACCTAACGTAAGGCTTCAAAAAGGGAGTTCACAAACCAGTGGGTGATGTCACAATAGCTATGTCCAGTATTTTTACAGTCTATGGTTCCACCCTGTTGGGTTTGTAGACCAATATGAAGTTCAACATGTTACTATTCTTATATTAGGCAAAAAAAGGAAAAATCCATCTTTTTTTTCCTCCCAAAAATGACAAGGCTCAAATGTTGCTGCATAACAGGAATGGTCCAAGGAGCAACCCAGATTATTAGACTTGTGTGGCCTCCACAACAGCTGCACATATGACTGAAAAACAGGCATTTTCTCCTTATGTCAAAATTTCAGAATAATTTCTCTAAATATGAAATCAAACCGTTGTGTCCAACACAGTCCATATGAGTATTTAAATCTGACATTTTACTGCTGGAGCACATTGCACCACCACTGTAGTATGTCAAAGTAAACTTTTAGAGGATAGAGGACACCTTTGCAGGTTGTCTAATCTGAATTTGATTCATTAGTAAAGGTACCTCCCTTACACATGACTTCTGTACACTGTATAATGATATAAGGGTTGGCACATTTCATTTTGTACCTCCTGTGCAGAAATTCCTCTTTTCTGATTGTAGCTGTCATGACACAGGTGCAGAAGTTCAGTCGAACATAACAGATCCATCAAAACAACAGAGGAAGCTGAAATCCCCCCCCCCAGCAGACCGTACTCTGATATTTAAAGTTAAGAGGAAGTGACACAATCACAGTGTTTGGAAAAAGGCTGGGGGTTACTCAGAAAACCCACATGATGAGGCTGACACCCAGCAGCATCTGGTGACTGGGGACAAAATGAATGACTAGCAAGATATTTTTATCAGCGTGATCATCTATCACACACTTAGTTCTGATGGAACCATGGTCCACACATTTTAGGTATTTTTTTTTGATGGATGAAAACATCATGTCATGTACGTGTTCGCTTTGGCAGAGGGGTGGAGGGTCCTGCACCTTGCCATACACAGCTCAAGGAAGTATTTTTTTATTGTTTTAAATAATACAAACGTACCCCAAAAAATCCATAAAGGACAGTGGAGAACAAATAACACTGTACAGTTGGTGGATGCTGAATATTCAACTTCGGCTCTGCTAATTAAGGCATAAAATCAACCCACCTCTTCACCAAAGTCCTGGCTGGGGGTGGTGTGCGGTGGAAGAACTTCAGCTTCTGGGGTTTCTGTCACCTCTGCTGGCCCCAGGGTATCAGCGGGAAGACCAGTCACTGTGGCGTGAGCAAGGTCGCCTAAACCAGTACTACATGCACACACACACGGCCAGAATGCAGAAATTTAGCCATGTTTCTTCTTATGTTTCTTTATGTATTAACAGTAATGGATGTTTGAAGCAACAGTGAAGGGAAAAAAGAAATATAGTAGTTTTGCTGTGATGTGGAGCTCACCCTGCTGTTTGCTGTGGTTCAAAGTCTCCTTTAAATGTGTCTGACTGTGTGTGATGCTCTTCTGGCTCCTGCACCAGCTGAGCAAAATTACATGAAGGTTATGAAGGCAGATAGACGGGTTAAACATAATAACATTGGACTACTATGAGACTATGACTCACTGCAGCAGCAGGGAATGTATCAGGAGCAGTGTGAATGGCAGCCGGTTCAGCAGGAGTAGCATCTTCTGTGGAGGCCGCAGCATCTGCTGCTTCAGAGTGTTTAAACTGGCTGGATACTGCAACCGATCTGAAAATACACACGGCTGTTATTAAAGATCACAGCCAGACTCCTGACTGAAAATAACAATGGAGAGTTTTAGCTTTTCTTTAGCTTTACTTGGCTACAAATGTTCATTCCAAATTAGTTTTTTAGGAGCATATTTGCCTGTATATCTCACCAACAGATACTACAGTTTTAACTGAATGTTTATCAGAGCTTGTTTACATTTCAAATGTGTAATAATTGCTTACTGTTCTTTATATGTAAAAGACAAGTGAGGCTGTTTTGTTGAATTTTGAACAAGACCAAGGTACAGTCAGCAGAGTCTCTGTACACTTACTCATCCTTTGTCATCTCTGGGACTTTTTTGTCCTCGATGACTGCTTTGAATTCCGGCTCAGTGGATATGGCAGTCTCTCCTCTCTTTGAACCAGTCACAGAAGGCTGTGGAGCTTCAGTCATCCTTGTGCTCAGGACCTGTCAACAATATATTTTACAGTTGGCTATTTCTTGTATAAATGATGACGGTAATAATTCCCCTTGTGTGTTTTCTCTTACCTTGAGTTCAGCCCTCAGTAGGATCTCACTTTCAGGTAAGGCTCCATCCAGAGGCATCCATCGGTCCAGGACCAGCTCTGGTTCGGAGAGCAGCTCTCTCACGGGGAGGACGAGAGATCCCATCGGCTGGTCCCATGCGCTTGATAACTAGACAAGAGATAAGGACACATTTATGATGCCAGTCAGAGGTGAAGGTGTACTGACAACGGCAGCAGGCGTCATATGCTGCAGTGCAAAATTACCTTCATTATGAGCATCTCCTTTTTGGGGTCTTGAACAGAGAAGTGGAATGCCTCACCCCACTGAGGTGATCTTGAGCGATCACACACCTTCAGATGATAAAAGTTGGGTGAAGATATATAGTCATTGTGCTTTGTTTAAGATGTTCCTCCTTTGGTAAAGTTTTAACTGGTATTTTGACCAACAAACTGAAGGTATCAGCATGCATTACTGTCAAGCATTGTGTCTTTTTCAAGACAACCAGTAGGGGGCACCAACGTTTACATTTTTCAAATTCTCAACATGGTAGCTTTCAGTCATTTATCCCACAAAATTTTGAAGCACTTACCAACACACTGGACATTTTATGGACTAAATTACTAACTGAGATATATATGATATAATATGATACGACACAAACATTCATTAGTTGCATTGTGGGCTGGCATAGTCAAACTGTGTGTTTGCTTAATGTCTTCATCATTAGTCTCATACCTTGGTTTTGTAGGTTGTGTTACCAAATACAAGCTCGGCACCAGCCTTGGGCTCCTTTCCACTTTTCTTAAACTGAACACAGGAAGACACATAACACCAAACATTATATGAGTAGTTTGTATTCACTCTCTGTAATTAAGGCCACAATAGGCTGAGATCCAACTTCGCTTTCCTTTGAAAAATAAAAACATTCCTGAATCATTGCATCATAAAAGCCAAATACAGTAACTGTTGCTTAGCAAATAGCAATTATTCTTCAAAGTCTCTATTTTTATCTAGTGATGACTTACAAAAACAATATCTTAGGGAGTAGAAGAAGGAGTTTTCCTCTTAATGCCAATTGAGGACCTGTTTATCATCATAAGCTTTCCAAACTGCTCTCTATCTCCAACTCTGAGGCAGCACACTTATTATAGTGTTTTTCAGTGAACTAAATTATAAGGCACTCACAGGCAATGACTGTGCTCTGTCCACATAAACAAAGAGCAGGGCTGCGGCGGGAATGGCCTTGTTCTTGTACGACTGGAGGGACTGCATCTGCATCACCTGCAGCAGAGGACCAAATGAAAAATACATCACAATGACTCAGCACTGATGTGCACAGTGAACTGAGCAGGGGATCATATTTGGAATAGAACAGATGTGGGAGGGATGATGATGCTAATAATGAGGATTATAAATATAGGTATGAATAAGAGAGTAAACATTATTAAAATGACTAAAAATTGCACTAACTTGGTCCAGGGTGTCATTATTGGAAGCTGCTGGTACCCACTCCAGTATAAGGCGAACACGTCCGGACTTCACGTCATTAAGGTTGTACCACTGAAACAGAGACGTTCAGTTATTGAATTAAAGCCTTTAATTACACAGCAGCAATAACTAAGACACAGTAAGGCATGCAAACTGACCTGGTCTGTGTACTGGGAGCGGATGATGTCTGCCACACTGATTTTGAATCTGTTCATGATGAAAAATATTTTGCATGTTTTACACAAAAGCAGAAGTGAAATGCATGACCTGTGAAAGTTAAGCCTGACCATAAAAGCCCTAAAACACCTAACCTAAATTATTAATATTTTCTAATGCTGTGAAAAGTTTGTTTCCATATTTAATGTTAGTAAATATGAAAAATTGCATAAATGCCTTTTTTTTTTTAATCTATAAACCAAACTCTTTAAAAGTATACAAAACAGGATTGTCCTAAGAAAATGTTTAGCCTCATATAAAAGTAATCCCTCTAAATCATTACTTATAACCCACTAGAAGTGTGTTACGGTGTATTTATCTGCAGAGACACTGCCTTCTGCCTGTAGTATGTTATTTTCATCTTATTTTGCTGAGGTTAGGACTTTCCTGGACACCGCCTGCAGGTGAACTCAGGTCATAAGAAAAATGTAGCAACCAGGTGCCAGACTGTAAGCAGCACACATCTGAGATGAAGCTACAAAAATCGTGGACACACCAGTGAAAAAATGCAATTATAGCAAACAAGAGTGAGTCTGGGATTGGCTTTTACTTTCACTTTTGCTGGCAATACTCTTTATAGACAGCAGCTTACAATTCCTGCATAGCATACCCTTAAATATGCACCATATGGTAAAACAGGTTATTTATCTTTATGGTCAAATAACTATAGCTTGGACCTGTAAACATGTGGATCCACTGAGTTAATAAAGCCTTAAAGTTATAGCCTGACAAATTTTATTAATCCCTTACCTGCCCAGGAAGTCATCTTTATCCATGTCTTTATCGAACAGCTCTACCTGCACTTCCTGTCCTGACTGAGGCCTCAGCACCACCTGAGAGAACGCAGATCAATTAAAACACTTAAATTACTAGAAATGAGGTGGAAAACATGCAGCATTATCATCGTCGTATTTATTTGAAATCATGCTGAGAGGTCTTCATACACACCTCATACATTTCATTCCAGACTGGGTTGAGATTCTCCTTGATCACATTACTTTTAAATGCAAACTCCCCGATGTTGATCTTGGCATACGGGTCACTCTTGCCCTTCATGCCCATTATGCTATCTTTGGCAACCAGACTCTGGGCCTCCAACAGGATGACTCTCAGCAGCCCCTACAGGAAAGGATCATTTGACTTTCTGTTTTCCTATGTTTTTAATTAATGTGATTGTGTCATGCCCTGTTGCATGTATCTGCCGCTGTAGATCCCTGTCTTGTGATATTACCTCACTGGCAAAGCTGAGGTCTGGGGAAGTGTGAGGAGGTTGTGCTACAGCAGGTGTTTGTGATTCTTCAGCCTCCTCTTCAGTCACATCAGCTGCAGTTTCCTTTATGCCAACATCTTCATGTGAGGTCACTGAAGAGGTGATAGTCTCCACAGGAGGGGCGTCCACTGAACTTGACCTAAACACACAAAAAGTAGCACTAAAAAATTAAAGACACAAAGGAAGACATGGAAAGTTGGGGCAGACTTTTTGAATGAATCATCTCACCTCAGCACTGTGTCTGCCTCCTGTTTCCGCTGAGCGGGGGAAGGCTCTGACGCTGAAGTGACTTTAGCCTTATCGGTGGCACCAGGACATTTGCTGGGAATCAGCATCTGTTGTTGAGTCGATATTAGGATTTCATTTTGTTAGCCAACTTTGTTACAGTCTTGCTTGTAAATATCAATATCAGTAGAAATACAAGATTAAACAACTGCCTCAAAAGCCTCAGTGAAATATGAAATAACAGACAGAGACTAAGACATCCAGATAAGAGAGAAACAGAAAGAGATACTACACATATTACACCAAGTAAAAGAAACACAAAGATAAAGATTCAAAAAGACATTAGAGTTACACACAGAGAGTACGATATATAGATAGAGAAAGAAACCAAAGAAACAGCACAGAGAGTTTAAAAGAAAACATAAGAAATCTTGAAGGACATATTCTAAATATTCAGAATAGGACAAAAAAAGAGCAACAGAGGGTTATCTCACCTTGAGTTCAGCCCTGAGAAGAATCTGACTCTCAGGTGAGGCTCCATCCAGATTGAACCACTGGTCCAAGACCAGCTCTGGCTCAGAGAGCAGCTCTCTGATAGGAACCACCAGGGAACCAATGGGCAAACTCCAGGTGTGGGAGAGCTGAAGAAACAACATAGGTAGCATTTATTAATCAGAGATCATACTATTTGCACCTGTATGACAGAACCTATTTCTGTTTCCCTTAAATCATACACTGAAGCCAGCTCACCTTAACAACAAGAATATCTTCTCTGGGGTCTCGAACCTGGAAGCAAAATGCTTCATTCCACTGAGGTGATGTGGTACGATCACACACCTACAGAGATGAAAGAGTCACACAATATTACTGACATTAGTCACTCTTAGAATATTACAATCAGTGCTCTAGAAATTGACTTAAACATCAGTAATACAACAGTATTATGAACTCTAATCCAAATGAAGTTTGAGGTCTTACTGTAGTTTTGCGGGACATTTCTCCAAGAGTAATTTCTGCTCCCACTTTTGGCTCCTTGCCACTCTTCTTAACCTGTAGAGAGACAAATAGGCAGTAACAGTACAAGCATATGTATTATAAACATTAGCTGTTTACCTAGGCATCATCCTTAACATCAATAATAAAAGACTCACTGGTAAGCCATCTGCTTGTTCGACAAAGACAAACAGGAGGCCTGCAGAGGGAACCGCCTTGTTTTGGTAGGACTGCCTGGAATGGAACTGAAGAACCTGAGGACAAAGGAAAGAATCAGTGAGTGTGGATCAAGTTTATCAGCAAAGGCCCATTATCCACGATTTATCTGGAAATACCAACCTGGTCTAATCTGTCAGACTCTGAGGCCATTGGAACCCATTCCAGTACCAGGTGAACTCGACCAGACTTCACATCACTGAGAGTGTACCACTGACAGGAGAAATGGAGTCGTTATAACACAAGAACTGTGCCAACATGTTACAGATGTATTTAGAGAGGATTATGGGTCTTATTAAAGTGTATTCGAGACCACGTGAGTTTGACCTAAGGTAAGACAGGCTTTCACTTCACTTATGACCACACCCTTTGAAGCTAAACATGCAGCATGTATTTGGTGAGATCCCACCTGATCAGTGTACTGTGAATCAATGATGTCCTTCAGACTGATCTTCAACCTGTATGTCGGGATATGTGAGATTAGAATGTATCCTTTATTGAATCCATTCATTTTATTTCATAATTAAAATCTTAACAGCAATCATACCTGCCCATGAAGTCATCCTTCATGTCCATGTCTTTATCAAACACCTCCACGCCCAGGTCCTGGCCAGGCAGCTGGGTCAGGATCACCTGAGGGGTGATCAATGGCACAAATTAAAAAACAACTCTCCTAAACCAATGTTTTCTTATTTGGGACGAACAGAATCTACGCACACTCATGAGCACAGACTTTGTGCTTACATGTTTGTGCATATTGGCTATTGCATTTTCTTCAATTCCACAGCTGCACAATATTATAGGATTAATATTAAAATGATATTTTTATAGTTTAGATTTTTTTTGATAATTATTTTGATTATTTTACAGAAAGCATTATCATCTTTTAAAGTAAATACTATAATAACTTTTTAATTCATATCAGTTATGTTAATGAAAGCAATGCTATCTCATAATTAGTAACTGATCGTAGGGAAAATATCACAGGTTGTTCAGGTAGGTCGGATAAAAAACAGCAAGGCAGTATTTCTGTAAGTTATTCATAACTTACAGAAACGCTGTGTTTTGTTTTTTTAATGTCTTCTTCTGACGCGACTAAATATGACAGCTCAATCACATTCACTCTCTGCAGAAGCACCTCCACTTCAAAACCGAGAGTTTTTTTTTATGTTTGGAGTCCATTGCTCCACCCTCTTCAGACTTTCAGTTAGGCAGTTTTGACTTACTTCAGTTTCTGTGTGAGCACATGTCCCTCAAATATCATGCCCTTTTATGGGAATTTATGCGCCGTTTACCTATGCTTATTAGAATCAACAGGCACATGCTTTAAACTTTTGCGGACATTGGTATTTATCGTTATAGGAACACAGGAGCAGACAATTCTGCCATTCAAGAAGAGGTCATGAATCTGACGTAGACTCTACTAAAGACAACTTCCATGATAAACTTCCAAGAGAGAAAAAGGGGAAACCAAGACACTAGTGAATGAGGCCCAGTGTTCTTTCAGTAAATGTCCTTATGTTATTTACCTCATACATCTCATTCCACGTGGGGTTCAGGTTAGACTTGATAACCTGACTCGTGAATGTTTCGCCCCCGATGTTGATCTTGACATAGGGGTCACTCTTGCCTTTTACCATGCCCCCCATCAGGTTATCTTTTGGAACAAGGTTCTGCCCTGCCAGTAGGTGAATTCTGAGCAGTCCCTGAAAAATAATTACAAATCCATTAGAATAAGTATGTGCAATTTTAAAAACTCAGTCCTAAGTTGAAGTCATAATTGCACTGTCCTCTATTACCTCTGTGGCAAAGCTAGGATGAGGGGAGGTCTGCTGGGGCAGCTGTTTGGACAGTCCAGTCTCCAGATTAGAAGACACATCGGATGAAATATGTTCCTCATCTAACCACAGGACCTATGTTACGACAGAAAAGAGAAGAGATGGAAAGAAGCAAAAAATCAGGTTTCATTTAATCTCAGTTTAGACACCATTAGACATTACAAAAATGTCAAAGACCATACGTCATATCTTATTAGTCATTGATTGGTCTACTGCAGTGCAGGATTAGTGAATGGGTCACTTACTCTGAGAACTGTGTTGATATAGATGCGACTGGCAGATCCAGAGTTGTCCAACTGGAACCACTGGTCCAGAGAGAGATTAGAATTTGACAGCAGACGGGACAAAGGGATTGTCAGGCTGCCCAATGTCTGCACACGGTCTGCGTCCTTCACCTGGTTCATTTAACATGAAGGAAAGCCAAAAATAAGACCACATCAGTCTACTTCACATAAACTTTAGTGTAGAGTAGCTAATCTCATAAGCCATTACCTGAATGTCTATGTCCTGTTTGCGAGGATCCTGGATGAAGAAGGTGAAGGCCTCCTCCCACTGTGGATTAACAGTTGTGTAACAAGTCTAAAGGCAAGAGTACATAGTATGCATATGAAACAGAAATCAAGGAAACACAATCTACAGTATTTTAATGGGCTTTGACAGTAGATATACCTTGCTCTCTCTAGTGATGTCCTGCACGGACAACTGCACCATGGGATTGGGCTCTTTATTTCCCTTCTTCATCTAAAAGACACACAGACGAACATGAATACACAGTAAGGCATGTGAACAATGACATTCTGTATCCAAGATCTGGGCAATAAATAGATGTTATCTACCACCCTGACTACACGTGGTTGATGTGAATAATTAGTGTGTATAGGGTTACCACAGTAACAGCACAAATGACTAACAGGAAGCATAATCAGGAAGTATAAATCTGCATTGAAAACCACAAAGCCTGAGTTTCATTCCAATGATTCTGTCACTGCTGTTCCCTTTTGCGTATAATACGACAGCAGAAATTGGCACACCAGGAAATGTGTGTGTAACAGGCTTGGATAAAGTTAGCCACACTCATTCACATTTTAATGGAAGGCACAGGGTTAAAGGCCAAAGCAACAGCTTTGTGGAATGTCAAGACAGGTGGCAGTTACAGCTCTGCCCTAGTTTAACCACACACACAGGAAGCAGCTCTGAGCTGAGCACGAATGTGGGCAGGGAGGGTAGACATATTTGACTCACAGGAAGTGCCTCAGCCTTGTCCAGATATACAACCAAAATGGCTGAAGAAGGTGGATCTGCAGTCTTACTGGTGACGCTTTCATTCCTCTTTAGGATCTGAGGAAGAATTGTAAACAGTTTTGTTTTACTGTAAAATAAAACACAAAAATCCACTGAACTTTCGAACCACTTGTCGGAGCTCTATACATAATTAATATAGTTACAAAATACTCTTTGCTACATAAATATATGGTGGAGTAATGCCATTCTGAGCTGAGAATGAAGTCACGCTACCTCTGTGTGTGTTGTAATTTGAGCTTCTCTGTTCTTTGTTGTGGTGGATGGTCTAGCTGCACATTTCTATAGGTGCATCCAACTGGCTAGCTAATCGCTACCGCTTTGCACTGCACTCATACAGCAGTCACCACTGATAAAGGGACGCTTTCATCACAAAAGTGCATCCCCCTCCCACCAAATTAACACTGCTGCACGTCCATGTTGAGAGCCATGTGCAGACAAATTCTGAATCATACATACACCCTGAATATCGCATGGAGCTCCTTTAAGAGTAATGCATTAGTGGAAACGAGTGACTCAAACCTGCTCGAGTCTGTCAGTGCTGGGCAACAAGGCCAACCACTCCAGTTTGAAATGAATCCGTCCTGATGGAGTTTCTTTCAAAGTGAACCACTGGGAAGACAGCCACAAGTATACATTTACCATCCAAAAGACTCAAAAACTTGCTCATTCAAACTATGAGTGGGTCAATAACAGCTTTTAACTTACATTGTCGACAACTATGGATTTCTTCACGATGCCCAAGTCCAATTTGGTCCTATATGGAGGAGAAGTGTAAGTCAGGATTCAATAAAAAGTTAAAAAAGCAAATCCACTGTTGGAAATAAAAAGATCATAGCATAGAAAGATATATAAAGCAGATACTGTAATTATAGGGTAACAAATATATATTTAAAAAAAGGTAAGGTACTTTTTCCAACTGGCCATGAAAAGTGACAGATGAGAGGCGACAATGCGAGATTCAATGTAGGTACACAGGAGACATGAGTATGCATATGTACCTGCCCAGGAAATCATCCTGGTCTGGGTCTTTGTCATATACCTCCACCTCCAACTCTTGACCAGGCACTTCATGGACTATAACCTGATGTACCAGACACACACAAGGACATGAAGACTGACAGACGGGTTCGTATGGAAGCTGGCTGCAGCCTCATGAGACCATGAATGAAAATGAACATTCCCAGCCCTGTAACTGTCTAATCCCTTAAATATAGAACAAAGTGAAATGATATATGATTGAGTCTTCCAACACCTGTGAATTGATGACACAAATTTAAAGCTATCCATAAATCTCTCCGTTCTTCATACCTCATAAATCTCTTCCCACTTGGGAGAGTCGGTGTTGTCAACATGCTTGGAGGTGAAGGTCTGAGGGCCAACCCTCAGTATGGCGTAGGGGTCAGACAAGCCAGCCATCACCCCTTTCACATAGTTGTCTTTGGCTGCTAGATTCTGTGCCTCCAGCAGGTGGATGCGCACCACACCCTAGGAAGGAAAAAGAATGAAGATGTGATATACTGCAGTTGACCGATGTGTGAAATAACAGTCTCTCTCTATCTGTAGGTGCATATTCAGGTTTTACCCTGGGCAATGGAGAGCGTAGTTGGGCCACATGCAGGCCTTGAACCAGGGGAACAACCAGGCGGTTGGGCAACACCAAGAAGGAGGCAATGGCATCCATGATCATGCTGTCAGACATGACACTGAGACAAAGAGACAGCATTTTAAATCAGACAACTGTTCTGTGAGATTCCTGTTCACTAAACCAGTGCTATAAATGCTGCACAAGTTAAAACAGAAATGCTTCGTCAAATCTAAATAATCCTTCGTAATTTATTAGTTATAGGTCTGGATCCAGACCTGGGGAAGTGTTTCATAAAAGGGGGATGACGTCACACAATAGTTGATGCACGTCTTTTGTGCCATGAATTGAGCCTCCATTTTCCTGTGGGATCGTACCCGGTGGCAAACAGAATTGCATGGTGAAGGCGAGCCTTATAAGGAGCTAATCTAAATACTGATGGTGTCATCGCATTGTGCAGTCGACATTTACTTCATAATGATGATAAGTTAAAGCACAAAACCTTGTCAGTTTCCACTTAAATGGCAATGTACCGCTGCATTGCCTGTATCATCTACTAAAAATAAAACCCACACATTAATAAAATATTGTGAGGTTGTGATTAATCAGACGGTCATGGCTATTATTAATGTGTAAACCAATGAAAGGCTATTTCAGCATGACTCACTTCAGTCCAGGGACGTCCAACAAATTAGTCAGTCCAGTCCAATTGATGTCTAGTTTCTGGGAGGAGATAAAACAGACAAGAATGTGCTGTATGCAGCAAATCAATCACGATCGATGCAGTCAATAGCATGAAAAGCACACAAGACTCTGCTGAGATACATGATAGTCAAAGGATGGTGGGTTGAGGGGCAACAAGAGGAGGACAAATAGAGGTGACTGTAGATAGACGTACAGGCCGCTGGATGAAAAACATGGTGACCGCACCCACAATGGGTACATCACCAATCAGAGGCTCCAGAATCACCCGCATCATCCCATGTAGCTAAGGACAGAGAGGCAGAAATTAACCCTTTAGACAGGAAACATATTTGTATGAATGTCATGTTGCACTGTAATTAAGTTAAATAACACTATTAAGCTTGAAAACAAACATACCTGTATTCCTTTGACTCCAGCTTTGCAGAAGTATCTCTTCACCTCAACGTTGATCTCTACATTGCCAACATAGCTGAGGATATGAGAACAAAAACATCATATATACAATAATACCCTCTAAAAGCTGTAATATGGAGATGATTGTGACATTTAAATCAAAAGAGGAATGGATTAATATTCACCTAATATACAGATCCAGCAGGACTTGTCCTTTGTCATTCTCTGTGTGTGCCTTGATCCCTACAACCTTCATGGCCTGAAGCAAACAGAGAGCACATTTGTTTGCACAATATAAACGTTAAGCATCATGTGTGTGAATCTAATACTATAGCTGAGCTATAAATGGCATTACTTTGTTTCCCATGTCCACTTTTGTGAAGCTGAGGGTCTGGAGGTGGGTGCTGGAGGCTCGGATAGATGGAGCGATTGTTTCAACCAGCAGCTTCTCAAGGTATTGGCCAACAAAGGGCCACACCTGCTGCAGCACCTAGACAGGCCAGCAAAGATATGGTTATAAGCCAATTTTATAAGTAATACACATGCCATAATATAAATTGTACATTCCTGCAACCAGAGACTATGTCTTTAAGTAAACGTTGTCATTTTAGCCACATGGCAACAAAACGATCTGTCACATGCCTTGGCTTCAATAAGCAATAACTGAAGAATGACAGAGACAGCTGTAGCCAGTTGACTCTCCACAGCTGTTGGTCGTCTACTTTGGTTTCTTACATACACCACAGTGAATCCTGTGCTCTACGTGTGCTAACTTTTTACAAAATGTTGCTGCATAAACATGTTAAGGCTTTAGTCCTTCAGGGAATGAACAAAAAGCAGAGTTACTGCTTGTTTTCGTGCTTGTGTAACAGTGAAAAAAAACCCATAGTTGGTTTCAGTGTGGCATAAGTGGAGAGTGAGTCATCAGCTGCCTGCTCTTGTGAAGGATGCAGACTGAGCAACAAGGGAATCTGCTGACCTCCCCTCCAGTAGCCAGTCTCAAATCTCTTCTTTGTCTGGCTGTCTGACGCTGAGAACTCGTGGTCCTGTTAGCATGAATACTTTTATTACAGTATGTCTACATTAGCAGCTCTTATTTCTCCAGGCTACACAAGCAAAGGGGG
This sequence comes from Chaetodon striatus, assembly GCA_029783705.1. NCBI lineage: Eukaryota > Metazoa > Chordata > Actinopteri > Chaetodontiformes > Chaetodontidae > Chaetodon > Chaetodon striatus. The sequence continues at coordinate 22,529,023 of JAPZEB010000012.1, read as the reverse complement.
TGGAGGGGGAACAATGGCTGCAGTTTTATTTAGTTTGGGGGACTGGGCAGCTCCTCCCCCTTCCTGTGAGGGAGCCTGTAATGAAATGGAAATGTTGAGAGGGTTGCCTGGCTCTGGGCCTGCTCTCTGCAGTACAGACAGAATGGCTACACTAATGGAGGTGTGGCCTTGTCTGGAATATGGCAGCAACAGCAGCAGTGCTACCATCTATCAGCTAGCACCAGCTAGTAACCTAGCATACTCTACAAAGTGTCAATCAGCACAACAGCTGAACAGACAGTGTGTTTGCTGTTGGCTTAATAAAGAAGGAAACACTTGTGTCTTTGTGCAAAGTTAAACAGTAAAAGATGACGTGAAATAGGAAACCACTGCTATTTTACCTTGTTCAGCCACTCAACCTTCTCCACATCTGGAAAGCTGACCTGAAGGAAAGAAAAACAATGCTTAAATTATGCATAGGGCCTGATAAACACACAACAGGAAGAGGAACTTATTCAGCCATGGCTGAGGCAGATCTGGAAATGTCATTAATGGCAATGTCGATATCATCCTGGTGCTTTTTGTACCAGACTGTGCAAATACCTTCAAAAGACAAAGGGAAGCAGATAAGTGCAGCAACTGTCGATCCAAAGATATCCTTGAATTATGCAGCTGGCAATTATCTGATTTATCTTTCAGTGTGACAATCTGTTTACAATATAAGTGCCTATAATGTCTTCTCCATTTATTGATCAACTCTTAAGGAAAATCCTCACACTGTCGTTTGTTATGCACACTGGAAAGCAATATGTAGATGTCCCTTTAATAAAGAGTATGCATGCTGCCTGGTTATGCAAGCGATCACTGAAATCCCTCAATGAAACAAGTATCCACAGGAACCTCATTTGGGTGTGGCTAGATGTTCTGAGTCAAAACAGGCCCATGTGGGTTTCAGCATTTCCATTTTTGGTACATATGCTTCCCGGATGTATAACTTGCAAATCAAGACTATTAGAGCTTCTTCGTGCAAATTTTCAAGCCACCTTAAGTTAAAATTGCACAAAGGATTACAGGATTTAAGCCTTGTTGTTGTTGTTGCAATACACTCAGAATTGCCCCATCATGCTTTGAACAAGTTTTGTTTGGAAATACAAATAGCCTACACACATACAAATTTGGCAACTGTCTTGGCAGAAATAGAGTGAACAGAGTACTGCATTTAAAGTGACTTCTGCACACCTGGCTGCATGCAGATCTACATTTGATCTGCAACATTAGAAAGAAGACGAAAAAAAAAAGAAGGCAGAGACCTCAGGAGCAGTGTCTGCTCACTATGAGGAAATGATTTATTGGAAAGAATCCCATAAGCCCTTGCTTAATTATAAGTGTTACCAGGATAGCCTAAAGACATTCTGAAAAAAGGCTGGAATGACAAACAGCTAAAGATAATGTAAAACTATGATTAGGATGGTTTAAAAAACCCTGCAAACCCTGAACTAGTATTATGATTTTGGGGTCCACTGCCACGTTTTTTCTTGTCATACGTAACATGGGGTTACTCCAGGTCGTCGCGGGTTCAGGAAGGAAATTTTTTTAAGGATATTAGACACACTCTGACAACTTTAGTCGCGTCTTACCCACGCGGGGAGGTCTCGCTTGATTTTGGACGCTTTGTTGGATGTGTACTCCTGCTCGTTGTCGAGCAGCTGTATTGCTGACTTCAGCCGAGCCTCCTTGGCTTCTCGGGCATGTTTCCATCCCGTGTAGACCATCATCCCGAACACCAACAGGCTGGTGCTGACCCGGTAGTAACCGGCCAGGTAGACGGGCAGCAAGGCGCCCAGACATTTCCCAAACGTCCAGAGCACCGCGACCGCACTTATCCCTTTGGGTTTTGGACCCTCTGTCTCCACGGTGCTCAGCTCTTTCTTCTCGGTGTCGCCTGTACTCACACTCTCTGCGCCCTTGGCTTCACTCGTCTCCGTTTTGTCGCTCTCCATAGCGGTGTCTCAACCTGAACAATCACTGTTATGTTACCTTTGGATAAAAATACTCAGTTGAAAGTGTTTGTAACGACTTCACGGTTGAGTTACTCTAACGTTTCATGTCTAACGCCAGCAAGCTACCGCTCGAAGAAACGCACCGCTCCGCGTACTCTCGCCAGTTTAATGTCGCATCTTTAATTATGTTAAAAGGTGTTATCGCTGAGCTGGAGCAGTTTTACTGACTAATCACGGGTCCAGAAGAAGTGGCATACAGCAAGTACAGCCCCTCGCCAAGTCCCGTTATCTGGGTGAAAACACGCCCTCTGTCTGAGGAGAAAAAAACGCATCTTTGACTCTTTCGCTGCTGCGGCAAGACGAGTCTTCCAGTTTGGAGCAATTACCGTAATTACTGCAGCACTGCGTTATCTAAAAACAAAAATTTTCCACGTAATTAACGGTATTTAAATCAAACTTTCACAGTCTTTTAAAAGGTAACTGACGAAGCAACAGCTTCATATGTATACACAATATATGAAGCCACTGCTTCCTGTCAAATTGTCACCCCAACAGCACCTCTGGTCCATTCTTCGTGCTGCTCCAGTTTATTTAAAAACAGCAGAGTGGGCTTTCTCCTCTATCCCCTACATCCGGTATGACCGCACAAGCTCAGGCCACGATTCCCATGTCACAGTAACACAACACAAATATTCCACTTGTTTAAAGAGCCACACGGATACAAGGCTACTGAAGAAGCAGGGTTATTACATTCAAGTTTACACAAAGTGACTCCACCCAAACAACTCAAGCAATGGGATGTAAACATGAGAAGTTACCACAAGAAGCTGTCTCTCTCTAGGCATGTCTTATTTATCTTGCCAGTGTGAAATGAGCATACAAAACTTAACAGAGGAAGGTAGCTGTAAACAAAAAGACAAATAACACAAGATTCATTGTTGAGTGGCTGTTATTCTTTTTTTAAATGTGCAAAGTACCAAAGTTCATTTACACTAGAACAATCCACAAAAATATCAACACAAACTGCTTGCAAAGTCTTCACGTCCCCACAGGGACAGCACAGCAGTGTTGCAGAGATGGTTCAAACGATATGGATGACATCATACATTTTCAGTTTGCTGCCGTTTTTGGTGCCTGTGTTTGAAAAGATCCCTTTGGTACACAAAATGTTCACAGGTCAGATAGTCTGTAGGAAAAAAGGTCTTTGTCATGTTGCCACCTCACACAGAAGGAGGGATCCTGCCCTCTGGTGGAGAAGCGTCTTAACCTCATTAGGGTTTAAGTCCCAAAGAGGAAGAACCCTACTGAGTTTGTCTCGGATTATTCTTCTATTTAGTATTATTATTATTCGTTGTCTTCCTCTGTGACTCAAATTATTGAGAGCTGGACTGGAAATGATGTGCAAATGCTTCCCCAGAAATATGACTTAAATCAGCAACATGGTGGTGCTGTAACTAACGCCCAAAAATGCTACTTTCAAAAGGCCATGCACCTCACACTGTAAATTTGATTGATTTGAAATTTGGCCAACACATCTAGCTCAACAGAGTGCTGCAGAGATGAGGTTATATTGTAGGCCGATACAGAAGTTAGCGTCACTCTCGTTCCCTCGCCAAAATGCTAATGAGACTTTTCCATTAGATTTTGGATTATTGCAAAAAATAAGCTCTGTGACAAACAAACATTTATGATACTTACACTTTTTGTTCAGCAAGATAAGCTTCACAAATTAATACTACTTTTACAATTTTTGAACCCTAAATAAAATCACCAGAAGTAAAAAGCTAACATTAGGCTATAAACTTATTTCACTACAGTCACCACCACAATGAGGCTGTAACGCCATGTTCAGTGTGATGACATTCTCTAGTCTCATTTAGCAACTTGTTAGCAACTGTCTTTTTAAGAAATCAAAAGTTACAAGTGGGGTATTTACTGCTGTATTTTACGCCGCAGAACAAAATGTAAAAGTCTCTTAAGCTTGTGTGAATCACAGACCTTATTTCAGGCATCTAACCAAAAACCCATTCAAAAAACTCAGACTTTAAGACGAGTGAATCGGGAGTGCATAAATGCTAACTCATT
>JAPZEB010000012.1:22470763-22481606 GCA_029783705.1 Chaetodon striatus | reverse complement strand
CACAATATTATAAAAGAGCAACATATTTATGTGGCTCCCCCTAGAGGCCTGGAGAACTTTCATTGTGTTATCTTAATATGCTGAATTTTTCTGTTACATGTATCTTCAGTGTTTGTGTTTTTTTACTTTGTATCATTTCTATATTTGCGGCATCTGTCCTGTTGTGTTTGTTTTGGCTTTCTGCAGATCATTTTTGTATTTGCATACATTATTATAGATATCATACATATATATACATATATTTGTTTTTAAATTTTGATATGTGTTTTTGAATTTTCTTTGATCTTAAGCTGCAGCACGTTTCTCCTAATTATTAATTATAGCACGTTTGTTGTTGTTGGCCACTGTTTAAAGTGCACAAGAAATGGATCATCCCCAGGCACATATGATCCTAACAGCCCTGGTTTGAGCCTGGAGGCACCTCCCATCGCTCTGCCCTTTTTTCTTGTCACCTTCATCAAGGAAAATCCTTTTTTTAAAAGAAATGTTTCAACCCAGTGGCCATTTATAAAGCTGAGCATAGATAGTAAAGACATTACACACTGAGGCGCTGAAATTTGCATACCGTAAGGCAGCACATTTAATTTAAGAGGCCAAAACAAGCCTTCAAGATGAAGCTTAGTGAAAGGGAGTGGTTACAGATTATGCTACAGTATGTTTAGACTGTAACAGTGTTTATGTAACAAAATGTGGATTACCAAGTGTGCAGGCTGACACCTTTTGTGCAGGATGACAGTTTTAGACACAATTTTGATACAAAAAGAATTGACCTTTCTATAGGCTATGAATGTGTAAGAAATTGAAGCGAGCGTAGCTGTCTGGTGACCCTGATAAGAATCTCATCCTGTTTGTCACACTGTGAGTGCGTCTTTGTGAGGACTTTCACCGGAGGCGAATGGTGGGTCAACCTCTTGCCGTCATTATGATCTCCTCTCTCCCTCTTTCCATCATTTACACCTCCCAGGAGTGAAAAACCACAATGCAACTGTTTGTCACCGTGGATGTCTGTGTTGTCTCAAGAGTATTTTTTGAGTTTGAGTGCAGTGAACAATGCTCCGATTCTTTTGTATTGCTCACTGATACAGGTGACCTGGAGGCAATGAAAGCAGAAGCACCAGCCTGCTGATTTCAAAGGGAGATTGAGAGGGTTTGGATACCTCTCTCTCATCTGACAGCACTGTCTGAGGGCTTGTTGATGGAAGAAACAAAACAGCAGACCACTAGAGCCAAGGTCACATCAGAGACAGTGCAGCTATGTACATTGTTTTTATCTCTTTGTTCTGGATCCAGCGCCCTTGGGGTTTGATATTGGTAAAAATCAAACCCACATTATCAAAACCATATCTTAGGTGTGTTACATTTATGTTACAGTAATTTGCTTTCCTGTCCTGTGAATTAATTCATGTGTTATTATAGTACCCCATTCTCTGTCATGGACCAAACGTCAGAATATTAGAGCTGCTGCTAACCATTATGTTCTTCATCGATTAATCTGCCAAATGGTTTCTTGATTAATTTATAAATTGTTTGGTCTTTAAAATGATTCTGTTTCACACAGCCCAAGGTGATGTCTGCAATTTTTTTTTTTATCTGCCCAACAGTTTGAACCCCAAAGACATTAAATTTGCTATCACAGAGGAACTCTATATGAGCCTGACAGACAGTGGATTGGGTATATCGTTGGTATACACTTTGAAATCCCTTATAGCTGTATTAAAGGAATACTTCACCCACAAAATGATCATTTGTATATCAATTACTCACCCCTGTGTTACACAGAATTTATGAAGAAACTTTTTTTTTTAGTTCACATGCCTCCACAGTGAATGAAGAATCCAAAAACAGAGAACATTGAATGAAAGTCATAGGGCACGTGTTTGACAACAGCGTATATCAAATCATCAGTTTACAAACTCACACACAACTCAGTATGATCCAAATCCCAAACATTCTCTCTAACACATTTTTGCTAAAACCTTAGATTTAAAACACACAGACAAGTAGCATGCCAGATAAGCATATGAACTGCAGTGGAATGCACAAGCAGAGTTTAAATGCAAGTGCTTACTCAGGCACTTTGCTCGTATGCAGAAGTGTTTTGATATAGTTTTGCTGTTGTCCACCCCCCAAATCATCAACAATTTTCTCTGTTTTTGGATTCTTCGTTCACTGTGGAGGCATGCAAAAAAAAAGCTAGCTCAGGTCCTGTTTATATGACAATGATTTCAACCAAAAATGGTAAACTTTAGCTGTGTTTTGGCTGATCATTTACACAACAGCAGCGTTTTGGGTGCCTGAAAACGGGTTCCAGAGTGCAATTTCTTGGAAACAGCACCATCTCCGTTGTCAGGTAAACTTGCAATATGCAGTTCCTCTGAAAACGGAGACTTTCTGCACATGCGCATTACGGTTTCAGTCACTAGGCATGCGCGAGAAAGTCAACCATCACAACAATAATGGCGGACTCCCAAGCTCTGTTTGTGCTGCTCACCCTTTTGAATTTTGTTTCATTACAAAGTCACACCCCCAACTCCTGGCCTGGCAAGTATACTACAGCATTTTTAGTAATTTTTGCCGATCATTTTTGTTATCAAAATGTTTGTTGTCTGAACATGGAACTTTTTTCAAAACAAAAATGAGAAACAATTCCATTTTCAGTATTTGTTTTCGTGTAAACATGGCCTACATTGTCTTCACAAATTTAGCCTAGCAGCGGGTGAGTAACTGATCCACAAATGATCATTTTGTGGGGCAGAGTATTCCCTTAAGACCCACAGACATTTAAAAGAAAAGGAAAACTGCCCTGAGAGACAGTATATTGTATATATGCTTTATATAAAGGTGCATCAGGGTGAAAGAGTTTACGTTCAGAGGGGGTGAGCCTGGAGCTTGCCTGTCAGGCTGAGTGGCACTAAAGACTCAGAGCATGAATAAATCACCACAGTTTGACCCATTTAAATACCAAATGGAACCATACTCTCCACTGGGGAACCACAGGCATGCTTGAACACACTGCTTCATTTCCATGATGGCAGCAGGATGCCACTGGTAGCCGGTGCAACTATGGGAGTCGTAGTATTATGCAGCGGCCTTAAAAGTACTTCTGGCATGACTGCATTGCCTTTGGCTCTGGGTCAAATGAACAGAGATGTCCTCCGACTGCAGCCTGAGGTGGGTGAAAGCACAGTAATCTAATGATACTGTAACCCTGATGTGAACTCAACGTCCCTCAGCTGCAGTTTCTGAAAGAAAATTCTCAGTCATGCCTTTTCTTTTTCATTCAGCTTCTCTACGCCCGGCAGCATCACCCCCCAGCCTCCGTCTCTAATTGGTCACGGAGTTGCACAGCAGCAAAGTCATCATAAACTGGCTAGCTGGCTAATGGCAACCACTGTTCACTTAACTCCACAGTGCTTAAACGATTCCCTTAATAATGTAAGCCAGCTAGAGCACTTTGAATTTAGAAAAAACATTTTCAGTTAAACATCTAGGCAATTTACTACACTGACATGATTTTCTACTCCCTCTGGAGGAACCAAGATTTTCAAGGCTAACCTTTTGCCCTGATAGGCTAATTTATGCCATGTGACTCAATCACACCACATTGTAAATCTCTAATGGGATGACTGTGGTTTGACAATTGTAGCTGTAAAATGTACTTTGACTAAGCTGGTTTCCACCTGCCGCCGCCACCGCTACCACCATCTGTGTGACTGTCCCAGTGAGAATGTCATTTCTTGTCTGAGGAGCTGGTTAATATTTAAATTTCATGTTTGTCTAGATGTGATGAGTGACAAGAACCACAGCACTGGGAGGGAGGGAGATGGGTAAGAGTGATGGGCAAACTGATTCTTTTCACAGCATTGGTTCCGTCGAGTTGATACATGTACACGTCATTGACCTTTCCAGTTTTGATACTTTTTGCAAAATATGGTGTCAGTTTCTCTGTGACACAATGCATTACCAGTCATCACGTTTAAGTTTACAATAATAGCGAAAATAAAATATAAGTTTTAATGCAGTGATTCAGCATCTGACTTCTATGTACTGTAGGTAGGCTATGTTATAAGGAAGAATCTTACTTTCAAATGATCTGTTGTTCTTTGAAGGGCAAGTAGCAGAGGTCCCACCTCAGCAGTTTTGTGTTGCATTCATGTTGCGTTGGAATAATCTGAATAATCCATGGCTCTTTGTTACCAGCTTGTTTAAATGCTGTGAGCAATAAAATACAACACATACTCTTTGTAGCCTCCATGTTACCCCACATTACGATTTAAAGATCATGAACACACCGCAGTCAGATTAACAACTGTCCGAGGAGAATATGAATGCACCATCGGCCTTGGCTGGTGGAGGTCTCCAATTTAATTGGTCCTTGCTCATTCATTCAGTGCCATTGCTGCACTATTCTATGACAGGTTACAGATTCATGTGTACTCATATGTTCGACAGGCTGACCCCAATACATACCAGACACTAAGAGTTCAAAGAGATCTGGCCGTTCATTTTCACCCATCACTGAAATCTTATGTTTAAATATGCAATAAGACATTATCTAATAAAATTCACACATTTTACATTAATTTCTAGAACATGTTATGACATTAAAAACGTGCTGTTCTCATGCACTGTTGTGCATTCCTATGAAAAGTAATGCACCAAAATTTGTATATATCCCACAAAATCATGAGCCAGTAGTTTGTTTATAACCCAGATGAACACCACTGGGGCTATTTGATCTCATCGTGTCTGCAATACAGTTGATCAACCTCATGGACAGCTGAAGAAAGGTGGAAAAAAAATATGGCAAGATAATCTGCTCTCATGAGGCCAAATCATTTTAAGCATGGAAAACATATTTCTAGAGCCACCCTGAGTTCCAGTGAAAGACTCTACCAGGAGATGGAGGAATTGAACATCCTCAGAGGCCTAACATCCTAATAATGTGCTGACAACTTTAAGTTGAAACCTATTTTTCACATGTAATGGGGAAAACCTGGATGTGGAAGGTTGTGTGAAAGCCTGCCACTTACTTGAATCGGCCATAGTAAAACTGAGTGTCAAGGTTAGAGAGGTGGGGCCATATTGTTTGTTTACTCAAATGTACTAATTATTCAAATGTAATGAGGCTTGGAAGAGATGTAACACTGCTTCGCTGTGTCCCTTTGAAGAGCAAGTCTTTATTGATTTAACCTAATGAAGCTCTTTTTAAAAAAAAAAAAAATCCCAAATGTATTCCAATTACAGCACTGAATCCTGCAGCTGCAATTAGTCTCAGGGCTGATGGAGTGCTGTGGAGATATGCACCTGCAGATGTGGATCCCAACATCTGCATCAACATGTTGGGTGTTTTCTGTTTCTAAGCTTTTTTTTGCCAAAATCTGTAAATAGTACTGAGGCATCTTTGTGAGGGCAGCCAAGGGCAATCTAATATTTGGGCCCAATCCCATTGCATCCCTCGCCCCTACCACTTAGCCCTTACCCCTACTTTTTGCACTTTCACATCTGAGGATAGGATGTTCACATTCTTCCTCATCTTGTTAACAAGCATAATAAAAGAAGTTGCTCCTATGCTGATGTCTCAGTAGCCAACTAGCTAGCTGACAAATGTTACATTAGTTTTTCTGTGCATGACTATCACATTTTGACACATTTCCTAGGCGGTGTTTTTGTAACAGACCACTCTCTGTGTGGGAAAGTTGATCATTGTGTTGGAGTCGAAAGACTCTTTCAGGTAGATTCTCTGGAGTTTTCGTGTCCTTGACACTCTCCACTCCCACCCACTACCTTCTCTCTATCTCCAGCTCTCTCTCTAGAATCACCGTGATTTATAAGGGCTAATAGCCGCCCACTCCCTTCACGCTCTTTAACTCTCCATCTATTTATATTAGCCAGCCAGGAAATGGAGCTAAATTATCCCATTCACCAGGTGACCTTAACAGTCCATAGGATTTACCCTCTAAGGAGACTCTTGTACATTGTAACATTTGTACACAGTCACACACACACACACTGACAGACCTTAACCCACTGACAACTGCTTATGCACATAGCAGTTTAATTATGCAGACATTATCATGATGTTATAGAAATAATTCATTGCGATAGAGCTTTTTTCTTCCTGCCACAGTGTAAATAACCAGCAATGCAAACCAGCACAAAAAGGCTATCAGTGCTCTCAAGATAACGTGAAAAAAAGGAAAAGGCAGACAAAGAAATATTTCATAGGAAAAAAAACTAGTAAAGGAGGCCACCCAACCCCCCTCTCCCCCCCTCGCCCAAATAATACCCTCAGGGAACAGACCGGTAAACCACTTCATCAGCCCCCAGCATGTCAGTCCTGCCATATATGGGCAGAAAATGGGTGGGGTAGAAAGGATAGAAAATTCCATCACTCTCCTCACTTGTCCTCCTAATGCAAATCCTCTCCCCCTGGTCCTAATCACTCCGATGTGTTTTTTATCCACCTTGCTTCTTCTCAAGTGGGACAACCCTGCCTGTCATTTAACCCCAAGCCTTGTGCTCACTGGGCTTTTTTTTGCCTTGCATTTAAGCACCGGCGGGCTGCAGGGATGAAGTACTTTGGTGTGGTGAGGGTAAAAAAAAAAGTGCTGTGTGTGGGTACTGTATCTTTGACAACATCTCATCCTCCTGACAGGAAAAGTGCAGCGCTTCTTCTTTTGAAAATCTGAGATATTTTCAAGTTGAAGCACCCAGAGCAGCAGAACAAAAAGGTGGAGTGTTTTGAACAAGAAAAGGTGCTGGGTGAAGCGCTTTTACACAGACAGCTGCTTCAGCTCCACACGCACTCTGTCTCTATTGAAAATGTCTGAAAAAGGCGCTGATGCTCTAAACAGAAACCTAGTGGGCACAAGGCCTAGCATTATCTTCAGGATTATTTCCTCCCCCCATCTCAGCTGCCCATGGACACGCACACATACACATACAGCAAAGGCAGCAGTACCACTATCTCTGCCACCAGCATCAGTGAAAAGACACATTCTGACTCCAAGTCTCAGACAGAGCATGTAGCTAACAAAGAGCAGTTGTCTTTGTTCAGCTGGTGCAGGAGAGGGAGGGGTGAACAAGGAGGGATAAGGATGGAGGATGGGGAGAGACACCGACTTCCCTCTTTTCTATTTGAGCACAAAAAACAGCAGACAAGCAAAATTTTCCCCACTCATACACATACACAATTGTACCTGTTCAGACCCACAGTCCTGAGCTGCATGTTTTAAACACTACTGTGCTTACTCAGGTGACTATGAAATATATTTGATATATTACAGTAAAGTATATAGCATGGTGCAATATACATATTCTTCTTCTTAAGCATGCAGTGTATCTAGTGATGCTGGCCTAGCTGATGAGGTTGGTGAACTAACCTACTGGGTGGGCGGATAGGTTATCAAGGAGGAAATAAGTATACTCTTCTATATATTTCAATGGCTTTTTGGCTGATGGTGGGGTATACTTAAACACCCAGAAAAAGAAATGGGTATACCCCCTATGCCTGCATATACCCTTGAAGACTGAGTTTGGCTGAAAACAATGCAGGCAAATTTTAAGAAAGAGCAAATCTACAGTCACGCAAGTGATCTAGCATGCTAATCATTATCAATTAGCACTAGCGCTAAACACAAAGTAGGAGTGAGGCTGATGGGAATGTCATTAGTTTTGCATGTATTTAGTCATTAAGCAGGCTATTGGACACATTTTCAAAGTTATAAGCTGATTTCTCATATGAACTCCAGCCAATGTCCAGAGTTTCCCTTCCACACACATACACTACTTTACTCTGCCTCTTATTGGCTTACCCCGACATTCTTACCCCAATCCTACTCCTTTTGCCTAGACCTAACCCATCCAACCAACAAAGGCAATCATAGGGAGTGTGGGGTGGGCATTCCCTTGCTATCCTCGCAAATTTTCACTTGGATAGAACATGCAGGAGGCAGGACATGATGTGGATTACACCGGGGTCCCATAGCTGGTTCGTAATTTGGTCATAACAACAGTTTCTTGCTGTTCCTTGAATTTGTGTGATGATTTCAGTGTGGCCTTTATGGACAGAGGTTTCCAAAATCTCGTCATCTCTCCAGTTAGACATTTTTGTTTGCATCATGTAAATGACGCTTCTTCTTTACCCTCGGATGTTTGTTTTCTTCTTGTTTTGTGTGAGCTGCATGATAGAAATGTCATCAACATGCCCACTGCCTCGCTGTGAATTCTCCAGACAATTACCTGCTCTATTCACACGTAGACTCAGTACGACAAAACACAGACTTTGCACTGGGGAGCTGGCAGGGTAAAATCCCTTTCACGTCAGCACCAAATGATTTAGACATTTGCATTCTCATATACAGGTCCTCTGGGTAATGTCTCGATAATGTCAGGTTTGCAGTACACAAGTGAAAGGAGCTAAAGTTAATATGGTTCATAGTGAGTAGAACATGAATGTGTGTATCACATTTCATTAAATTCAACTAATACTTCTTCAGACAATTCACTAAAAACTACAAATGTCACCTTCGTGGTGCAAGAGAAACATCATGGGATTGACAAAGTTATTAGGATAAATTGCCTGGAAACCATGAATGGTACAAAATGTTGTGTCACTGACCAGTCCATTCAGTAGATGAGAAGGTTAAGTAAAAATTTTGACCTCACAGTGGCACAAAGGTCAGTAGGATTCATCCTCTGGGAAACATGAATATCTGTACAAAATGTCATTCCAATCCATCCAATAGCTGTTGATATATTCTGGACAATAAGTCTGGACCCAGCAGCCACCTGTGGGCTGAAAAATGAAGCGCATGAAACTGCATTTCCTTGAATGGCCACATGAGGCTGGCACCAAGAGCAAAGCAATGCCTATACACACCCATGTTAAAATGTCCAACTTAACAACATGTTTACAGCCCAATGCAAACAACGGTTTTGGTTTCTGTAGCTGATTTCCTCATTTATAAAAACTGTACAGGGGATTAAATTTCATATAGCTCACCTATCTGAGTTTAATTAAGACTTTAAGTGTGCATGTGGCCACTTTGAGTGACAGGTTGTCTGCTAATAGTGTCCTCAACTTCTCAGTCAGATCCGCCCCTCGCTTCTCCACAGCTCCACCCTCTCGTCCAAATATGGTCACTTCTGGCTCCAAAAATCCAAAGTGGTTGACCAACTGACTGCAACTGCCACCCTAGCGCCACGCCACTAGCATGGCGAAGTCCTGAGCAAGGGAGAGATCAAAATTACAACCTTTAACATTATTACATAGGACACAACCAAACCCATATCTGCAAATGTCAGAGATCATTGCATGTGCAGCTTCCCAGCAGGAAGTAGAGACACACTATGCTGTGACCTACAGAAATCTCAAAAGCAAAGTGAACTCATTTCATTATTCACTCAGAACCTTTCTGTCTTTCCTTCCTTTGGTCTCTGGAGACGCAACACAGTCTGTATGGTTCCATGATCTTAACATACTGTTGATAATTATTTAATGATGAGACACAGATGGTGAAGACATCTTTAACTATGTGCTGTCTCACTTTGCAATGGATTGCATGAAGAGTAATTTCATCAGTTCAAGAATACTTTAACTAGATGGTATTTTCCTCTCATGTCTGCTGTGTCTGAAATGTGTAGTTAAAAGAAAAACATAAAATTAGTTGACTAATCAAAGCAGATCTCGATCTCTTCTCCTCCTTTGCAAAACATCAGTGATGTAAAAGCTGCTGATGCCATATGTCAATTAAGTATTAATGGAATGTTTTTTTTCTCTCAAGATGAACTGAAAGGAAGAAAAAACTTTTCTGGCTAATGTTAATGTTTGTCTGAGTGGGAACATAAGAAGGATGGATGAATAAAATTGATTAACACAAGGTTATAATTGTTTGATTCTATTCTATCACTGAGCGGCACACCCAACAACAATTACCATTATTAATTTATTTTTGCATAAAGCAAATGAATACAAACACCTACATCTCTCAAACACACATGCTTCAGAAACTATTTTAATTTTCGATCGGGCCAAAACAAATCAAGCAAGGCCTATGTTTGACAAACCCAAATGAAAGTCAATCCCCAAGAGCCACTGCTAAATTGCTTTGCTCCGGAGCAATTATAAAGGGATCTGTTGATTTTGTTGTTAAGTGGCTCTGATTGGTTGCAGAGTGGCAGGCTCTAATGTGGACACTAATGCAAAGTGACATGTGTAACAGGAGTCAGGACCTCATCACCTCTGTGGCTATTAAGACCAATTCAGGGGAGACATTTCACACTCACGCTCACCTTGAGCTCTCGGCGGAGCAACTGGATGTGAACAGTCAATGTCAGTGGAAGTGCACTGCCCCACAGTTCTGTAATGATTGACACAGTCAACGCATACCAAGTAAAAAAAAACTTGACACATTATTCCAAAAGAGTCAGCAATCAAAATTCACATATAAAGATGCCTCATACTGGTTCCAGACCTTCCCAAATACATTCCTCCTAAAACCAGCCCATAGCTGTCACAGTCACCACTGGTTGGGTAAATTGGATTTAGTTTAACCTCACCTTCGAGTAACCTATTCCTCTTCTGCACCTCAGTATACATGAATTGTTTAGAATGTGTCTGTTTCATTAGATGACACATCTCTTCTCATATTAGGGAGACTGCATTCAGCACATTAATATAACCCACAGAACACAAATGAGAAGGAAGTGTGCCTGCTAAAAATAATCTGAGGCAATTACTATTTTATGTTGTTTTGATCTGTTTGTCAAACTAGCTTGGCCTTGAGTGCTGTTCATAGACATTCTGAGGTGACTCAGTATTAAAGAGGGGAAAAAATAA
>JAPZEB010000012.1:22427872-22456042 GCA_029783705.1 Chaetodon striatus | reverse complement strand
TTCCTTCCATAAAATTGCAAAATAGGTCTGTAGATTATCTTTAGTAACCGGTTAATGATTTCTGGAAAGAGACATTACTGTTGAGTTTTTCAAATGTATTTTTTTGGTGCTTTGTGCACCACTAGCTAAGTGTCATCTAGTTCCATTATACTGGAGAGAAGGCAGACATTTCTATGACTAATATCTACAACACTCTGCAACTCACACCGAAACAATCTAGAGTGATAAACAGCGCTACAGGTAAGAGGAAAAATATGTAAGTCTGGGGGTGAACTGTCCCTTGAAGTAGTTTATGGCATGCATGATCTCACTCAATTTTATGTCAAGGACCAGAGGTAAGTCTTTGTCAAACTTATTCTTATTTTCAAACTGTGTCTGGCTGCATAGGAGCTCATTAAAAGGCAGGGAATGAATGTCTACACGATAGCAGGGCAACAAGACAAATTTGACAGATTCATTCTGCCCTGTTAGACACGTCAACTTATTCCCCTAAATATCTGTGGGGTGGCACTGCGGAAAACTGCCACTTGCCTCATTTGTTACCCTCTACAAAAAACCCAAATACTCTCTTACTTTCTCACATTCTCTATTCACCTGTTTTACAGTTAATCTAATTCACTGCCTTTTTGCAGACAGATAATGAAAAATGTATATGTTGCAGGCTTTAACATTTTACTTGTTTTCTGTCTTTTAGGCTGAAATCTCGAGGTGACCGCACAATCAGCAGAGGTCAAGTTTGGACCAGATGATCTTCTTTCCTGGCTTCTGCAAATAACTTTCTCCTGGATTAGAAATCCCCACTCTGGAAAGTGCCTGCAGCATTCAGCCCACAGTAAATAAGACTTATGCTCATGAACCTTCCCTCCAAGCCTTTCTCCAGAACACTGCCTCTCATCTAAGCTTTGTGTGAGCAGAGAGAGCAGACAACATGGCGCTCAGCTTGCAGCCGTGGCCTCCTCTACTCTGGCTGTTCATGGGATTGCTTCTCTCCTTTCTGTCTCCCATACACAGCAAAGAATGTCCGCATTTGTGTGTGTGCGAGATCCGCCCTTGGTTCACCCCCCAGTCGACTTACAAAGAGGCAACCACAGTGGACTGCAATGACTTGAGGCTCACGCACATCCCTACCAACCTGTCCACAGATACTCAGGTGTTACTGCTCCAAAGTAACGCCATCTCTCACACCAGCGGAGAGCTGGAGGCGCTTTTCAACTTGACAGAGTTGGATCTATCCCAGAACAACTTCAGCACTGTGGAAGCTGTGGGTCTCACAAGCATGAACCACCTGACCACCCTGCACCTAGAGGAGAACCAAATCAGCCAGCTGCCAGACCACTGCCTGGGAAACCTCTCCAATCTCCAGGAACTCTACATCAACCACAACCAGATAAGCTCCATCTCCCCTCGAGCATTCGCAGGCCTGCACAGCCTGCTGCGCCTTCATCTTAACTCCAACAGGCTCCATGTCATCGACAGTCGCTGGTTTGAAGAAACACCTAACCTTGAGATCCTCATGATCGGGGAGAACCCAGTTATTGGCCTCTTAGACATGAACTTCAAGCCTCTAGGAAGCCTGAGGAGTCTGGTCCTGGCTGGCATGGACCTCACTGATGTTCCAGCGAATGCTTTCGTAGGTTTGGATACCCTTGAAAGCATTTCTTTCTATGACAACAAACTGGTCAGAATCCCTCAACTGGCCCTTCAAAAAGTTCCCAACCTGAAGTTCTTGGATTTGAACAAAAATCCAGTTCACAAAATCCAGGAAGGAGATTTCAGGAACATGTTACGTCTGAAGGAGCTGGGTATCAACAACATGATGGAGTTGGTGTCAGTTGACCGCTACGCTCTGGACAACCTACCAGAACTGACAAAGCTGGAGGCCACCAACAATCCCAAGCTGTCTTATGTGCATAGGTTGGCCTTTAGGGACATGCCATCTTTGGAGAGCCTGATGCTCAACAACAACGCCCTCACTGCCCTCTACCAGCACACTGTGGAGGCATTACCTAATCTGCGGGAGATCAGTCTGCATAGCAACCCATTGCGTTGTGACTGTGTCATTCAGTGGATGAGTTCCAACAGGACCACAGTGCGCTTCATGGAGCCCTTGTCCATGCTCTGCAACTCCCCACCAGAACTCAGAGACCAGCGGGTGCGAGAGCTCAGGCTGCTGGAGTCCCCAGAGCAATGTTTGCCACTCATATCCCACAACACCTTCCCTGGCCACTTGAACCTCGAGCTGGGCATGAGCGTCAGTCTCGACTGCAGGGCCATGGCCGAGCCGGAGCCTGAGATCTACTGGGTGACTCCTCTTGGGACCAAAATCACAATAGACACTGTGTCCGAGCGGTACCACCTGAACAATGAGGGGACCCTGCGGCTGTCTCATGTTCAGGTGGAGGATTCTGGTCGTTACACCTGTGTGGCCCAGAACACAGAAGGAGCTGACACACGGGTGGCTACAATCCGTGTAAATGGCACCCTGCTCGACAGCGCCCAGGTGATGAAAATCTATGTCAAGCAGACTGAGTCGCACTCCATCCTGGTCTCTTGGAAAGTCAATTCTAACGTCATGTCCTCCAACCTGAAATGGGCCTCAGCCACCATGAAGATTGACAACCCACACATCACCTACACAGCTCGCGTCCCTGTAGATGTTCACGAGTACAACCTCACACACCTTCAACCTGCCACTGAGTATGAGGTCTGCCTCACGGTGTCCAACGTCCACCTGCAGACTCACAAGTCCTGTGTTAATGTGACAACACGTAGCGCTACCTTCGCCCTGGACCTGTCAGACCAGCATCCAAGTGCAGCTGTGCTGGCTGTAATGGCGACCATGCTGGCCTTCCTCAGTCTGGCCACAGTGGGCGTCTACATTGCCCGCAGATGGAAGAGAAAAAACTACCACCACTCGCTGAAGAAATACATGCTGAAGACTTCCTCCATCCCCCTGAACGAGCTTTACCCTCCGCTCATCAACCTGTGGGAGGCTGAGGGTGAGAAGGACAAAGACGGGAGCGCAGAGGGAAAACCCTCTCCTGTTGACACCACACGTAGTTATTACATGTGGTGAGGATTCAGTAAGGAGGCCTGGCTGCCTCTCCAGCAGCACAAAAAGACACACTTTTGCCATTTTGGTGCAAAAGTCAAATAAAGTTGCAAATGTTTTTTTGTATTCTCAGCTTTGCTATTAAGAGGCAGAGTGATCAAGGACAGGATTTTTATTAGTATAGCGTATCGCCTTTGTTTGATTCTTTTTATCTCTTAATTGTTTTTGGACTCTCCAAGATGGCAGCTGTATTTAGCCTCCAGGTTGTCTTAGTTGCTATGCTCTTGTTTCTGTGGTGCATTTTTGACTCACTTTCTTTTGGGTTCACAATACAGCGGCAGGGGCCGATGGTCTTCTTGCAGCATTAGCAGAAATCAGTGTTTCTTTCTCTGTTTCGTAAAACAGGTAATCTATTGTGCACTGATTGAAAATGGAGTTTGTATGAACTTCAGTTAAAAGCTGACAGCTGGGTTTAGACTTGTTAAACTGTCTACTGAATGTTAGCAATTGTGCAGTAATGTTGTATCAACTATACCTTTGAACTTTCTGATTTAAATTGCAAGAAAATAGGATTTTTTTAGTTTGCTGATAAATGTGATGTTAATGCTAGAAATACAAATGTTTGGTAAAACATTTTGAGTCTTTTTACTAAGGTGCACTAGAAACTTTTTGACCCTTTCCCTGTTTACTCACTTATTTTGCTAGACTTTTTCGCTAATTGCTTATTAGTTTATTATTTTCACATGCAGTCTGTATGCTGAAGAAGTTACAATAAATACTTTTTGGTTCTTTTGCAAACATTTGGTCTGTTTTTTTTTTTTTCTTCCCAGTTCCTCTTCCAGTTATTTTATCCTTTCAGTCCAGACAGCCACTCTCGCTCCCCGGTGATACATGAATCTTAATCGCATGTCTTAGAAGAACTTAAGCCCATCTCAATCCAAAACTGTCTGAATCAGCTTTACACCGTCACAGTGCTCACTGCCCTGAACCATCCTTACAGACGGAGCTTATACGGTGTCAGCTTAACTTCTCAATATGGGTGTGAAAAAACAAGTACTGTACATACACTCTTAAGTCAGACAGACGGACGGAAAGACAGATATTTGAGCATGTGCTGCCCTCTGGTGGATGCTGAACCATAACTACCATATTAATCCTGCTTTATATGGTCGTAATAGAGGTCAATAATCATAAAACTCAGAGTAATGGCAAAGTAGCACCTTGAGGTTTAGCATCAATTAAGTTTTTTTTTTATTATTACTGTTATGGCTAATTTAAAAAATTAAGTGCTTTTCAGGCAACAGCAATTATACACACAGTGTTAAACAAAAATCTCAATAGCAAAAAAATCACGAAACAACTGACTTCAGATTAGAACACAAACACACACAAAGAAAGACAAAGGAGGCTGTTTAAGATCCCATTTGTCACAAAATTTATCAGTTTTTGTCAAAACTATGTTACAGTACTTTAAAGATAAAATAATCTCTATCAGTCTCACAGCAGGATAATTTTACAGCAACTCCCTTTATCATTAAAGGAACATTTCACCCACTATATGAACATTTGTGAACCAATTAGTCATGCCATGTTACCTTGAATCATGAAGAAAACTGTTTTTCTTGCATGCCACCCATCCATCCATCCACCCATCCATTTTCATCTACTCATCTGGGGCCAGGTCACAGAGCCCCTCTCCCTAACAATGCTTTCCAGCATTTCTCACATGCCTCAACAGATAATCGCTAACATATTGATTTACTGATTGATTGGGGACCATTTTTAACAACAGCACAACTATATCAAAACATCCTCTCTTTAAAGCCAGACTCCAATACTGAGGGGGTTTTTTTTCTCTAAAGTGCATGTGGGAAGTACTGAGCATTAAACTGGATGTATGAGACTTGGATTACACTGCAGGAGTTGTATGAGAGTGTGTAAAGGGATTTTTTGATATAGATTTGCTGCTGATAAGTGGTCCCCACTCAATCAATAAATAATATGTTAGCTGTTAAACAAGGAGGTGTGCTAGAAAAACAAAGCTTTCATACAAATTCGAGGTAACACAGCATGATTAATTAATGCAGAAATGGTCATTTTATGGGTGAAGCGTTCCAATATCAAGTGTACATTTTAAATTGACTTTCAGTCCAAGTCGCAGCCACCTGCTGATGACAACATATACAATAACTTGTAAAGACGTCTTTGACATTTACAAGGCCACACTGATCTTTGCCACTGAGAAGTTCTTTGACCCAAGCAGAAACAACTTGAGTTATTCAGTGCTCTCTCCACCTGTGCTCAGAGGCATAAAGAGAATAGAGACGCAGGAACAACTGCCTTTTTCTATTCATTTCTTGTGTAAAAGGTATAAATAAAAATATAAAGTCATATAAATATAAAAACATTCTCAATTTCACATCAGTGAGATGGCACATAAGAAAGTCTCTATTCTTTCATTGGTTTATTCTACAATCAGCACTTGAGTTAGAGAGCAGCTGGAATAATGGACCCTGTATTTAAAACAAGCATCACAGTTGCTCCTGGGAGGCACAGCGGAAACCAAGGTTAGAGGCCGCGCTGTCTGGAGTGTTCTGGCTACGAGCTGCACATCGGTATCTGTAACAGTAAGACTGGAGAAGGGGGGAAAGGAGAGAGGGAAATTTATTGTCAGTGAATTTATGGAGCTGCTTTGTAACAGTATATTAAATAAAATGCAAACAGTGACGCTAATCACACAGCGACCATTTTATTGACATTATTTATATATTATTTATTGTTTTTCTAATTTCGTCTTGCTCATCTTATAACAAGCCTGTTTGTGCACATTAATTAAGTCTGTCTGACTGTTGTCCTCTCCTCCCTCATATGGTTTATTCATATGAAACAAACCAGACCTCTGTGCTCAGAACTTATTTTGCATGCAATTAGTCACATTCCCATGGCAACCGATGCTGGTGGTAAGCAAACTGGAATGGTCACTGGTAGTGGGCGGCTCAAGTGGAGTTGCAGATAAAGTAAATGTACCATATGCGTTGGTATGAGTTCTCTTAATCTCTCTATTTCATACTTTTCAAGTTTTTTTTTTAAACCACAACAAACAGAGTTGCTGCACTAGTGACAATGTGACTGTGCACACATTGGCACAGAAACTACTTAAGTGTCACGTAACAGGAAGAAAAGAGAGGCTGCATTTACTCTCTTTGTGCTCAAGCAGGTGGAGATTAATAAAGAGATCACCTTCCCCCTTTGGAAATGCTTGTGTTACAGCTGTTGTTGCTTGGATTCAATACTTGCCATTCAGAACCATTTTGTTTTCACTGACCTGCTGGCATCACAACAGACCTCACTGCCAATAAAATCTAATCTCCAAGTGAGCCATTCTACAGTTCAAATATGCAAGCAGACATTGAGACTGGCCTTCACATTCGATAATTAAGATATTGAACTTGATCTTTTGTTAAAGCTATACAGCATAACAAGCAAAAAAAAAGTGGTTGTCTTCTTTACCTTGTGGCACATGTATGACCCTCCCTTCTTCACCTTGTCAGTGCCTGATGGAGGACCTGTCTGAACAGAGACAGAAATGATGAGATATGAGCCTCACACTCAGACTGCTTTCCATCATGCCCTCCCACTTTTCTGTTGGATTCGATTTTTAACTGTAAATCGGTCACAACACAGGCTATGAGAATTATTTATGAACTACTGAACACGCACAATTTGACGCCTTTAGAGCTTCTTAAAATAAATGGGAAAGAAACTTGGATGAACCAATTTCAGAGGAAACCTGGCAAAAAATAATACAGGGAATCTTCTCCTCTCCTCTTCCTCTCCTCCGTCTTAAGCACGCAGTTATTCTATTCAAAGTTGTACACTGTCTGCATTGTTCTTAAGTCAGACTTTCAAAGATTAAAGCCATCATAGATCCCACTACGTCAGATGCAGGTAGGCTTCTCTAAAATATGTGAAGAACATTTGAGTTGTCTCTATTCATTGCTCTGTTTGGTGAAGCCCCGGAAGATGCCCCTCTCAGCAGTTGGGAAATCATCATGTTGACCTTCTCTTCTGGCCAGGAGACTGATATTGTTTAAATGGAAAGAGCCTATGTCACCAACATATTGTCAGTGGATCAGGGAAGCCATGTACCATCTTAAACTGGAGAAAATGAGATATGATGTCAAAAGGTTTACTTGGAAATGTCACAATTGGCAGCATTTTTAGCCTTTGTTGAGAATATGGAAGCTGACAGCATAACAATGTAACCAATTTCTATATCATTTAAATTTATTTGTGTTGTTTATTCTACTTTTGTGGCTATCTGGGTATGTGTAATGAATATTTGTGTATATCTGGTGGTGGTCGGAGGTTATCAAGTTTTTTCTGTCTTTATTTTTCTTCTGTTAAACCTGTTTGGATCCGAGATGTAATGTGAAAAAAGCACAATAAAAAAGACCTTGCTCAAAAAAAGAAATAATGAGATATCAGAACTAAAACTAAACCTGGAAGACTCCGTTCTTACTGGGTTGTGTTGCTGGTCTGTGGTGTGATGCACAGTCCACCAGTCTGAAGTCCATTCCCAAGCATTCCCCACCATGTCATACAGACCAAAACCATTGGCAGGAAAGGACATCACCTGCAGAGAACAGGGGAATAAAAATGCCATTAATATGGGGTCTAATCAAGATTTTTATTTGAAGCACATGTTGCTCCAGAAAGCATGGACGAACTGACTAACATACACATACATTTTTAATGTTCCATCTGGATTAACAGGTATTTCAATCTGTTTTCTCCATCATTTGTTCTATTGCCCAACATGCCAAGCTGTTTAAATGAGATAGTTGTTAAAATAAACATGTTACTTTTGTGTTTTTATCATCAGTGAAGCATAAACACCCCTGTATTTTCAGCTGGTGGGACCAGAAGGATGCAATTTCCTTCAGCAGCTCATACCCTTAAGGTTTATTTTATTTGAGGCTTGCAGGACTTAATAAAAAAAATTACATTAGTTTACATATGATGTTGTTCATACTTACAGCATTCTAACAAAGTTTATATATTTTATAGTGGGGAAAAACAGTAGAGAAAATTTAAAAAAAGACATAACAAAAAATAATTAAATAAAAAAGACACACACACATACAAACACACACACATATACAATATATATACGCATGCATACATACATGTATATATGTACATACCTACACACATACACAAAGAAGAGAAAAAAAATAACCCTTCCCCTTTAAGAATTTGAGCACATACATCCATGATTGATACCTCTAAGTCAGAGCTTTAAAGCCCCCTCTGTAGTAAAAAAGATTGGATTAATATTATCTAATAGCTATTCAATTGATCTCTGGAGGCTGCGAGCTGATGGTGTGACTTTATCAACATCTGAGATGAGCTCTTATCTCCAGCACCTTTCATTTCCTGTAGATTCTATAAGCAGTGGCTCAATTATAAACCTGTATGCAGTTCATGAGCACAGTCACTCTTCCTCCTCCCTGACCTGAAATATGATGCGTCTTCAACACACCCATAACTATGGCATTTCTCATCTTCCCGTATCTGACTTACCGGTGAAGTTTTGATGTATCCATCCTCTCCAGAGTTATGGTTTGGGAAATCCCCCTGCCAGAGGTTGGCGTAGTGTTGTCCTTTTGGATTCAACTTGTTTCCCCAGGGGTAGAGTCTAAATACAGGGGCAATATATCAGGACACTGACATGACACATACTGTATGAAAACTGCGGCACATATGTAAGCACATTAGTGTGTTTTATAGTTACATAATTAGTAAATATTGTACCTGTCTTTGAGGCCGCCCCTGCAGGCGTACTCCCATTCTGCCTCTGTAGGAAGTCTCCTGTTGGTCCAGGAACAGTAGGTGACTGCATCTTTCCAGGACACATGTAGAACAGGATGGTCCAGCCTACAAAAACACAAGTTTCATGTTAATCACTGAGTGTGTATTTGGTTTTATCAATTTGCTTTTACCAAAAGGTAGATAAAAGAAGTAATTCAATATAATTTAATATAACAAAATGGGTGAAACTAAGCATCTGGGGGTTTTGAGCATGTATCGAGCATCTTTCTACCTGTCTGTGATGTCAGAGTCTGGACCATCAGGGTGCCTCCAGTTGGCCCCTTTGACTGGGAGCCACCAGGGGGCAGCAGCCACCTAATAACAACGTGATGGGGACAATGGTTACTGGCTGTGATTATGCTTTTTTTTATACTCTTCATTCCATTTTATCTCCCACGTACACACTCCAGGGTTCATCCAGAATTGTCTTTAGCATGCAGGATTGCAATGGTGCTAATGGTTTCCAGTGTTGCCACACTAATGCGTACACAGCATCTTCTCAGCCACATGATCAGGCTGCACATGACAGCTGAGATGAAGCAGTAAATTCTGGCTTTCGTCTGTGGGAGGCCTGCTGTGCTCTTACAACCAATCTGTGAACATTCGCAAGACTTATAGTGGTACACACTTAACAGTAGTACATGTCTTCATGTCTATCTAGAGCCCAAACTATTTCCAACCTGGGGCTGGAAGGTCCTGCAGATAAAGGCTTAGTGCACATATATTAATCTAAAGATGCTCAAATACATTAAAATAACATAACAGAGACACAGTGACAGACAAGTAAGATGGAGATTTAAAATTTTCTCTCACATGACGTATCAATAAACACACAAGGATTGTCTTTCTTCTCACATGGCTCGTGTGACACTTTATAACATCCCTCCTTGATGAGAAACTGAATATGGTTTATCTGGGTACATTTTTAGCGGGTAGGATGATACTGTTAATTTGGGAGTATTTACACACAAACATCTTAACACAGCACATGACACTATAATTAAAATCTGGAAGACAATGAGAGGAAAACAATCACAGTTGTCAGTAAAATAAAGTGGGTGTTATTTATAGTTTTCCCCTGACATAGTGATAGGTTGGTAGGTAGGAAGGTAGGCAGGAGAGCTGCAACAATTAGTCATTTAATCAATTAGTTGATCGACAGAAAATAAATTGGCAACTATTTTGATAATTTAGTTTTAGTAATTCTTTAAGCAAGAAAGACATTTGCTAGTTTTAATGTGTCTTTAGTGGATCATTTGATGTTACTCTTTGTCATACACGATAATAAACTGAATATCTTCAGATCTGCGCTATTGTTTTGGATAAAACATTCTATTTGAAGGTGTCACCTTGTGCTCTGGGAAATTAGAAAGGGCATGTTTCCCTATTTTCTGACATTTTACCAACAAAACAATGAATAGTTAATTAAGAGAATAATAGGCAGGTTAATCTATAATGAACATATTTGTTAGTTGCAACCCTAGTAGGTAGGCAGGTGCACTTTTGATGTTGGAGTGACTCAAAAAGCAGGAAACCACAAGTCCGTCCAACTTGAACAACAAAGCATGTTAACTTCTTCCTCTGGCCCCAAGTTGCTCCAAATTTCCAGGGCAACCACAAAGAGTGTGTTCCCATCTGTGAGTCATTTCACGTGTGTGTGTGTGTGTGTGTGTGTGTGTCCTGATGAAAAAAAATCATCGAGGTGTACATGTCTGAAGTCTTTCTACAAAAGGCTGAGACTGATGATCATGGCACTAACAACACTTCATACTGGAGCAGTGTGGGAAAAAAGTGAGTTGTACAGGTATGTCAGCTGTTGAATAATCACACTTACTGCCTGGGTGATTTGGTTTTTCACACTCTCGCTCAAAATCCCCTCGAATACAAATGAGTCTCCAAATTTCTCTGCCTGAAAGCACAAGGATAAAAACGTTCTGAGCCCGGGGGGATGTCTGTTAACCTCATAGCATTAAATAATGATAGATAGATAGATAGATAGATAGATAGATAGATAGATAGATAGATAGATAGATAGATAGACAGATAGATAGATAGATGCATACATACCTCAGTAATGTATCCTGTGGCATTGACGAAGCTCTCAAACTGTCGGTTAGAGACTTCCTGGATGTCCATGTAGAAGGAGTCCACATGCACCGGCCTCTGAGGACCCTCGCCATCTGCAGGGATGGCTGGGTTGTCTGTTCCCATCAGGAACTCTCCTCCAGAAATCAGCACCATCTGTAGCAGGAAATAACCTTTTCTAAATGCTTTCACATGCAGACAGAAACTCTTGTGTTTGAAGAAAGTTACGGAAGTAACAGGATTAAGATTCTTTAAAAAGGCTGGAAACTTAATCTATTCTACTCTTTGGAGTAATCAGATCATTGGGCTGCACAATACCTCCATAAACTCCAGAAGAGCATGTGAAAGGCACACAGTGCTGTTTTAAAACCATAGCAATAAAAATAAAAGGGACAACAATGTTGAGAAATAAAAGATAATGAGTAAATGAATTAAATAATAAAAAAGCATACCTCAGGAGAGGAGATCATTGTGAGACTGACAGTTGGCTATTTACATATTTGTGCTATTTAAATGCAGCGTTAATGCAGGTTTTAAGCACATAGCTATAATTCTCTTTTCCTTCAATTTGTCCTACAACACAGCACCATATGCCACCTACATTAAATTATCTGTGTGTTGTGCAGAGCTTGTTGTCTAATATTGCCTGAGGTTTCACAGAGCACAGGGAGCGTCATGCCTTGAACTGACTCTGAGGCAGTCAGACTGCTTTACTATGATTGGCAAACCCTGGCTATTACCTTAACTCTCTCTAACCCTTGCCAAAAATAACAATCTAATTGGAGGAGCTTTTTTAGGGAAACACTGGAGCATTAAACACATCATCCTCTCCTAAGAACCAGCTGACAGCAATCTACAAATAATAGTGAATAAGGACATAGAAATAATGTGATAGACTACTTATTTCAACCACAATGCCACAAACATGCAGTCCGTCTCAGAAACAGTCTGAAACAATAGCAGCTGTTGGAGAGTATCTCCAATGACGTGTGGGCTCATCAGTCCATTAAAGGGTCACTTTTTTTTATTTTGAGATTTTTTTTAACCTTAAAGGGATAGTTCATATTTTTTGAAGTGGGGTTTATTGGGTATTTATTCATAGTCAGTATATCACTTGATGTCAAGTGGCACGCCCCCAGTTTAGAGAAGCAGACTGGAGTAAGACACAGAAGCTGAGCAATTTACTGCTGTGGATGGGGGTCATGCCCAGTCCAACATATTTTTCCACCTAAACATATGTCCCACAGAAAAAAATGTGTATCAAAAAAAATGTGTACACTATATTAAGAGTATTATCACTGCCTTACCTTCCCGTTAGACAGTGATATCCAATGAGATAAGCCGAGTCTGGCTTTCAATAGAGCAATATAACGACTTACTCTTCCCACTGGAAATCACTTTCTCACAGTAGGTTACAGCATTGAAAATATTCTTAACATAGACTACACTTAAACTGATGTAGATTTTTTTAGGTAGCTGAAATACATTTTGAATGTATTGTTTCTGGTTGTTTCTGTTTCGAATTTGTTTCTGGTGTGAAAACATTTTTTGGAGGATTCTGACTTTCAAACCAATCACAGAAAGTTTTGGCAGGCTATTGACACGTGATGCGAGAAGTGTAGTAGTGTAGTGTGTTTGTGGTTTAGAAAGAAAGTGACTGTGGCTATTCTCAGAGCAGACAGGTGTTGATGATCGCAGCAGAGGAGAAATTAGCTGTGAAGTTGTCAAGTGGAAGAAAATATACAGTGTAGGTTTTAATTTGTCCATAAACAATACATCATAACAAAATGAGCTGCAGTAGCACATCGGGAGAAGAGGAGACAACTATATAAAGAGTTAGTTTGTGAAAAATCAACCAAAACTCTTGACACTTGACAGAATGAGAAAGAGACGATGGGAGAGGACAGAAGAACCTGTCTATAAGCCAATCGGTGTCAAGTATAAGGAAATGTAGCTCATGTAGGTGATGACGACAGGACATGTATTGTTCTTAAACATGCTTGCATATTTGCAATGTGAAACCAAAACTAGCAAGATCAAATGTATACAGTGTAGGAAAAATGTGAACCTTTGCTCAGACTTTTAGGTGTGAAAAGGCCCTTAGTGAATGTAAATTGGTGAACATACCATAAAACTTAGATTAAAAACCTTGTCCCAATTTAACGCCCAGTCTCTCTTACTAGCCTGGTGTAGCTACACATTTTGACAAATAAAGGCCTGTCTCAATTAGACACCTGGTCTGGTTCTTTGGATGTATAAAACCGCATTATTGACTCCCTGTTTGAGCTAACATGAGCTGTTTAGATTGTGCAATATGAAGATTCCGCAAGGGACAGGATAAAGTGGTGTTGTGTCGGTATGCCAGGTGCCGTGAAAAAAGAGTCATAACATAACACATAACTGAAGTTATTTAAAGCCTAATTTTTATCTGAGTAATATTCATACTGGTTCAACTAAACAATTTGATTGTATTTCCCATCTTTGATGAGCAACAGGTTTGTGTAAGATTAATTACGGGCCTGTCCCAAATACAGGACTGTTGAGTCTAGCAATTTAAGCAAATAATAGCCCGGGCTACTATTTGAATGTTTAAGGGAACTGCCTCCGGTGGTTACATTGCAACCTCCATATTGCAGTCTCCACTGCCAGCTGCAGCACTCTCACTCAATGCTGGCCCAATTTCAAAAAAGGTTTCACCCAGTAGACACAAAAACATGGGAAAACAGGGTACAGGTTAGAAATACCTGATACCCTTTAAATCCACCCTACTTGATACCTGGTTGAAAAGAGCTGAACTGACGTGCAGTGCAAAACTGTGCAGTTGCTGAGAGGGTCTTAAGTCTGTTTTTTATTTTTTACCAATCATTAACAATAATCAGGGAAGCAACTCATGCAAAAACAATCCATGTTAAACTTTAGTGAAATCAGGCTCAGCATGACAGTTGTTTATGTTTCCTACACAAATCATATTCATTCTACTCCATATTTTTCCTCTGTTCATTCATGTCCCATCTGCAGTGGCTCTGCGGACCCACAGACTGAGAATCACTAGTCTGAGGGCACTTCAGCGGGACAAATGGGTACTACACTAGTCCACTGACTTATGAAAATGGGAACTTGTATGTGCTGAGCCCTGTATGTAGAAGATTTCATCATACAAGGGAGATCATCCTCAAACTACGTTTGATTTTAATGCGTGTTTAGTTAATATAATGTGGTCTGTACCTTGTATGTTAATTTAAGTTTTAAATAATATGAAGTAACATTTCAAGATTCCCTTGTGGCCCACTGAGCAGAAGTCTCAGTAGGGACATTTGTTGCATGTCTTGCTTACTGTGTAATAGAATAATAAAAGGACAGCAGCTGTATATTACCTGACTGTGCATCTTCTTCTCATCACCCTGAGCCTCAGGTGGCCTCTCACTGGCGCTCCTGGAGTATTTCTCCGCTGGCTCTGCAGACTCTGTCCTGTCCTCCACAGGCTCCACAGCAGCGGCTCTCTTCAGGCTCTCACAGCCGCAGCCGGCTGCTCTCTGCGGGGCGACGGGTTCTGACTGAGCCCCGCATGAACCCTGAACACACAACACTGCGTTCACACAGCCAAAGACTAAAAACAAGGCAAAACAGCGAGCCATTCTTGCAGGACTCGGCTCAAGATCTGCTCATGCTGTTGATACTCTGACTTCCGCAAAGTCACGTGGTCAGTCAGCTGGCTGCGGTGTAAGAAAAGTAACTCTTTCCTGCCCGAAGTGAATGTCTGTTGTTTATTTCTTTTTAAAAAGTACCTAAATTGCAAATTGTGATGAAATGTGTAAATAAAGTTGATTCCGGTTGTTTCGATGTAAACAGAATGACTTCCTTAAAAACATTATTTAAATAACTGCTCAAACAAAACCATAAATGTGGTGCTGTTTGACAGCTCCAACAGGAGACTTTTTTTTTTTTTTTTTGCACCGTTACAATCAGTGTTAACACAGCTTGGATTCCCCTGGTGGTGGGATGGGACCACATGGACATCATTTCCCAGCTATCAACACTACGGCCGCTTGAGAAGAAGAAGAAGTGGCAGCGAGCCAGGCAGCTGAGCCGAGCCAGTGTGCTGCCTGCTTCAGTGAACACAGCCCCGGAGCACCCACAGGCGCGGAAAGGTGATAGAGCTGTCACAAAAAAACTGGATTATTACAGTCGCTGACGGCTGGATCTGCCCCTCGGCCCGGTGGTGAAGAGGAGAGCCACAGTCATGTTGTCCTAGCCGGTCCAGAGAAAGCTGAACACCCGAGCGTTTACCACGACCGAGGTAAAGTTGAGCGCACAACTTGTTCAGTTTACCATCTTCCTATCTCTATGTGCTGGCAGCGGAGAGGAAAAAGATTGAGTTCGCTCTCCTTAAATGGTTAACAAAATGCTCCCAGCTCATGACCAGCGCCTGTGATGTCCTCGTGTACACACAGTCAAAAACAACCAAAGAAACGAGTCCGACAGTAATTTAGGATCACTGTGAAAGTGTGATTGCGGATGCCGAATCAAATGACAGCGCTTTGGACGCGGTTACTCAAGTTTCCTGTGGGTTTTATTGGTGGGATAAAAAGGCCTGCAGGGAAGATGCGCACCTTTGCTGTGTAATAGCTGACCGTTTCGTGATTTATGTCACAGTTTTAAGCTTGCAACACCCGGCTGTCAGCCAGTGCCATCGCCTTTAGTGTATTTCTGTCTGATTTATCGAGCTGAGTGAGAGGCAGTGCTTCAGACACAGCCTGATAACCTGAGTGAAGTGGACCTGCACTGCTCACATATCAGCTTTAGCGGCGATGACCTGTTGCAGGTGCACAAACCTTCCTGGTGGCTGCAGCTCCTAATCATTAACTGTGTAGCCATGCAAGCCACAACACAAACAGGCAACAGTAACAGCAGAGAATTTCCCTGCAGCTTCTATGCAAATCCTTGCAGCCAGACAGAGAGTGGCATCAGTGAAGTCTCACCCTCTCAGGGAGGGAACCCTCTCATTTTAACAATTGCACTGCCAGCTAAGTGAGAACTCAGTGGCTACATGGATATGTGTGTGGATGTTTAGTGAGTATGTTGACACGATCATGTCTGCAGATGAAAACTAAAAGGTCACAGATGCATGTAAGTATGGGAATCCAACACTGGTGTTACTTAATAGAAGCTCAATAGTTAAAGATTATAATCACAAACATTACAGATATTATCATGATGGAATTTAAAGCAAGGGTTTTTCTGCTGCTCTTTAGTTGAGCTGTGTATTGGCAAGAATCTGGTGATACGTGACTATCACAATCCAGTGGTGATGATTCAGTATATTGCAATACTGTAAGCAAGGCGATATATTGTTATCTTTTTAAATCTAGTTTTAAGAAATGGTCATAGTAAAACGCAGTGGCTCTCAGCTAGGTGTCTGGGGACCCCCAGTGGTCTTTGAGGGAGCTAAAGGGGGTCCCCCAAAAATGGGGAACTGTTTATTTTCTCTATTTAATTCACTACAGAATTGAGCCCAGCATGAGTAAGAGTGATAACAGTGACTATTCTGATCATAAAATTGTTTCACTTCCTCCACAGTCGTCTCCTCAACTGCAGTTAACAGCTAGTGAATTCTGGTCTTAATCATATCTAACAACCAACATCTTTTCAGATTAATTTCCCTGAAGCAAAATCTTATGCGGTCCGTGAATTAATGTGTATCAATTTAGGGGTCCTTGCATGGGCAGATTATGAGACAGTGGGCCCCTGGGTACAGACATGCAATGGGCCTCACCAACTCTCCTACATAGGAGCAATACACACAGACTCTGTGGTGGTTTGGCTTTGTCGTTGTTATGCATCTTTTTGTGGGTTTTTGTGTCTTTGAGGTAATTTTGCGTTGTTTCTTTTGTCATTTTTTTGTGTCTTTGTGGTCTTTTTTAGTCCTGCCCTGGTCAGAATGTGTTCATTTGACATTTTGCAAGTGAGTCTGGGGGGCCCTGACACTTTGGGCCCATGGACCTGTGCCTGGTAGGCCTGGTCAGTAATCCATCTATGGGTCCTTGACAAAAAAAGTTTGAGAACCACTGGTATCAAGAACACACCACCAATCAGAGCAGTGGGATCTGCATTTCGATAACAGAGTCCTTGTGTAACATTATACATCATAGCACTACTTTTTGTGTAATCTGGTCAAAGGATGTAACATTTGCCTCTATCAATAAAAAATTAAGTAAAAGTGCAGGATTCTTTAGGTGAGCAAATTAAGATGATAAAAAGTAAACAATTAAAAATCAATACAATGGAGAATTAATATCACAAGACATAACATCATGATATCCAAGTGTATTGATATTTCCTTACACCCCTGTCTTTATGCTTTTGTGATAGTAGTATGTCTGATATTAGAAATATTTTACTAATTTTTACTCTCCCTCTACTGTAGGTGTTCCCTGTGTTGCCAACATGTCGGATAAAATGTCGAGCTTCCTGCATATCGGGGACATCTGCTCCCTGTATGCAGAGGGATCCACCAATGGTTTCATCAGCACCCTGGGGTACGTCCATCTCACTGGCCTAACATTATGTGTGTGGGCCTGCTTCACACTTCTCTCTGTTTCTCTGTTTCACTCCAAGCTGAGCAGTATTTGGAAGGAAGGAAATCACACTAGTAGTGGCGACTGTTAACCATTTTTTAAGAAAGTTTGATTTAGTGACAACCAAATTCTGGTGCCTTTAGAAAGAGCACCTCCTTTGGATTTTGTGTTCTTGTGTAAACGTTTGTTTGCATGTGTCACAGGCATCATATGTAGCTAAGGAAAGATAAATGGAGGTAAGATTGCAGTTTATCTCGTAGAAGAAAGCTGTGAAAACAGTGGGAGGCCTTTGATGTGATGCCTTAGCCATGGCGGACCCCGCCACTGATAGTGCTGGGAGAAAAGGAAATATATGGGCGGAAAATGCACAGTTAATGATAAAGTGTGTGTGTGTTTGTGAGAGGGTGGCAGGAGTGGGTGTGGAGGGCAGAGTTGAAGAGAGAAAAAAATGCTGAGGTGGTGCTGTGTGCAATACTCAACACTAATGGTAAACCTATATTTACAAGCCACTAATTCACCCACACAGGTAAAGCAGTGTTGTGTTGTATTTGTACATTATTTCCACATCATATAAACACAATAACAGCAGTTCTGATATTCAGTTAGATGCGTTTTGATCATGTACTCTATTTGTAGGAATTGCAGAATGGCCTAGAGCGTTATAGTCTTAAAGGAACACTTCACCCACAAAATGATCATTTGTTTATCAGTTACTCATCCCGTGTGACACTGTAGTCGTGAAGAAAACTTTGTTTTTCTTGCATGCCTCCACAGTGAGTGAAGAATCCAAAAATGGAAGAAAAATCTTGATGAATAGAAGTTTGCATTTAACAACAGCAAAACTATATTAAAACATCCATTTCCAAACACACACACAATTTGTGCAGTATAATCCAAGTCTCATTTACTGTATCTAGTTGTATGCTCTGTACTTCCCAAATACATGCTTTTTCACCAAAATCTTAATATTTAAAACACTTGCACAGTCACACGCACTGACGACTGACGAGCCTGGTCAAATTTAAGCGTTTCAACTCAGCTGGTGCATTCCACTG
This sequence comes from Chaetodon striatus, assembly GCA_029783705.1. Lineage (NCBI taxonomy): Eukaryota > Metazoa > Chordata > Actinopteri > Chaetodontiformes > Chaetodontidae > Chaetodon > Chaetodon striatus. The sequence goes on along the minus strand of JAPZEB010000012.1, from coordinate 22,437,401 downwards.
AGTTCAAACGCACACGCTTGCCCAAGCGTGCTATTCATCTGTGCGTGTGACTGTTTGTGTGGTGTGTTTTAAATAGTAAGGTTTTAGTGAAAAAGAATGTGTTTGGGAATTTCTGACCATACGACTGGATAAATGAGACTTGGATTATACTGCGTGAGTTGTGTGAGAGTTTGTAAGCAGATATTTTGATATAGTTTTGCTGTTGTTTAACGTGGACCCCCTTTACTTCAGTTCATCAAGAATTTCCCCCATTTTTATGATTCTTTGTTCACCGTGGAGTCATGGGCGAAAAACAGGATGTATTTTTTTCATGAATTCAACATAACGTTGGGTGAGTAAATGATATACAAATGGTCATTTTGTGGGTGAGGTATTACTTTAAGATATCACTGACACAATAATGAGTCACACTTGTTGCATTTAACCTTTCTTCTTCTGTTGTGAGTGAAAACAGGGCAGTAAGACAAAGCTTACATGAATGCTTTGCTCGTAAAAACCACAGAATATTTCTAGGAAGATGCTAAATATTGTGGCTAGCATCCTTAATGCTAGCAGTGCCATCAGCTCAGTGTCCAAGACCTCCCCCCTGCTCATGAAAAATGGAATGACCTACAGCAAAGACTGAGTCACTATAGAGACATTGTGGCCTTTCTCGAGTTCCTGCACTTCCCACGTACACACAATTTCTTTCTCTCTCACGCACACACACACACACATATACAAGTGCACATATTTACAAAACTGTCATGACAGATTTGGCGAGGAGCCATCTTTTCCACGCACAACCACCAACTCAGCAGCATTCTCCAGATCATCTGCCCTTAGAGGAAGAAATCATATTGAGAAGAGAGAAGGCTCTATGAGCATTACAACATCTCCAGCTGAGCAGCATTCCCTGCTCCTATTTGGTAACTGGAGATCAGACTCTGTGGGCAAATTAAAGGTTAAAAATGTTAAAAATGCTGCTTTGTACAGTGAGCCTGCAACAGGACCTGCACTGTTTGTTCAAAGGTGTAACTATTAAACTGATGTTAATTGCTAACTGGATGAGCAAGTTATGATCATCGTCCACACATGCAGATGACCGCACATACACACACATACACACACACCCATACTCTGTGGGATTTCTTCTTCACACTTCCGGATATTTTCTCACTTTTTAATTTAAGTCTGCAGCCTTGTTCCTTGAGGTGCACAGTCTGGAGCAGTGGATGGTCTGTTTGGACAACTGTAGACATTCCCCGGGAAAAAGGCCTGAAATGGATGTGGGATTTGGCCCGTGTCCAGTCAAGTGTTATTCTAAGCCAGTAAAAGTTAAATTTGTCACCAGAAATTCCAGCCTGCCCACAGGTCATCTATTCCAGAATGATTTTCATTATTGTGTGGAGTCTCAGAGTAAATACACCGCAGCTATGTCAGACTTCTCAATGAAAATAGGGAACACAAGAGAGTTTTTTTTTTTACTTGCAGGACCTTTTTGTTGGAATGCTTTGTTTTGGCCACTAACACACACCCAAACCAGTTTACACACAAACCCACAGGGATTATAGAGATACAGTGGCATACAGTAGCTCAGATGGCTGAGTAAAATAACAACACATCTTCATAAATGTTTGTAAATTATTCTTAATTATCCTGCTGAAAATGTCGGTCAATTTAATCATTATTTAATCATTATAAAACATTAATCAATAGAGTAATTAGTCCAGCAAAATTTCTACCTAAGGCTTGTTGAGATCGCAGCTTTCTTTAATTACTTTTTTTGTTTATGTTGTTGTAAATTAAATCACATTTTTGACAGGCATTTTTCAGTATTTGTGACACTCACAACATTGAATGATTTAATCCCGAAATAATGTAGAGATGAGTAATTTAGAGCTACACCTAACAGTTATTTTTATTTTTGAATATTATGCTCATTACTTTCCCCACTCATTGTTTAGTCTCTCATGTAGCTAAAAGATAAATATCCAGAGTCCAAGATGACATCTTTAAATTTCAGTCTACTATCACAGAGAACTAAACTACCAAATATTTACATGTGGCTGAAGCTGGAGCCTCTGAACAATTGGCATTTTAAGAACATGACTTATTAAGACATTAATAGAGTAAAAGATTATTAGATTATTTTGTTGTTGATGCCACTCCACTCATTGTTTCAGTTTAAGAACAAATAACAAACATTATAACTCAGCATAACTGATTAAAGAGGCTGGTTCCATTATTTGCTGCACATATGGACGCAGTGGACACATTTGAGGCTCTGGTGGAGAGGAGGACACTGAACAAACAGTTATCCATTATGGATAATCCTGAGCACCCTCTCCACCACCTACTGAACAGACAGCGGCAGCTCTTTCTATAACAGAAAGGACAGATACAGGAAATCTTTCTTGCCCAAAGCAATATCTCTGTACAACACCTCACCTCTGTCTGACAGAGAACTCTCAGCTGTATAGTTCTGTCCCAACTAAACTTCACTCTGTGTTGCTCTTCAGTAACGTTGAACATACACGGCAAATTTGCACATCTCATTCTCCCACTCTACCTCACGGCATTCTTAAAACTTCAACAAATTTACACACTTGTTCAATGTAAATATACTTTAATTATGTTATCCTGTGGATATATTTAATATTTTAGTATTTTTTTACCATTTAGTATTGTTATTTTAGTCAATTTATAGAGTATTATAGTATATTCTTTATGTTGTATGTTCTATGGATGTTTCATACACATATCTTAGTCTTACAGAGTGGGCCGAGGCTTGTTTTTCTATTGAGGCATATTTTTTCTCTGCTAGTGTGATGTGTGTGTCACTGTGTTTTTACTGCTCCTGTGCAATTCCTTAATAAACTGCTACTGTAACGAAAGAATTTCCTAAATTTAGATCATAAATTACTAACCCTAACCCTATTGATGTATCTATCTAGCTGTCATCTATCTAAGTTGCAGCCCCACTTTATGATGAGGTCCTGGCAGTTGAGCGTGTCATCAGCAGGAGTGTAAATCACTGGTTTCATTATGATTATATCCAAACTTTGGACAATGATGCAGTATTTGCCGAAGTTACAGAGTTTGCCACTATACGATTTTGATTCAGGGGCCTGTAGTCAAGATGAGATGATATCAGTAAATATCCTCATTGCCTTTTTCTTGGCTGCTTGCCTGTGTCTGCCTGGCGCAAGTCTACTAGCACTGTTTGAATAGTTGGGAAGGAGGTGCACTTGGATGGAAATGGTGACACTAAGGCTGTAGGGATTTAAATAAAAGGTGTATCTGTATATGTAAATATATATTGACGTTTTCACTTACATTGATTATTGAATTGACATATTGCACCCCTAGTCATCAGTGAGAATATATACATAATGTACTTACTTACACTTATATACTCCCATTATGTTAAACAAAATACAGAAACATCTGAAACACAGATTGATATCAGTGATTAACAATGTTATTATGTGTCTATATCTGCAGATTGGTGGATGACCGCTGTGTCGTCCAGCCTGATGCGGGGGACCTCAACAACCCTCCAAAGAAGTTCAGAGGTAAGAAACACAGAGTCGACTCCCCTCGTCCTCCTGAGGCCTGACATCATCACACACACTGCTGTCTGTTTACACTGTGGGCTCTGAGACAGAGACGCTGCTGAATCTGTTATGCTGTGTTTCTTTGGTGACAGCCACAATATCTCTGCACACTGGACTTCAAACAGGGTTGCCTTTGACTATGTTAATGGCATGTGTGCATGTCGCACGCGCACGCTTTTGCACCCATGCGTGTGTTTATAGCTGTGTACGCTCGCTCGCACACCTCGCATGTGGAGGTAGAGGCAGATGGAGAGAATCAGCTCTGATGTTGATTTGTTGGAAAACAACACGCTTGAAAAGCTGCCTTTCAAACAAAAGCCTTGAGATGCCTCTTTGGGTGAACTCGCTATTATTAGCTCCCATGCAGGAAGTGGAACTCATGACCCTCGGTTCTCAGGCTGGAGGTTTATGTCTCTGGGGAGAGGCCTGGCCCGACTTTGTACAGAGAGTGTGAGTGTATTGAAGGCTGTGCAGTGTAACTCACAGGTTCTTGTACAAAATATAAAAACTGAGCTTTTACTTTGTCACTGCTGAATAAATATCTGACCAAAAAAATGCAATATTATTGGACTGTTGGGAGTTAAATCATGTTTGATAGATTAACCCTCAGAGACCCACCATAGACCCATTTTTGTGTTTTTTTTAGGGGGACAGTGAATCATAAGGTGGAGACAGCGGTCCGATGTTTAACATATAAGTTGTATACATCATCTTAAAACTGGAGACCTGAAGATGAATTTGAGATGCATCACTGTGTGTCGAGTTTTGTAGACATAAATCTGTGATTATAATTGTGTTTAGATAAGGTGCCTATTCAGTCTTTGAAAGTTTAGAGTATATAGGAACTTAGAACATTATGATGGAAGCATACGATGGCCATCTCCATGTTCATTTATGTTTTATAAGTTGCTGCAGCAATATTTTGGTTGATACTAGAGATCTGGTGCCAAATTTTACTGTTTTTGACCACTTAAGATCTGATATAAATGGTCAACAATCACTCCGAAATAAAGCATTAAGAAACCAAGAGCTTGAGAAACCCCACAGAAAAATTCATGCTGTGATTTGGGATCAAAAACTTTTGACATTTGAAGATTTCTAACAGTTGCATTTTTGGTGAGCAGTTATGTATTGGAAATATCTCAGAAATCTCTTAACTGCCAATGTATTTATGAAAACTACATACCCTCTGACTGCTCAAGGACTAGAGGTCACAGTAGGTCATTTTATATGGTAAGGTCAAGTTTCAAAAAATGGTCTCACTACAGTGAAAGACTTTTGCCCAGTGCATTTGCCCACGCATTTTTAGAATAGGCAAAGTTAACACGGCATACAAAACTGCTTGATTTTTGCAAGACGCTGAATGGGATTAGCCCAAAGTGGGCATGTCTGTTATGGGGAGACTTGTGGGTATCCACACGACCCATTTTTATTCAGATATCTCAAGGTAAGAGCTCAGTTAACTGCCCTTAATAAATGTCCATGCCAGTTTTATCTTTGGAGCGTTAATTAGCCCCCTTCCAGACAAGCTAACATGACATAGTTGCCATTTTATGGCACCAATCGATACCTGAGGTTGTCTAGTTTCACATTATACCACTACCTTAACGCTAGCTTAAAAAATGAGTGCACCACAGCCTGTTAAAGACAAGACTGAGATCTCTGTAAGTCCTGTGGGTCTCTTGGGGGTAAGAATGTTTATTTGATATATCAAATCCGTTGGCCTTTGCAGTGTCAAACAACTTGACTTTAGAGTGTTGTATCAGTTTGACTTGCTGGGTAATGAGCAATACACATACACATGCTCACACTTTGCACTTAGGGCACTATCTGCTGTCTCCAGAGTATGAAGAAGAATGCTCCGTATTTAGAAAGTAGAAAGCTTTGATCTGAGCACTGCCCACACAGCTCAGCTCTTCAGTGGCTCTTTGGTGTCCCAGGACAGGTTATCACCCCCAAGAGGCAATTGCTGTCACCACGATAAACACAGGCTGCAGAAGGATACCTCCACCTCCTGCAGCAACATGAAGGACGAGTCTTTTGCTGTCTCCTTCTGTTGCTGTGTATGTTTCAGCAGCTGTCAAGTTTATTCCATTGACCTGGGCAGAGAGGTGGCAACATCATGCCAGCACTTTCTAACATCTGCAGATTTCCATCAAATCCATGCCACTAGTCATGCAAGTGTTAACATCTACAGTTTAGCTCATCGTGCAGTCATTGTGTTTGTCTGTCTCTGATATAAGCTGGCTCTAAAAGCACAAGATTTAGATTAATTCTTAGAGTAATTAAGCTGGACTTGGACAGCATGTGTGTATGTAGTGTATGGGAATAGAGAGAGTTTAAATCATGAACTATCCAAACTGTTAGCAGATTTAATTATAATCTTCTGAATGGTTATTTCCGGCACCCAAACGTGATTGTAGTGAGGGAGCTGCCTATTGGCTCACATATACAGGAAAGCTTTCACTAATCACTTTGCCTCATTTAACCTCCCATCCTCCCACACTCCGTTTTCCCTCGACTCACTGACAAAACTCATCACAAGGTACAGTGCACTCAGAAGAAAAGTCCTGTCCTCAATCCAACCCACTGCAGGACAATAGATGCCTTTTCCAAGTTTGAAATTATTGTAGTACATTGAATATATGTGGTAGAAGGTTTGACCTGTTTTTTTTTCATCTAAACTTTTTTTCAATATCTGTGCAATGTAAAAAAAACACAAAATGACATTGTGGCCAAAGAGGCACCTTCAAGAGTTTTGAGAGAATTGTTTATGTGTCTCTGCAATACGTTGGTAAGTCCTTCAGCATGTCAGCTGGTCTTGACCCAGAGAGGCCTTCATGTCACTGTAAGAGGCCTGTGGATGCTTAACGGAAGTCAGAAACAGGTAAAGATGGGTCCCATAGGATCATAAAAACAACTAGAAGAGGTTACAGTGAAGTCATACCTACAGATGGGTGGTACATTAAAGAGAAACCCAGCATTAAGTGTCTTAGTATGGAGTCAGGCAACCACAAGTCTGTAGAACAGCTTCAGTGCTGCTTGCCATGTCTGTGGATGGATGAACACCAATTCCTCTAAAAGACATTCCCTCATTTATGTGTACAATCCTTATTTAGTCAGGTGATCTGTAGATAGGTAGCTTATCAACCAGAATGCCTTTGTAAGGATGTATTTACCTAATTTAAATGAGTTTTAGAGGAGTTTCTGAAAAATATTGTCACAAGGATAAGTAGTGGGCATTTTGTTTTATTTATTGTGACTGGTGATGCCTGCAGCCTGGTACTGCAGCGTGGAACCTCAGATCAAAAAGCATTGAGACAGGACGTAGAACGTCTAGCCTTGAGCAACAGACAAATGGAAACAGACTACAGCTATAGATGAGCTGTGATGGTGTAGCATCAACATGTCTACATGTTAGTGTTGCCATTTTTGCCATCGGCATTTGAAAATAGTACTTTATCAGTTCCACATCAGCTGCAGCCATCTTGGTTGTTTTCGAAAATGCCTCAGCTAGACTCCTTTTGACTAAGCTAGGTTTATACTGTTGTGTCCCTGCAGTGAGGGTCTATTTGCTTAGAGCGCGAAGACTTTGCAAGTTGTCAAATTTTGAAACAATAAGATGTTTGAAAATCTTATAATGCTGAACTATTGCTGAGTTAAATAGCTGACAATAGTTTTTCAGATGATTACATACTATATGCATTCAGGGCTCATGATACACAACATCAAAGGCAGGTCATAGTCAGGGTTGAGCTTAGGTCATGTGAGGAAATTTATATTTGAAGCCTGTGGATGTTACATCCTCTCAGTTTTTCATTATTGGAGCTCTGCAGTACAATCTCCCAAGCGGATTATAAATAAAATAGCATGCTTTGAAAACCTCATTTATTTAACTTCTGATGAACTATTCGCCTCACAGACTGGTATTTGCCATGCATAACCCTCAAGAAGTGTGAAACGTTACTTAAACCAAACTAACAGGTTTCTCCTTGTTTAAACATCCACAAACACAGTCTGGCTGAGTGTGCTTACATATCTGTATTTTTTTCTCCAAACTTCCTAATTCAAGTCTTGCGGGTGTCCTCTGGCAGAGCAAACACTCCTCTGTTCCTCCCTGTTTGGGAGGCTCCTCAGCTGTTTGAGAGGGACACAGTTGTGTAGGGATAATCCTCCTTAGTGGATGCTATAAGGGCACAAGGCCAGACTAGCCATGTCCACATGCAAGGCCCTACACTGTCATTGCTGAGGTATGTGTAACATTTCCCCCTAATGTAAACACAAGCACCCCGCCACACAATCACACTCTCACTCATGTAGTCTGTGTGCATATGCTGAGACACCAGCAGCCTTGCTTTGTATTTCAACTGGACAGTATTTGAAATGCCATCACACACACACACCTACACACACTCAGATAGTGCACTGACTGCAGAGTAGATATACAGAGCAGCAGTCAGCACATCTAAGGCAGAGAAAGCACTTTGTATAAGTTGTTTAAAATAATCCTCTTTTTGATTATTTGTGATTTATATGTCGACAGTCAGTTATTTAAATGTCAGCCTTATTTCAAGTTGCTGTGATGGCAGCTCTTTCTGTTGTGTGTTGAAGTAGCAGTGTAAATTGAATGCTGCATTGTTCAAATGTCACCCTCTTTTAATTTTCCTTTACTGAATCATCAATCATCATCCCATGCTTCTGTTTGTGCTGGCTCACATATTGATAAAAAAAAAAAAAACCTAGTTTGAGTGGTTATTGTTGAAAAATGCTGAAAGGGACAGTTCAACCCAAATCAAAATACACATTTCTCCTCTTACCTGTAGTGCTGTTCATCAGTCTAGATTGATTTTGTGTGAGTTGCTGAGTGTTGAAGATACCGGCTGCAGAACTAGATGGCACTCTGCTTCTGGTGCTCAAAAAATACATTTGAAAAACTCAACAGCAGTTTCTGTTTCCAGAAATCATGACCTGGTTACTCAAGATAATCCACATACCTTGTTGTGAGCAGTTTCATGCAGGTTCTATTTTCTTTTTTACCAAACTACACCTGCAAACCGTATTATTGCACAGAAGGGATCATGCATTTACTTAGGAACAAAAGGTTTGTGCTTATGACAGCACGAGATGTAAACATTAATGGTGTCCTCTTTGACTGAGCTGTAAAGTTAGCTAGCTCAGTGGTGCTAGGTGAGCTAGCGGTAGATGCATGCTTCTTTCGGCGCAGTGATATGGTTGGAGGGTGTTGTTCAGAAGAAAGAAAATTGTTCCTACATGAAACTGTTTACTACATGATCAGTAAATTATGTGAAGTGACCGGGTCTTGGTTTATGGAAAGAGACATTGCTGTCGAGTTTTTCAAATGTACTTTTTTGGTTCATTTAGTACCACAAGCCGAGTGCCATCTAGTTTCATTTGGCCAGAAGCATTATGTCCCAGGGTTGTCCGTCCATGCATCTGTACGTACGCACGCCCCATTCTCATGAACACGATATCTCAAGAATGCTTTGAGAGAATTTATTTAAATTTGGCACAAATGTTCACTTGGACTCAATAGTGAACTGATTAGTATTCATTGGTTAAAGGCCAGGATCACTGTGACCTTGCATCCGTTTCATTCTCATGAACGTGATATCTCAAAGACACCTTGAGGGAATTTTGTCAAATTTGACACAAACATTCACTTAGACTTAACAATCAACTCACTGCCTAAAATTTAGTAGTCAGAGGTCAAGGTCAATGTGACCTTGGTGTTGATGCCGTTCTCGAGAACGCAATATCTCAAGAAGACCTTGAAGGAGTTTCCTCAAATTTGGCACAGGTGTTCACTGGGGCTCAAGAATGAATTGATTAGAATTTCGTGGTCAAAAGTCAAGATCACTGTAACCTCACAAAGCATGTTTTTGGCCATAACTTAATTCATATGCTAAATG
>JAPZEB010000012.1:22411807-22427417 GCA_029783705.1 Chaetodon striatus | reverse complement strand
CACAAAGCATGTTTTTGGCCATAACTTAAGAATTCATATGCTAAATGTCACACAAAAGCCTGGTAGGATGTAATGTTGACATGATGGCATTTTATATCCAAAAGGTTTAAAATCCAAAATCTTTGGGGGAAAGAGAAAAGGTTGATAAGGGCTCAAAAATCTCAAACCACACACAAAGAAGAGGGCATCAAAGCATTCCCTGCTTGTATAGAAAGAGCTGATTTTCCTGCTTGTTTGTTATTATCCTGACATGTTCATTGCTAAACCAGTAGCATGTGAAGACCATTACAGTGGATAGCATCTCCTTTGTCCTGGCTTTACATGCCTACAACTCTTGGGTTGTTTGTTTTTTCTTTCTCGTCTCATTTCATATCTCATTTCCTCATATGCCTTTTGCATGTAAACAGAAACATTTAAACCTCCCTAAGCCAACAAACTTTGCAGCAGTAAGTCCTTGCCACCACCTATCTGTTGTCAGCCCAAACCGTCAGAGACACACCGCAGACTAGTTGGGTGGTTCATCTGAGATAAACACCAGGAAGGGTTCTGTCTTTAGTCCCTTCCTCTCCTAATACCCACATATACTGCTTTCCTGTCTATTGAGAGAGAAGAGGTCTTGCAGGAAACAGGGGAGCAGTTGTCGGTAGTCCCATTTATTGTCTTAGATGCACTACAAGTGATTAGTTGCTTCCTCTATAATATCTCCAACAGGACAAGAAACTTGGAGTGAACAGCGGTTTATACAAGCCAGATCATCGAGGATATTGTTGATTTAACACAGAATAGAAGAAGTATTATGCAACGTGTTTTTTTCTAAGTCCCTGGCCCAACTGATGTCGTCTAATTACTGTGCGGAGGTCTCACTGACGACTTCTTTGTAGACATGTCACGATGTTTGTCTTGTGTAATGCTCTTTGGCTGCATTTATCATGGGATTGCAGACAATGTAGATTAGATGATGTGGAAATTTGAATTTCAGTCTTTTTACTGCACTTAAAACCATGACCTTTAGATTGTGTTCCATTGTGAATTATGCGGCCTCGTGTTGTCACACACAACATCTAATTGAAAGCTGTTGTGTGTTGTCGTTGCTCCTCTTACAGTGTCAGATTATTGTGGCACTCCTGCTCTCAGATAAAACTGCCTAAGAGGTAAATCATCTCTATTGACTGAACATCCTCTCAGTAGTTTTTATGGTAGTCACGGTTACAAGCATCTTCCCCTTGATCCTCTTAAGTCTGGGGAAGTTTGTCAGTGAGTGCAGGATTTTTATTAGCTTTTTATTGAACTGTGCACGTCTAAAGAGCTGGTGTTAGTGATCTCTCTGAGTCATCTATGGCCCTTATGCAAGACCACTCAAAGTAGGATTGCATGCTAGCACTGATCTGCCAACACAGTGGTGCAAAGTAATTGAGTACCTTTACTCACACGCCTGCCTAAGTACATTTTTTGAGGTACTAGTGTACTTTAAGGTAGTTACTTGAGTATTGCCATTTTCTACTAATTAAATTTTTACCCTGCTACATCTCAGAGGCACATATTGTACTTTTTACTGCACTACATTTGTCTGACAACTTTAGTTACTTTGCAGATTCATATTATTGAAAGTAATATCAACAAGTTATGACATATTATTAGAGATTAAGATAAAACTTTATTGATCCACGGGGAGTAAATCCATATGCTACCTAGCCGGATATAAGTAATTAAAATGAGGTCCAGCTTTTCCAGCCGCGAAATCAAAATTAAGAACACATTAATGCATCAATAATTATAATACAATAATATTATAATATGATTCTGAGACAGGCTATTCTGCATAATGGTACTTCTACTGTCAGTATTTTAAGTATACTTTCATACTACTACTTTGTTTCTTTTGCTTATGTACATTTTAAATGTAGGATTTTTATTTGTTACTCAGTAGTTTAACACTGTAGTATTACGACTTTTACTCAAAGTAAAAGATCAGAGTACCGGTTTTGAAGGCTTGAGTTTGGTATTTTGGCTGTCACCGTCTTGGGTTTTCAAAGCCAAAAGTAACCTAAGGTGACCACATTTGGACAAGTGTCAACAGGTGAGTTACATAAAAATTCACCCCCCGTCCAGTTGTAATGAAACATGTTTATTTATCCTTTAAATTGGGCATTTCACCATGGGGATCTGTGGGGATTGATTCACTCTTTGAGCCAGCCTCAAGTGTACATTATAGGAACTGCAGTTTTTGGCACTTCCGCGTTTGCATAATTTTGCAGACCCAGAGGCTGCTGCTTGATAGACACGTCGTAAACTCAGATTCAGGGTGAGTGCAGAGATACTTTCTTCCATCTGCAGATGAATGTGGGAAAAAAAAACTTTGAGTGTCAAACTCTGCACATGAAAGGTAAATACTGATTACATTTCAATTGAAGGGTAATAAATGCTATATATATTTAATGTTTTGTTGTCTGTAGTCTCATCTTTCTCATATTATGCTGATATTCAGGACTGTAAACAAATAAGTTGTTACATCTTTTCAGATTAGTTTGTTACATTAAAGGTAGACAGCCACAGAAAAAAAAGAAACTGTTACTTTTTGGTGTTGCTCACTAAGATGTTCACACTTGCCATGCGTGTAATCAGCACAAAGCTTGTTCTCTGTTAGTGCTTGAAGACAGTGCCAGAATCTAACACCATGTTCCACAGTTTGAAGTCAGCTGTTCTGTGCTCGGCAGTGTGTGAAAGAGGGAGCAGTGTTTTTGGGAGTTTGTTCAAGAAGGATAATTACTGCTAAGGCATAACATCTTCGTACCATGCGTCATCATGTTATCATTATGAAACTCTGGCATAACCCTGGCACGACTCTGCGTACATATATTCCGCATACTGACCACTAATGGCTCAAAGTCCTGCCTTGTCAAGCATAACTTAGTGTACATCACTTTGACTATATACGGGCTGAAAACACTGGGTCCTAAATATAGCACAAATTGAAGCTATAGTTAGAGACCTGAGACTGAGATTCAAGTCAAACCTAAGTCATGAAAAAATAAGGACTTGAGACTTGGCTTGAGACTTGAAAGTCCAAAGTTTAACAATAAAATGGCAAAGGAATAAAACTTCCCTCCATGATCACACACTAACAAGGTGTGTTACCTTCAAAACTACCTTCCAGCACCTGTAAAGCACAACAGTTGCCTAGCAACTGCTCAAAGCCAAGGAACTGTTTGGCACATTACCACCTGTAAAACAGCAAATTGTCATTATTAGGGGGTTTTGGGTGCATTTTTATGTTTGCTCTCTTCCCACTTTGTATTACAACTGCAGCACAGTAGTTTCCTTCAGGATGAATGAAGTTTTAAAGTTATATCTTATATTATATTAAACAAATGGGACATTAGCTATAATTAGTGTGCTTTACAAGACATGGAAGGTGAATTTTGTTGACTTTAGACAGAGCCAGGCTAGTTGTTTCCCCTCTTTCCAGTCTTTGTGCAAAGCTAAGCTAACTGGCTGCTGGCTGTTCATATTTAACAGACAGACATGAGAGTTGATCTTCTTATCTATCTCTTTGTAAAGGAATCCAATAAGTCTATTTCCCAAAATGTTGAATGCTTGCTTTAAAGGGATACTTCTACAATTAGGTTGGGCGCCTTAAGTGACACAGTAGGAACAAAAACAACATGGTAAAAAAAAACAACAATGTAGCTGTAGATGTCCAGTAGATATTGTGACCTTTCATCCTCATTAGGGGTCAAGTTCCAAAAAACGCTTGATGCAATACCACCCATAAAGCAACTCGATGATGACATTATCAGTATTATATTTCCGGACTTCAGAAAGCTCCCTCCAGAGCCACAGTGACTATTTCCACAGGCTGTGTAAAGTTTGTGGAGTGCCCCTTTATCTTCAGGCCTTGGTCTCAGCTTTGTAAACTATAAACACAGCTTTGAAGAAAAAAATGTTTAAATGCAGTATTATTTTGATAGTTGGCATTCGGAGGCCTCAAAGACTTTCACTTAGCTTTTAACTTACTTTAAATGCTGATGACTTGCCCTGAAGGACTTGAGACTTGAACTGGCTTTGCCCCAAAACAACATTGTTAATGTTTATAGTTTTCATCATGCGCTCCTCAGGGCTACACGATTTGAGGTTAGCATTAAGTGCAGGCGGAGCAGTGAGTATCAAAGAGGCTTTGTTTATGAACCCAAATAGATATTTAAGTGCTAAATAAAGAGATGTTTATGGGGCGGGAGTTCTGAAAAATATAGTTTGAAGTTGGAGGAATGTTAATGAATCATTTGAGTTTTCTGCCCTGGGGACTTGTCCCGCCACCTCTCCTGCACAGTGACCCCAGAAGGAATTTGCAACCCAGATTTCAGTATTCTGTTTTCTCCCCCAGCTGACTTAGATCAAAGTCAAACCTTCAGTGCGGCCTGATCATCTGTTACACACTGAATTCACATTGCAGCTGTGATTGTGTGTTTAGGGCATGATAAAAAGGCTGCGTCCAATGATAGGGAAGCTCACTTGACAGAAAGGGGATTCGAGTGTGTGTATTTATTTTTATGTTGTATTTACGTGCGCTAGTTTGATCTGGTGAGAAATTACTTGAGCTCTACTGGCTTGTGTGAACATATGTGGGTTTCACATATAAACCCATTTATTTTGCAAATACGTCCACTTCTGCTCGTCCTAACCCTCCTTATGCCCTCTCTCTGTTTCACATTCTTTCACTCTCTTCCTGTCTTCATCATTTCTCTTTCACTTCCTTTTCCATGTTGTTCTAACTGTATTTTAGCTCAGACTAAAGTAAACCATATCTGACAAGGAGGCTGAAGGGGAGTGAGAGGAAGATTTGCAAGATAGAGACCATTAGTGAGTGGTACATGAAATGGTTAGAGGAATTCAGAAAAGAGAAGGAGGGATGACAGAATATCGAGGGGGGAAGACAGGGAGTCCCCACCCTCTTCTCTCTCCCTAAGTCGTCCCACTCCCCTTCTCTGGGCTGGCCTTATTTGGTCATGTTACAGCGGCCATAGCAGGAGGAGAAGGAAAGAGAGAGAGAGAATGGGGGAAGGATGGACAGATTGTTCTTTTCCTCCTCTTTTCGCCCTCTCAGAATAGAGAGTTTGCTCTGATGGGAGGTGAGGACAGAGGAAAGCCAGGACTCGGAGGGAGGAGTCACTGATGGGACAGAAGTTTAACTCTGCAGGGAGTTGTAGTTAGTTAAGCTAAACTAAGACAGTGTAAAAAGTCTCAGTGTGCTTCGGTTGCAGCGGCTGTGCAGTTTGATACTGAAGAGGAAGTCTTCTGATACAGAAGAGGAACTCTGTTAAGCTATAACTGTGTCCACATGCAAATTAAAGGGCTGTTTTCCCTCCAGCCTTGTTTCTACAGTACCTATGAAAATGAGCAGCACAATCCGAGCCGTGCTGCTGACGACGGCATCGTCTCACGGTTGCTGGGGTTACGAACTTTGACTGACCACAGCTTATTGCTGTGTCACATCGTAACACACACATATTGTGCACAGTCACTTATCCTAGTCTAACCGCAGGACGTAACCAGATATTACTACACTTGTACATCATGCTGCACACACATGCAAACACACACTTCCCTGTCCCTCATTACTCCTACCTGAGGCAGCCAAAGCCCTTTGATCTCCCTTCAGCAGAATAGTAAATATGTGTTTAAAATGCAAGCGTGCACACATGCATGGACGGGATCACAGAGAGGAGTGTGTGTTTATATGATTTTGTTATTAGATCTTTAAATGCATCACTTGACATGTCAAAGAGGGGTCATTTATTTAGTTAAGCCTGTCGTCTTATTTCACATATTGTTGTAGATATTCCGCTCATTGAACATTGTGCATCGCTTTGTTGTAGCAACTAAGCAGTTGCTGTAACCCGTCTCCTGCAGTGTAGCACTGACATTTGATTTACAGGCTTTATTCAAGGTGAATCCACATGTTGACAGCGGAATTTGTGAAAAACAAGATATAACTTATTAATTGGAAACAGCCCCCCCTACCACCACCACAAAAAAAATGACCCCAGAGGTCATTTGTACAAGCCATAGACTGTATGAAAGAAGTGGACGTAACCACTGTAACATCACCCACTGGTCTGTGGGCTACCGTTTTTAAGCTTTGAGGTCAGCATTTTGGCCATTGTGATCTGTTTTATTTTTGTTTTTATTTTTTGAGACAGAATTGACCATATTTGGGCAAGTGGGTGAAGCTCTAGGAGATACGCATTGTTACACCTCTATCCTGATTGATAGGTCACTGTGGTAGCAAACTGTCAATCATAAGGTAGCCACATCCCAAAGCAATACCCCTGCTTTATCGTCTGTTTTACTCTAAATGGGACTATAATTGACAAAATGAAGATCATGCTGTATTGAAGAACACTTGAAACTAGCGATTGAGGCCATAAACTTGTTAAGAAAATTTTTGGTGACATAGTAACTCAAGTTAGAAGTAGGGTCATTTTGTCATCGACCTTTATACAGTTTGCTTCTGTTTGCAGCCGGTGGAGTCGCCCCCTGCTGGCCAGAGAGAATACAAACTCAAGGCACTTGGCCGTTGGCTTCACTTTTCAGACCGTGAGGCTATATTCACTTCTTTTACACAGTTTATGTTACAAGCAGCTTATCACTACGTGTATTTACTTTAATTGTTGGGTGGTGAGCTCTCATGGCTGGAGCAAAGGAGGAAGTCAGGTGATGTAGTATAAATAGCAACAAAATCCATGTAGAGAGGAGGTCGGGGTGGATGGATGGGTGAAATAAACACAGGACTTTCACCCAGGAGACCACTGTTTGTGTTCTGCGTGAAGTCAAACTTCACTAACTTGTAGCACTGACATTTGATTTCCAGGCTTAATTCACAGTGTATCAGCTTTTTTTGTTTACTCTTCATCTTAGCTGGAAACATTGTGGGTGGACTCCAATTTTTCCCCAGTTGATTATGAAAGTCTGTGGTTCTATTTTCCTCCTTCTCTACCTGTGTCTACTTGATAGGAATATCCATCTGTATTCCTGCATCCTTATCTCTGTATTTATTTATGTCTCTCCACCCAGACTGTCTATTCAGACTGTGTCCCATGAACCGCTACTCGGCCCAGAAGCAGTTCTGGAAAGCGGCGAAGCCTGGAGGGAACACAGACACAGTGCTCCTCAACAAGCTCCATGTAAGTGAAGTGACAACATATACGCCTCCCTGGAGTCACTAAACACCAGTACACCACACACACACCTGTCCTCGGGGCTCACTGGATGAAGAAACAGGGACAGAGCTGCAGGAGACAAACTTTCTCAGAAGTCTTGGTTTTGTATCAAAGCTGCACAGTGAATATATAGAAATGTTCACTATGCACTTCAGTTTACAATTCCAGCTCATCAAATGTACATAATAACTCTTAAACCTACTCTTAAAGCCCTTTTATAGACATTTCTGAAGCCTTTCACTCCTACTGTCCTACCTTTCTGCCCTCTACACTCTCCTTTCTCTCTTTCTGCTGCGGCACAATACCATTTAAAGCAATCTGCTATCTGACCACACAGTCATAAAATGGAAGATTGCAATCTCTACTGCGTTTCCATGGAGACGTGAGCCAGAGTTTTCGGTTAAAGCCCCTCTGTCTAGGCGTGAATTTTTGGCTAAGAACTTTGCTACTACCATGCTTTGTGTTACAGCTAACCAATCAGATTCCTTCTTACCACATCACTGTGTATTTCAATGAACAATGTTGCGTTAAGTTGGTGTGAGATTTATGACCTTATTCTGACTTCCTCCTCTTTTAATGTCATTCTTGCCTTCCAGCATGCAGCTGACTTGGAGAAAAAGCAAAATGACTCTGAAAACAAAAAACTGCTCGGAACAGTGATTCAGTACGGGAATGTGATTCAGGTTTGTTGCCCCAAAATAGTCATCTTCTTCTTGGTATTTAGTCAGATAAACTTTGTTTAGACTTCCACAAAGTTCTTGATTTAACTGAGATGACTTCCACCTCTTATCTTAAAATTGAAGTATGCTTCAGTTTAAATGCATGTTGAGCGTGTTCCCAAGTATTTACCATTAAATTAAAAAACATAAATTGTGTGTTTTAGTATTACAATGTTGTGAATTTTGGCATAGTGCCAATGAAAATGAAGGCGGCTGAAACATCCTGCAGCTTAGCCAAACCGCAAATTAAATAACACAAATATTCTGTAATGCGTCCTGAACAGAGAGTACTGGAAGCAGGCTCATAAATAAATTGAACACACATGAACATGCGTCATAATATAAGCCCCTAAATATCTATAAGAGGTTCACAGTTTGTTAAGTAAGAAGATGACTTTCAGTGTAGTACTGGAGGAAATCAGCGTTTAAATTTCTTATATTACGTGACATTAGTTTAATAAAAAAATATTTTAAAAAATCATATCAGATGCCAACATGTCCATTCGTTTGTATTATCTTACACTGTATCTTGTTTTGGTGCTCAGCTCCTCCACCTGAAAAGCAACAAATACCTAACGGTGAACAAGCGTCTGCCCGCACTGTTAGAGAAGAACGCCATGAGGGTGATGTTGGACACTGCTGGTAATGAGGGCTCCTGGTTCTACATCCAGCCCTTCTACAAACTGCGCTCCATTGGGGACAGTGTGAGTCATCATATGTGCACATCTGTGGGAGTGGTGCATTGTGGGAGCACCATGCTGTCTGTCAATCAACGTCAGGCAAAGCAAAGGACTGAATAATGCCTGGGATATGTGTTTTACATTTTAAAATATGTCTACTTTTTAAACACAGTAGCAGTATGCCACTTGTAAGTCTTTAATGTTGAGTTACTAATTTGCAAATTACAGCAGAAGATCAGTATTATAATGTGAAGACTGTAGAATAAAAGTGAAGGGCACAAGTCTTCTTTACCTAAGCCTCAGTGTGAGGTATCTCTCTGTGCACATCTATCTGTGCATGGACCCGTGCCAGCGCCCAATTGGTGTTTACCTGATCACAAAGCTCTAGTTGGCACCAGCTCATCTTCCCTGCAGCAGGAAGTAGTGGGCTGGTGCCCAAGGACAAAATGAACCACGTCAGAGACCGGGCTTCTCCGCTAAGCTCCTCTCAAATTAGGTATGGCACAAGGCCTAAGCAGCAGGCCTTGGACAAAAACAAAGATTGGAATGATTCCATACCTGCTGAGAATAGACAGAAGACAGTGACATGCAAATAGATACTGATAGTCTCTGGAACGTAAGAGATTCAAGGATGAGTACAATACTGCAGTTGAGTTGTGCATTTATTCTGCCAAATCCAGCTTAACTAAATTTATGGCTATTAATGACAGAACAAATTTGACTTGCCCCAAAAATAGACTCTGTAACATATCATATTATTTTAACTTTGCCCAAGATTTGCAAAAAAAAAAAAAAAAACTCGGGTACTCCCCTGATCCCAGTCACAGTACCCCTCTCCTACCCTACTCCTTTTTATGTTTTTGGGTTATCCATTTGACCATATGTCCATCCCAACCTTCCCAAAAAGGCCTTAAGGGTATTTCTTCAATTTTGGCACAAATGTCTGGTTGGACTCAACATTTAACTGATTAGATTTTGGTGGTCAAAGGTCAAGGTTACTGTGACCTTGCTTCCTTCTCATTCTGATGAAACTGATAGCTCAATAACACCTTGAGGAAATTTCATTAAAAGTGGCCCAGAGCTTTACTTGGATTCATTGATAAACTGATTAAAATTTGGTGGTCAAGCCCAAAGTTCAAGGTCACTGTGACCTTGTGTTGGTCTCATTCTTTTGAATGTGATAACTCAAGAAGGTCTTGAGGGATTGTCCTCAGATTTGGCACAAACATCCAGTTGGACTCAATGATGAGCTGATTAGATTTGGTGGTTAAAGGTCAAGGTTAGTGTGATCTTGCATCCATCTAATTTCTTGTGAACCCAATATCTCAAGAACACCTTTAGGGAATCTCCTCATATTTGGCACAGATGTTCAGTTGGACTCAGTGATGAATGGATTAGAAATTTGCTGGTCAGAGTCAAAGTTCAAGGTCACTGTGACCTTATGTCTGTCTCCTTCTCTTAGATCTGATATCTCAAGAAGGTCTTGAGGGATTTTCTTCAAATTTGGCACAAACGTCCAGTTGGACTCAACAATGAACAATATTGTGGCATCATAATGTTCTGCAAAAACACTTTTCCTGCCATTACTCAGCATCACATCTCAGGAACAAAAGGGTAGACATTTAATCAGATATTGGGTATCTGACACTAATCTTGGGTGTCCACCTTGAAACTGTGCTGATTGTATAGGTCTTCTGTGCGTTGCCGGGGGGAAGATGTGTGTAAAGCTTCCATATTTTAGAATTTGTAGCTTTCTATGCTCAAATATGGATGTTGATCTTCACAGCAACATTCATCTTTGAAGCCTTGTCTCCTTTCATGGTTCCAGATGAGCCTGAACAGAAATGGATGTTACTGTAACTGCATCTTGACTGATTCGTGGAGCCGTACAACCAGGAAGTGGTAGTTGTAGTTAACTGAAACCCTCCATAAATCTAAGAAAATACATACAATGAACCAAAAATACTGTTATACTGTTTAAGTCCTTGTTATTTGTGGAGCCCAGACTCGATGACTTCAGTGTGTGCATTATGGCATTATGTTTTGATCAAACATCATTGTCCTGATATCTTTCCACTATCTGAAAAACTTTAAAGCTAACTCTGCTTTGGAAGGATTACAGTGCATAACTTTTGTTTCTCTGTATTTCACAACTTCACAACAACGTTTTGTATTGTGTCTGTTTTGATTGCAGGTGGTCATCGGGGACAAAGTGGTGCTTAACCCAGTGAATGCTGGTCAGCCTCTCCATGCCAGCACGCACCAGCTTGTGGATAATCCAGGATGCAATGAGGTTTGGTTGAGCCCCTGCAACTCATCTTCACTCCTCAGATGTTTCTGTGGGAGTGCTGGAATCTAATTATAGCTTTCTCCTCATAACCGCTGCTTGGTTATTAGCTGCCTGATGTGAAACAGTACAGCATTGTTTTCCTGGGCTGCAGTGAACACTGAGTTTGGAAGGTCATCCTGTTTCTGTCTCATAACACTTGACTGCTCTGAGCTACCTAACTTTATTAAAGTGTCTCAAAGAAACATAGAGACAATGTGGTCTGTGTTGGGGCAGTTGTGCAATTGTTCCTGTTTACTAGGAGCAAGACAAAGTCATTTATTCCTTATTTATGACTCTGCAAGAAGTTTAAAGACGTGAAATAGTAAACACAAATAATTCATGTTCATGACGTCAGGTGGCAATTTTTAACAAAGGAAGGAGGTTACACATTTTTCAGTGTTGGATTTGGCACTCATTATTCTTCTTTACAAGTACATACAAATAGACAAAGTTCTCAAACTACTGTTTCTGCTGCCTTGGCTGCACATGTAAACAGGAAGTGGACCTCATGTTCTGTATGATACTGTTTCATTTGTTTATTCAGACAACATATCCTATCTTTAAAGGAACAGTTCGCCCCCAAATCAAAAATAGCCACACCACAAGCTGAGTATCATCTAGTTCCATTATATTGGAGAGAAGGCAGACACCTCTACTGTTGATATGTCCAACATTCAGCAACTCACCAAAACAGTCTAGATCTGATAAATAGCACTACAGCTATCCAAGATTTTGTCTCACTCAACTTTTAAAACACCAAACTATCCCTTTAACCTTGTCAGTGTTGTTGCAGTGCCGTGACTGTGCAGGGCCGCTGCCTGGAGATAATACCTATGTTCATGTTGAACCCAGATTGTTTGTTTTTCAGGTGAACTCGGTCAACTGTAACACCAGCTGGAAGATCGTCTTGTTTATGAAGTGGAGCGACAATCAGGAGATCATCCTGAAAGGGGTTTGTCTCACAGTAGCTAGCATAAAAAATAGATTGTGTACAATATCTTTTTTAAATAGGAATTTTGGTACAAACATATATGTATCTAAGACAAAAGATGGATATATAAATGAAAAATCATGTAAGATAATATTGAAAACAAAGGGGAATATCACACCAGCAGCAGTCTGGGAAGTTTCTTCCCAGCATGTATAAAACTCACTTACATTCTCCTGTTTTCTTACACGCTGTGTTGTATAATGTCCTCATCAGAGCTGAGTGGGCTGGTGGCTTTGTTTGTTTTTACTTCAGTATTATCAGTGTACAGTCTGTGCTTACAGATGAGATTTTGTTTCATTGGTTATTCAACAGCTTTACATTAGGGGCTTTAACACCAAAAAAGAATTGCCATGACTACAGTAGGTCTAGGCAGATGGCCTCTCCAATATATTTGACAAAAGTGTGAATACATGAAATTAATTTTGGGAGCCTCTAGAACATATACAGTAGTGATCACAAGTGAGGTTTACAAAGATCTTACTTGTTTTCTAAATATATCTTGTGTAATTTGAAATATGCTATAGGCACACAAGATGACATATATATATTTTTTTTATTTTAAGTAATTCTTTGTTTTTAAGGTTAAGCTTTTTCGACAGTAACAAATGTGCTTTCTCTCCCCAGGGCGACGTGGTACGGTTATTTCATGCTGAGCAGGAGAAATTCCTCACCTGTGATGATCACAGAAAAAAACAATATGTTTTTCTCCGCACTACTGGGCGGCAGTCAGCTACCTCGGCAACCAGCAGCAAAGCCCTGTGGGAGATAGAGGTGAACAAGAATATTTTTACAGTTGCTGATTGTGGTATGTCCTGGTTTCTCTGCAGGCAGTAAACATAGAGCCTTACTGAATAAGTCCTCTCCAGTTTTATAGTGAAACCATAAATATGTTTCCTATTACTGTACAGCATATCTGATCATACAGTCCACAGCAGCTGTTAAATAAATTGTATTGGTGTAAGATGTTACTGTTGTGTGCTCTGGTATCAGGTGGTGCAGCATGATCCATGTCGAGGGGGGGCGGGCTACTGGAACAGCCTGTTCAGGTTCAAACACCTGGCCACTGGACACTACCTAGCTGCAGAGGTCAGTGGACCACAAACACAAGGCAACTCTGATCAAATGAAATACTGTTGATGTATTTGGATTATATTTTAGGTATTACTATGGTGCCTTTTGAAGGTATTTATGTGTCACTTAACTGTTAAGCAGTTTCTAAGACCAGGAAAACACACATTAAAGTTAAATTTGAGCTATATTGATACTATGGGAAATAATATTCAATTGGATGAGTTTATTTCAAGAGGTGAACCACTTTGTATTTTTGCAGGTGAATCCAGAGTATGAGGAGGAGTGCCTGGAGTCCCGCTCCGTAAGTGAGCCACACTGAAAGACTTTTATATGTGTTTATAGTTGGTAACATTGATATGTAAGCAACCACTAATATAGCCTCCACCAAGGTGGTTATATTTTTAGCTTGATTTATCTGTTTGTCAGAAGGGTTATGGAAAGACTACTGGCCTGATTTTCATAAAACTCAATGGAAAGGTGTAGCATGGGCCAACAAAGAACCCATTAAACTTTGGAGTCGATCCGAGTCACAGGGCGGATACACAAATTATTTTTCCCCTGTATTATAATTGTGAGATAGAGCATTTAGCCTTGACGGAGGTCTGCGCTTTCTGAGTGCCCTTCCAGTTTAAAATTTGTTTGTTACTGTCTAATGGTCACCCAACCTAAAGTGACGTAATAGCTGACTTTGTCATCGAGAGGTGGAGGGGATGGTGGATGGCGTGTCACTTAGGTGAGACACCTGCCAAGCTGCAGACCGCTGTTCAATTCTAAACAAAAAAAAATGGTTGTGGCGTAGCAAGTCATGGCTGTGTTCCCAGCAGTGTTGTAGACACCTTACATAACCTTACATATCCATGGTTTGCAGAATCATACAATATAAGCATTTTTTTTTCTGTCAACTGGATTGGCAAGTAACCATATAAACAATACATTCTTTGAACTATGTTTCAGTTTGCTCAGTGGTAAATCTCACTTGGCTATGACATAAACTGCCTACAGACAATCTAGAAAACAGGTGACAGCCTCCCTTTTTGCCCTTTTGCTGTGAAGTTGGTGTAGCTAAATGCCCCTTAAAATATGGATGCTGTATAGCTACTGCAGTAGTTACAATGTACAGCAGTAGATGGCTTAATGTATTTTTGCAAAGTAAGATGGTATTACATCGCAGTCACCAGCAGATGGCAGCCTTTTACCACGAATGCATCTTCCTCTTTTGGCGCTTCAGCTCTCTGCCACAGCTCACTGAGCTGACTGTGACTGTCAATGTGAGACTGTCCTGACGCTGACCGCGCAGTGACAAGTCAACCAACTCACAGTCAATCTGTAGCTTATAGCCTCGCCTTTAAAGGAGAAAAAACAACCAACAAGTTCAAAGTACACCCAAAGGAGCTGAAGTGTGGCAGAGGTCCCAGACAACAGAAAATAGCCCCCAGTTTAATCTGATGACTGTTTTCAAAAAACACAGGACTCAACTAAGACAGGATATTCGCTCATTTTGCTAGTGTAGTCTAGTCTGAGGTCTGACTGATTTGATGAAGTTAGTGTAGTCACAAGTGTTATCTGGTGACAATTATTTGCTTATTGAATTCAGACCTTTTCTGGGAAAATTTACTAAAGAAAAAAATAGTTGTGGTCTTTCGAGGAAAGGGGTCTGAACAGTGATTGCCTTATCCACTGCATTTCATTTTCCTAGAAATGTTTCCAAAGTTTAACTCTGTCACTCCTATTGATCGTGACACAAACATGGCAGTTAAACTCATTTGCTGAAAATGAAAATCTGTGTATGATTTTAAGATGTTTTCTGTGTGATAACAGCAATTTCTAATCATACTCTGTTCTGATTTTGTAACTCCAGCTGGACTCGGAGCAGGAGGCCTTACGTGCCCGTTTGAGAAATGTCCAGGACAAAGTCATGTACACCCTTGTGTCCGTACCCGACGGAAATGACATCTCTTCCATATTTGAGCTCGACCCTACCACGTTAAGAGGCGGAGACTCGCTGGTACCCAGGTAGGCAGGCCGCAACGTCAAAGTGACAAGGTTTTTCCAACCTGCTCAGACCTGTGTTACAGAGAAGTGCATGGTCCATTCCCTGCTGTGTCACTCTTTCCACTGAAACACAAACGGCAGCACATCACAAGTCGGGGACTTCCACTGTCTATTAACTTATCTTAATATGTTGGCGCAACAATAAACCATGGAAAGGCCATGTATGTGTTAATACTTGTTATATAACTTGCTGTTACAATAGACAGTGTCATGCAGATCCTACGGGCAGAGCTCTTCTTCTTGGCTGTTACTCAGAGAAGGATATTCACATTGATAAATTACATCAAACAGATTATGGGCATGATCCTAGTTTGTGTGTGTAAGCGGATGTGTTCGTGCTCGTTGTGGTGAAGATGGATTTCTTTCTCAGTGGTGACAGATTTTGAACAACAATGTGTGTGTTTGACTCACATTACTTTACTGGAAACATTGAGAATTTCACTAGAATAACTGAAGGAAGAGGAAGCTGTTGTAACAGACACGGGTGTGATGCATTCACAAGAACACGTAGGTCTTTCTGGAGCTTGACCTAAAAATTGTTGCGCTTCTAT